>NC_051167.1:74047864-74537922 GCF_013339725.1 Rhipicephalus microplus
ATTTACAATTGTTGTACTGTCAGTCATGCTATATTTATTCGTGACAGGAATTAAATTACCCATCCAAATTAAATGCGGTATCTATCTGCTAGCAGGGAGTATACCTAAAAAGATAAAAAAATAACTTTCATATTTCTGCCGAAGCGCTCCACAGCCAACATCTCATTAATCATGGTAGTGCTTTCACTGAAGCGATCGCGTGTACGATGCTGCCTTCACCAAAAAGCATCGTGTGTAGCAAAATATTTCAACCAAAAGCGGTAAGGAAACTTAAGGCAACAAGAGCACTTAGCTTATCATTAGCTGAGTGTTTGCAATCTGTTACTTGCCAGTACACAAAAATGGCAATAGAAAACCACATCTCCAAATGAAGTCGCTGTCTCACGAAACACCAAGAGAGCCGTGCATAAGCTTGACTGCTCGGATTTTAAAAGTAACATCACCTGCGATTGGGTGATGCATCCTCTTTGGCCTTTTTCAATGGTTGGTGGTGGTGTGTCCTTTTTATTTCTTATTAGTCAGCATCCTTCAAGCTAAGATTTTATGAAGCTGCACGCACCTTGCGAGCGCATAGCTGAATCCAGAGGCGGTCACGGCTAGCAACAGCTTGTTGCTCGGAGCTCCCCGATCCAGCAACAGGACGACGAGTTCGTGGATGCTGTTGATGGGCGAGTGATCCCTGATCGGCGGCCGGTTGTAAAGCGGGCTGGCCACCTCGGCATGGCCGGGCTCTGCGAACCCAAACGAGCCCATGACCGCGTAGTGCACTGAACTCAGGGCATTGCGCAGTTCGTATCCACGGTCTACCCGGCTGTCCTCGTGTGGAAGGTAGAGGGTCAGGTGCCACCGGCTGCTCTCGGCCTGTACGGGAAAAGCATACGCATAGGCATGCATGCAAGGGGGGCACCCTGAACCAAATCACCTAGGGATAGGGGTGCTGAGTATGCCCCATACTGTTACTCAGTCACAGCCTTGACATTGTTTAAATGGCAGGGCTGTGGCCACGCTGTTTTTTATAATAGTGAGGGCAGATTTCCCCCAACACTGCATTCCTAAAAGCGTTTATTTCCCCTTTTTACTACCAGAAAGTCGAGAACCAAAGGCATACTATTGTGAGAAGTGCATCATCACTTCGTTTTCATTTTTATTGTGACAGCAATTATATGGACACTCTCCGCAGGGTTTGGCCATTGTCGTCGCCGTCATGTCCCGTATATGTATTGTATGGGTGTACACAATAAAATGCACAAATAAAAATAATTACAAAGAAAAATTTTTCGGAGCATTACCGGGGAGACTAGCTGCAACCCCTCACTCCACAGCATCACACTCTGCAGCGGGATGCTGCCTTGAAGGATCACACTATAAGGCATTTTTTCTCCAGGATATTGACAGCAAACATAAATGCATGCAGCATTGGGTGAAGCGCACGGAACCCAACAGGCAGAGAATAGAAAATTATGTGGGATGTGGCCACTCTGCACATTGCTTGCACCGTGTTTACATTGTATCGCTAGCAACCCACGCTAGTTTTCGATTTTTTGGTTGCACTACCACACCACTCATGGCCAGTTGACCAGTGAAAAAAAGAGCACCTCAAGGTTCATAGTAGCGCGAGCTCATGGGAGCGCTTTGGCCCTTGCAGGCTTTTGCCACAGGAGCGAAGAAAGGAGACTACTAAACAAGAATCACAGTATATGTCTTACATAGTGGCCACAATCGATGCCAGCGGACAATGTGAGGCATAGCTACACCAGATAATCGTCGCAGCAAGGCCAGATAATCGTCCGGTGTGCTACCACTGCGGAGAGGCCGACCACGTTTATCGCCGCTGCCCGTACAAGAGGCTGGGTTTGCGTGGGTTCTCCGTCGACGCACCCCGCCCGCGAGCCGGCCAGCGCCCATTTGAGATCGAAGAATACCTGTCGAACACCAGCCGTGGACCATCCCGTTTCAACCGTTCTCCGTCGCCCTACCCGTACCAATCCCCCAACCGTCGCAGCAATGCTGACTTTGCCCGTGGAAGGTCCCCCAGCCCACGAGGGGGAAACTAAAAGCAGCAACTTCTGGAGGTGAAGTTGCACAACGGCGAGAAAATGAAAACCCTCCAACGACGCAAGACCGTGATCCACGACATGCCCTCATCCCGACGACCCGACGACACCCTGACGAGACCCCCGAAAACGACGACAGCTACGCTGCGCGACACGTACCTGAAATGACGAAGCCTGCCACTGAGAAGACGACGATGCAAGTCGCGATACGACGCCCCGACGCACCCGAAATTCGACGAAAGCGGCATCCGACGTCCAGTTGTCCATCGACGGCCTTGACGTAGTCGCCCTCATCGACACGGGAGCCGACTACTCAGTCATGAGCGGGTCATTCGCGTCCAAGCTAAAGAAAGTTATGACCAGATGGGACGGTCCGCACATACGCACAGCAGGAGGCCACCTCGTGACCCCAAGTAGAATGTGCACATCGCACGTCACCATAGACGGCACTACGTACCCTTCGGAGCTCGTCATTTTGCCTAACTGCTCCCGCGACGTAATTCTCGGAATGGACCTTTTGACGGACAATGGCGCAATAATTGATCTGCAGACCAGGTCCACAACGTTTTCTTCCGATCACTCCACAACGCCGCAGCCGAACCTCGGACACCGTGCTGCTGTAAGGATCGCCGACAATCACGTCACCCTGCCACCCCGCGCAAGCTTGATGATCGCCGTCTATTGTGAAGGTGCTGCTCCTGAAGTCGACGCTATCGTGGAGACTGACCATAGGTTGCTTCTAGACCGCGGTGTGTCTGTCGCAAGAGGCATTGCGCGGTTTAAGCAACGCAGGTCCCACGTTTTGGTCACCAATTTCATCGAGGAGTACCAGCATCTAAGCAAGGGCGCTGTAATTGCGTTCCTCGAAGAAACGCAAGAAGCGAGTCAAGTGATCGCGGTCGCCACCTTTGAACGCGCACGCGCAGATGCTTCCAGGCTGCCACATCCTTTCGAAGTGAACCCGGCGCTGTCGCAAGAAAATCGCGACAGATTACTGGAGTTGCTTCGTCGCTACAGCGAGTGTTTTTCCTCGAACTCGAAGTTACGTCAGACACCTTTGGCGAAGCACCGGATAATAACCGAAGATGGAGCCCGACCTACCAGATAGTCACCGTACCGCGTTTCTTCACACGAGCGCGAAGCCATCCGGACTCAAGTAGATGACATGCTCAGCGACGACATAATACAGCCATCGAAAAGTCCGTGGGCTGCGCCGGTTGTACTCGTGAAAAAAAAAAGATGGCACTTTAAGATTCTGCGTTGACTACCAGAGACTAAACAAAATCACCAAAAAGGACGTGTACCCCCTGCCACGAATCGACGACGCCCTCGACCACCTCTGCCACGCCAAGTACTTCTCATCCATGGATCTGAAGACCGGCTTACTGGCAAATTGAAGTGGATGAGAGAGACCGAGAGAAGACTGCATTTATAACCCCGGACGGTCTATACGAGTTCAAGGTGATGCCGTTTGGGCTGTGCACGGCGCCCGCAACGTTTCAGAGAGTCATGGACACTGTGCTAGCAGGATTGAAATGGCACACTTGCCTCGTATACCTCGACGACGTTGTCGTATTCGCCCGGACTTTCGACGAACACCTCACAAGGTTGGAATCTGTACTCGAGGCCATTCGTAGGTAGGGGTTAACGCTGAAGCCTAAAAAGTGCCGTTTCGCGTACGAGGAACTCAAGTTCTTGGGTCACGTCGTGAACGCCGCAGGAGTCCTACCTGACCCGGCAAAAACATCAGCCATTGCGAACTTCCCAAGGCCGAAAGATAAGAAGGGTGTGCGAAGGTTTCTCGGACTGTGCGCATACTACCGGCGCTTCGTCGCAAACTTCGCATGCATTACAGAGCCACTCACGCGCCTGACGAAAGAAAGCACCCCTTTCAGCTGGGAAAACGACCAAGAAAAGGCATTCTGCGAGCTGCAACAACGCCTGCAAAACCCGCCCGTGCTCGCTCATTTCGACGAAAACGCCGAAACGGAAATGCACACGGACGCCAGTGATATCGGTTTGGGTGCCGTCCTCGTCCAAAAGCAAAGCGGTTACGAAAAGGTAATCGCCTATGCAAGCCGTGGTCTGTCGAAGGAGGAGAGAAACTACTTTGCCTCCGAGAAAGAGTGTCTGGCTATCATATGGGCCATTTCAAAATTTCGCCCATACGTCTATGGTAGACCGTTTAAGGTTGTGATAGACCATTATGTGCTGTGTTGGCTCGCCAATTTGAAGGACCCCTCTGGCCGTCTTGGGTGGTGGAGCTTGCGCCTCCAGGAGTTCGACGTTACAATATTCTACAAATCCGGCAGGAAACACTCCGACGCCGACTGCCTGTCCCGCGCCCCCGTCGAACCACCACCACAGGACTCCGATGAAGACAGCGCGTTCTTTGGAGTCGTGACAGAGAGCGACCTAGCCGCCCAGCAGCGTGCCGACCCGGACCTCCGCGCCATGATCGACTACCTCGAAGGACGCAACGTCGCTGTGCCTAGGGCGTTCAAGCGCAACTTACCAGCGTTCAGCCTCAAAAACTCCATCCTAGTGAAGAAGAATTTCAACCCCGGAACGATAACGAATTATCTACTTGTCATCCCCGCAGACCTTCGTGACGAAATTTTGGAAGCGTGCCACGACGACCAGTCTTCCGGACATCTCGGAACAGCTCGCACGATTACAAAAATCAAGGCGAAATACTTCTGGCCCCGCCTTACATCCGATCTCACCTACGTCCGGAGCTGCCGTGACTGCCAGCGACGAAAAACACCACCGACGAGGCCCGCCGGACTTCTGCAGCCGATCGCCGTCCCAACGAGGCCCTTCCAACAGATCGGAATGGACCTTCTGGGCCTGTTCCCTACATCCCGATCCGCGAACAAATGGATTGTCGTAGCGACAGACTACATGACGCGCTACGCAGGGACCACCGCTCTTTCGAGGGGAACTGCACAAGAAGTTGCAAAGTTCTTTATTAACAAGTTGTGCTGTGACATGGAGCCCCTGAGGTCCTAATCACGGACCGCGGAACGACCTTCACTGCGGAGTCATGCAAGGAATCTTACGCTACAGCAACACGGATCACCGAAGAACGACGGCGTACAACCCCCAAACGAACGGACTAACGGAACGGCTGAATAAGACAATCGCGGATATGCTGTCTATGTACGTCGACGTTGAACGTAAGACGTGGGACGAAGTCCTCCCGTACGTCACAATTGTGTACAACACGGCTATCCAAGAAACCACGCAGATGACACCGTTCGAGCTCGTCTACGGAAGACGGCCGATTACGATGCTCGACGCCATGCTTCCACACGTAGAAGACGACGACCTCAACGCCGACGTCCAAGGATGCCTCCAACGTGCGGAGGAGGCCCGGCAGCTCGCTCGAGTTCGTATAACGGACCAGCAACTGGTGGATGCCGGACGCTACAATCTCCGACGCCGAGTACCATTCTGGAGATCGTGTGTGGGTTTGGACTCCCATTCGACGACGTGGACTCAGTGTGAAACTTCTACGACGCTGTTTCGAACCCTACCGGATTCTACGACGTGTTGGCGAACCAACGTACGAACTGATCGCCAATGGTGACTCCCGTACATCACGACGACGCACGCGGCCCAAAGTCGTCCATGTGGTTCGCTTAAAAATTTTTCTATGGACGATGACGAACTTTTATTTTAATTTGTTTGGACTGTCCCTTATGTTAGCATCGGGTCGATGCACTCTTAGAGGCGGGGTAATGCCGCAAACCATGCATTGGGTTTGTTTTTTGTGTTTTGCTTTTTCGGCCTGGCTGCGCCGGCCTGTGCTATCACTGTTTTCACAGCACTTCGAACAAACGCTATCACAGCGTTTCGAACAAACACTATCGAACAGCGTTTCGAGCGTTCCGAACAAACAGCGTTTCGAACAAACGCTATCACAGCGTTCTCGATACAATTCAACTATTCGAGAAACCCTCGGGCCGAGGGATATAAATTCCCGCAAAGCCGATGCCGCGACATTCGATCGCCGACGCTCACTAGCGTGCACGTCGTTTCGCCGGCCGCTGCTTCGCCGCCTGTGTATTTTTTCAGTTGTTAGGGGAGCACAGGTTTGCTCCAATAAACTTGTTTTCCTTATAGACAACTGTGTCGTCCTTTGCTGCGTGACAATATACTTGTTCTTATGGTGCCTCAGATACGCACAATAATTGCTTTTTAATTGACAATCGCACGCATATAAACGCTGATTCTTGAGCAACATCGGCTTGGGCTGTTTAGAGTACCCAGTTCACGGTAACGTTGGACAAACAGACAAATGGACAGACAGACCAAATATTTTGCGTCGAAGGTCCCCAAGAAAGACTCTCGTCTTTAAAAAAAGGGTGACAAAGAATTTAACCAATGCAACAGATGTTTGTGCGTCTGTGACTTCCATTAGCCAAGTGACAGAGGCCTCCTTCACTTGTGACAGCTGCCACATAGCTATACTGTCACATGGTCGTGACGATGAGAAAGACGGCATTTGGGCTATTAAAGATAAAGCTCTGTATTGACTAACTTCTGCCTAGGAAACAGAAGTCAAAGTACAAGCATTACACGCTGCACACTGATAGCAATGATCACAGCGTTGGCAGTCAGTAATGTGTATAAATGCGCCTCATATATAAAAAACCTTCGGCTGAAACCTTCGATGCCACATGTATAAATGCGCTTCGGCATTTGCACATGCGGCATCGAAGGTTTCAGCCGTATCATTAGTGGCTGCTATACGTTCAGAATACCCAAGCTGTACTGCTCATTTGTGCACCTAAGTTTATCAAAACAGTCTACAATAATCGGGAATCTTCCTCGATCCTCTGGCTTGGCATATGCATGGCAGTGCTTACATGCATAACACGTCGCTTACATAAAAGTAGAAAAAGAAGCTTCTGTAGCAATGTGTTGTCGTTATAAAATGTCTTGAAATGACAGCCCATTACAGTGTAAAGGCAAGTTCGCACTTAATTAGTGCACTTGCCTTGAAGGCGCTCCCGATCTGTGCGAGCAGCTTCGGAAAGTTTTCTCTGTCCGAAGGTCGGCCGTTGCCCTCTCCCGGATACATCCACTGGATGTGCATGCCATCTAGGCGGCGGGTGCGCAGCCAGCGGACGCTGCGTTGAGCTAGGTGTTCTCGACGTCCCTCGGTAATGAGCTCATCCGAGAACGACTTGGAGTCAACCTGCGAAGACAAGTAGAGATAATGCATCATCTGAGTTTGTGCACGCTGCATGTTAATTAAAATGTGCAGCCCAGTGACAGTTTTATGTAAAATCATTTTGTGAGCCAGAAACATTTCGTAGATGGCATGTTTGGCACGCTATGTAGTCAAATGCGCTTACTCTGAACAGAAAACCACTTTCCAACTCATACCTGAAGAGACACGATAAGACTCTCGCAGACAGCATGTAGTCTATTTCTACCTTCCCAATTCTGAATCCAAGCCAACTCGCCGATCTTACAACTGTGTTAAATATATTTTCCAAGCCTGTTTGTATGCTGATGGAGATTGTCAGACATCAAACGTGGCCATTTGCAACACGGACCTAGGGGATACTGCAGTCATCGTAACCCTAATCCTTACCCCATCATTAAGCTTTATCGGATGATTGCACATGTAATGTAATGTGGTAGCTATTACAAATGGTCGCTAAGAGCACTGGCCTTCGGTCCACCGACACCGACGAGTACTCTGAGTGTCGGGTACAGCTGCTTGAGCTGCGTCATCTGCCGAATGCGGCGTTCAGCGTCCGCCACGGGTCCCGCCTGAGAGGAACTGCCCGACGAGCCGTTGTTCAAATCGGACGGGCTCACGAAACCGTACACCAGATGCGAGCAGAATCTGCGGATGATGTCATTGACGTCATCATGTGCAGTCAGCGAGGCGAATAGTTTTGGTACGAGTGAGCAGCGCAGCAAAAGCTTTCAATAGGACTGCACAGCATGGTGCACATAAAGGTGCATAGTACGTGAAGGTGTGCATTTCGTTTTGTAATGAAGGGACCAGAGGCAAGAACTGCATGTACGTAGTCGTTTCATGGCAGCCGTTATCAGCTCTGCCAATTCATGTGCCATGTGCACAAAGAGTTCAGGGGGGCATACTTCCCATGATGGATCACCTTTCTTGCCAAGGCGCAGTTTGGGGCTATGATACTTAGTTGAAAGAATTACAGCTCTTACTGCATTAATGACACTCTGGAGTGGAAATGTCCCCAGTTTATTGGGCACCAGCACATTCAAGTCTAAAGTGGTCTTCTCTGCACTAGGGGTCGTAATGCGGAGAAGCCAACTTTGAAAAGCATGAACGCAGAGATTAGCTTTGCATAGCACACCAGTGTTAATTTAGACGTGCACATCTAAGGTAATGCAATAAAGGGGTTAGAGCATTTTAGGCTTATCAAGTAGTACAACAGTTACTCGCTGGGTTTGTTGGTTTACGCAAATTAAGGCATTTTCTAGGGTCACCATACATGGCGAAGGAACTGGAAAGAAAATGCAAATGCAGTAAAATGCCATCTTGCATTATGTAAATACGTGCCAGTTATGTCTCTCTTGTTTGCAGGTGCTGTGGCAAGGATAGGCATAATTTATTACAGACAAGACTAGCTGAGTTACCCTAACTGTAATACCCATCCTTGGTGCCACTGTTAATGTGTGCTTTGAAATCAGAAACAGTGGCAGCTCAACTAAGAATTTTCATGCCACACGAAATTCATACATTGCATTTTGGTGAGCCCATTGCGGTATTAAGCATTTCAAAAGAGTGGTTGTGATGTACGGTTCCTCCTAATAGCGCTCCATACAACAGGTGTTCCTGAAGCTGTGGAGCACGTAATCTTGGGACTTAAACTGGCCTGTCTACAGCTGTTTCATATGGAAGTCTCATAAAAGCTAGAGCCTGGTCCTGTTACATTAATTCGGTCATTTATAACTCCATCGGCCAATTCATATCAGTAGCACCCTCGATTCAAGCGACTCAGATACGCTTTTACTAACACTTGCCAATATTCACCACCATGTTTATGTGCCTTCAGTGAGTACGCATGAAGATGATCTCCTGGAGATGAAACAGGTGGGGCTAATCTATGCTGCATTGTGTGTTTCGCGCACTCGCTTGGGCTGTCAGAGAGATGCGCCGTGGAAGTTACTCAACCACCAACATTTTTTTATTAAGTATGTGAATATATAAGTACAGACACGTATAAACATGCACCAACTATGTAAGGGGGGGGTCAAACCATACAATCCTCCCCCAAAATATTGTGGCTACGCGCCTGATGCGCATGCACACACATTTTTCATGCATGCTCATGAAAGAAGTTCATGTACGTAGCACTCTGCCCTGAGCTACGAAATCAGTTAATGCCAACCCTAATGTGATACAAATAAACAGGAGTTGTGATGGAATCACTCGCCTGGCGGGCAAATGCTTCAGCAGTTGGTATCTCACAGGCTCCCTCTTCCGCTCTGTGTTTCGGTCGTAAAGGCACAGCAGTGGTGCCTCCTCGCTGGGCATTGGCCCACTCTGTCGCGAGAAGATGAGGCCATGGGATCGCCTCACTGTCCGCTCGTTGGCCTGCAATACAACACATTCCTGCGCCACCTGCGTGAAGCCAGACGCTGATGCACGGTGGCCTCCAAGCCACTAATTGAGTCTTTCACACGGCCCTCATAGGCTAGGGTTATCTGTAGGTAACCATTTATTCCTTGTTATGTTACCTAGCTGACAAGAGCTTCGAAGGAACTGCCAAATAAATCGT
Organism: Rhipicephalus microplus; assembly: GCF_013339725.1. Lineage (NCBI taxonomy): Eukaryota > Metazoa > Arthropoda > Arachnida > Ixodida > Ixodidae > Rhipicephalus > Rhipicephalus microplus. The sequence goes on from NC_051167.1 coordinate 74,057,703, forward strand.
TTTACTTGAAAATTGTATTCAGAATGAATTTCAAAACATAAAGTTTCAAAACTTGTGCGTTTTCTGAAAAAAGTGATAACGTTAAAAAGCATAGATGCACGGTTCAAGACATTTGAGCCATGTACATTTTATTTTTATGCTTGCCGTTTTCTCTTTGCTGGCACCAAAGAATACATAAACTGGCTGCAGTGATCAGATCGTGTCTGTTTCTTTGGCACGTCACCCAGCTGCGTCTGCACCAACTTTGCCGTAATCGTACCCGCTGCGCGGCGATCAGTGGCAAACGGCTGTTGCCCGATGTCCGAGAGTATGGTGTGAGGATGGCGAGCACCAACATAAGAGTGGCCACGGCACCGCCCACAAACACGGCACCATACAGCACAAACGAGTTGGTCGTTTGGCCGCTGATGCTCTTCTTGGTCGGCACAACTGCGTCACGTCATTATGTGTCATGATATAGCATACAGCATGTATGTATTGCACTGTTCAACAAAGTACTTCCAGTCTTTTTTTTTTTCCTCGTAGATGATTGTCTTATGTAACTTCTTAAAGGGACACCTCAACTCTCTTTGAGGAGCATAGGAAGTATGTCTTTCCGTAGCACAAAATACTTGCTCACCTAGCTACGAATTACGCATTTGTAATTATTGTAGATTCGCTTAATTGACTGAATCGAAGCTCTGCCTTGCCATATCAAGGATGGGGGTTATAGCCGGCTCTCGTTATGCCACTTCGTGTGGCGCAAGTAACTTCAATTTTTATGCTGATTTCTCTTCAAAGGGCCCTGCAAGACTTGTTGAACATGGTCCAAAAACACTGCCGATTGGTAGTTAAGGCTCCCAAGAACACGCGAGCCAAATATTATACAGTGCAGCATGTGGCCTGCAAATCGCAATAAGTTCTCGAAGTAAGCTGAAAATTGCTTTCTCTTCTCCATGGAAGGCCATGACTTCCATGGAAGGCCATGACTTGTACATGTGTGCATGCGCAATAGACCCATGGCAGGGTACGTCACAGCGTGACGTCACCGGTGCGCGTGCAAGGCGGTAGTTGGCAAAACACCCCCGCCGGTGGTTGAGTGGGGTGCAGTCGCTCGGTGCTTGGGGCAAGTTTTTTTTTTTCTTTTTTGAAAGCTTAATCTTCATCTCACAGTGGCAACATTCGCTGTAGTATGTGTCGGAGAACATCTAGATGTGTGGTAAAGTGCGTGATGAAATATTATCCACGCTGGCTGGCTGTTTATCTCGGAGAAGTGAACACACGTGGCGGCCTGTGCGAGGAACAGCGGCATCGTCTTCGAAAATATGCAGTTGACTGTGGCGTGTAGTGTGCGATGAAAGGCATTGACAATATTGCCACGTTCCATTTCACAAGTTTTTGTTATCGTTCCGAAACACCACACGATTATCGGCGCAAACCGCGCCTGCAGGTTTCGAGAAGGTTCCGGACTGTAGTAGATCATTTCGATAAGATCACGCCCACTGTGCGAACGGTACAGATTGTTCTGGAACCTACGCCACCGCCAGCGATAACGCTAGAACATTCGACGGCAAGGGTATAAATGCCGACGCGCTTCGCCGCTTGTCAGTTGTTGATCGAAGGCCGACGCTGCGTTCGCCGCTATCAGTCCGAGACTGCTATCTGTGCAAGACTGCTGCTGTAATTAGACTTTCCCTTTACCGGGCACAGGTTCCCCCAAATAAACAGTTAAATCCCAACACGAAGTTTTCTGTCTTTGGCCACGTCACGACCCCGTGACATCTGGTGGAGGTGCTGCTTCGTTCATGTACCGGACGCCCCCGTCAAGCCGTGAACCCAGCCCCCTTCGCGGAGAAGACACCGACGCCAACCAAGAGCAGCGAACGAGCCGCCGACAGCAAGGTCTCCCACCGGAGTACGGCCTGCTACAAGACAAGGCGCGGAAGACCAAGACCATGACCTCGACTGCAGCGACAATGACAACCGGAGCGTTCCAGCCCGCGATCGTCATTCATCAACCCAGGGAACCACCAACGTTCCATGGCTCATCGTTTGAAGACCCGGAAACCTGCCTAGAAACATACGACCGTGTGGCCGCCCTCAACCACTGGGACAACGAAGAAAAGCTCCGTCGTGCGTACTTCTACCTGGAAGACACCGCAAGGACCTGGCTAGAGAATCGGGAGTCCACGCTCCGAACGTGGGATGTCTTCTGCGGCGCATTTCTTCAAACGTTCGCAAGCGTCGCTCGCAAAGAGAGGGCCGCTGCTCTACTCGAGACCCGGGTTCAGCTACCAAACGAAAAGGTTGGAATTTTAACAGAGGAGATGACCCGCCTATTCCGTCACGCTGACCCAGACATGCCTGAGGAAAAGAAAGTTCGTTTCCTCATGCGAGGGGTCAAACAGGAGCTCTTCGCGGGACTAATGAGGAATCCACCGGACACCGTCCAAGAATTTGTATCCGAGGCGACCACCATCGAAAAAACGCTGGACATGCGCACCAGACAGTATAATCGTCGCCTGACTCCAGAATGCGCTGCTGCTCAAGCCAGTGACTCCAACGACCTGCGTGAAACGATCCGAGCGATCGTGCGGGAAGAGCTGCGCAAACTGTTGCCTTCGGCGCAGCCTCAAGTGGATTCGATCGCCGACATTGTGCGAGAAGAAGTCCGGCAATCGCTTCGAATTCCCGAAACACCGCCGCCCGAGCCAGAAACTATGAGCTACGCCGCTGCAGTGCGCCACAACGCTCCTCCCCGTCCACGCCAAAACGCCGCACCGTCGCACTTCCGTCGCCAGACGCCACCGCCGCCACCACCCTCACCGACGTCCTACCGTTCCCCAGCGGGCCAGCGCAGTGCACCGAGAAAAATGGACGTTTGGCGTGCACCTGACAACCGCCCTCTCTGCTACCACTGCGGCGAGGCCGGGCACACATACCGCCGTTGCCAGTACCGAGAGATGGGACTGCGTAGCTTCGCCGTCAATGCACCGCGTCCGCAGCCAGGAGACCGGCCACGTGACATTGCCGACTACCTGGCAGGAACTCAATGGACACCACGAAGTCCTTCCCGTTCGCCGTCGCCCAGCCGCCGCATGTCACCGCACCCCCGGCAGTACTCTGGCCTAACGCGGGGCCGGTCTCCTAGCCCATATCCGGGAAACTAAGGGCAGCAACCGATGGAGGTGCGGTTGCTGTGCGACGAACTACCGAAGATCCTCCGACGACGACGCGACGGAGCTTTTTGAACACAACCCCAACCAGGAAAAGCCCTGAAGGCAAAAGCTCACTTACCGAAGGTGGCCGGACGACGCAACATGGAAGCAGCGGAACAAGCCGACGCAGCCGTGACCCGACGCCACGCCCTAACTGTAATGCGAGACGGCGAACTAGCGACCTCGACGTTCTTATCGACGGCCACAGTGTGACTGCTGTCGTCGATACTGGAGCCGACTATTCTGTGATCAGTGGGTCGTTCGCCGCGATGTTAAAGAAAGTTAGGACAGCTTGGAAAGGCCCTGAAATCCGCACAGCCGGAGGTCATCTCGTAACGCCTGCAGGAATCTGCACAGCGAGAGTCACCATTAACGGCCGTATTTGTCCTACAGACTTCGTAGTCCTACAGCGTTGCTCGAGAGATGTCATCCTTGGCATGGACTTCTTATGCCTCCATGGTGCTGTCATCAACCTAAAAACAAGGTCGATAACGTTATCCACAGCAGAAGCATTACCGCCGCGCACGCCGTCAGGACACCATGCCTTGAATGTGCTGGAAGAACAAGTCACCATTCCGCCTCGCTCAAGCGTCATTATTTCAGTTGGCGCTCCTAAATCACCTGACTTGGAAGGCGTCGTTGAAGGCAGTCAGCATCTGTTGGTCACCCGAAATATTTGCGTCGCAAGAGGAATTGCAGAGCTGCGGGGAGGCAAAGCAACGGTTATGCTCACGAATTTCAGCACTGAGTACAAACATGTGAACAAAGGAACAACGGTCGCATACATCGAAGAAATTGTCGAAGCCACCAGTGCTTTCGCCCTCGCCGATTCTGCGGAAGCTGCTCAGAGGAACCAGGCCCCTCCCATAGCTTTCGACGTCAATCCCAAACTTCCGAACGATAAGCAAGAACAGCTCAAGGCCCTGCTCCTGCAATACGAAGATTGCTTTTCGTCGTCATCGAAAATTCGGCAGACCCCAATCACGAAACATCGAATCATAACCGAAGAAAATGCCAGACCACTCCGTCAGAGTCCGTACAGGGTTTCGACGCGAGAACGTGAGGCAATGAAGAGACAAGTTGATGAAATGCTGCGAGATGACATTATCCAGCCGTCCAAGAGTCCGTGGGCATCCCCCGTGGTGTTAGTGAAGAAAAAGGATGGGACCCTACGTTTCTGCGTCGATTATCGCCGCCTGAACAAAATCACAAGAAAGGACGTGTATCCTCTCCCACGAATAGACGACGCCCTTGATCGGCTCCATAACGCCAAGTACTTCTCGTCAATGGACCTCAAGACTGGCTATTGGCAAATCGAAGTCGACGAAAGAGACCGAGAGAAGACGGCGTTTATAACACCGGACGGCCTCTTCGAGTTTAAGGTGATGCCCTTCGGCCTTTGCTCAGCGCCTGCAACTTTTCAACGCGTTATGGATACAGTACTGGCAGGATTGAAGTGGCAGACTTGCCTTGTGTACTTGGACGACGTCGTCGTGTTTTCCTCGAGTTTCGACGAGCATCTTCGGCGCCTTGAAGCTGTACTTCAAGCCATCAAGACGTCCGGACTCACACTGAAGCCAGAAAAGTGCAGATTTGCGTATGAAGAGCTCTTGTTTCTGGGGCACGTTATCAGCAAGTCTGGAGTTCGTCCCGATCCACGGAAAACAGCCGCCATCGCCGATTTCCCGCCGCCCACTGACAAGAAGGCCGTGCGCCGATTTCTGGGCCTGTGCCCCTATTACAGGCGGTTCGTGAAAAACTTCGCCCGCATCGCCGATCCTCTCACTAACCTTACCAAGGCCGACTCGGAGTTCAAGTGGGAAACGCCACAGGAACACGCTTTCCAGGAGCTTAAACATCGCCTCCAGACGCCTCCGTTACTTGCCCATTTCGACGAATTCGCCGAGACAGAAATACATACTGACGCAAGCAGCGTAGGTCTTGGCGCCGTTCTTGTGCAGAGGGCTGACGGACTTGAAAGGGTTATTAGTTACGCCAGCCGATCGCTATCCAAAGCAGAAGCAAATTATACCACAACAGAAAAGGAGTGTCTCGCCATCATCTGGTCTACGTCAAAATTTCGCCCCTACCTCTACGGCAGGCCCTTCAAAGTTGTGAGCGACCACCACGCCTTGTGTTGGCTAGCCACCTTGAAGGACCCTTCAGGTCGCCTCGCACGATGGAGCCTGAGACTTCAAGAATATGACATTACTGTCATTTACAAGTCCGGCAAAAAAACGCTCCGACGCTGACTGTCTCTCTCGTGCGCCTGTCGACCAACCGCTACCCGACGACTCGGATGACGACTACTTCTTGGGAACGATAACTACCGACGACTTCGCTGAACGACAGCGGGCCGACCCGGAACTTAAAGCCCTAATAGAATACCTCGAAGGCAGGACCGCCGAAGTCCCGAAGGTATTCAAGCGCGCACTTGCGTCGTTCTTTCTACGAAACTGTCTTCTACAATAGAAAAACGTTTCACCGTTTCGAGCTAAGTACCTCCTTGTGGTGCCTTCAGCTCTGCGACCAGAACTCCTGCAGGCCCTGCACGACGATCCGACGGCAGGGCACCTCGGTGTTTCCCGCACGCTCGCGAGGATACAAGAAAGATACTACTGGCCACGTCTTACCACCGACGTCACTCGTTATGTGAGGACATGCCGGGACTGTCAGCGACGCAAGACACCGCCGACAAGGCCAGCGGGACTTCTGCAGCCAATTGATCCACCTTGCCAATCTTTCCAGCAGATTGGTATGGACCTACTGGGGCCGTTCCCGACGTCGGCTTTCGGAAACAAGTGGATCGTGGTAGCAGCGACTACCTCACCTGCTACGCCGAGACAAAAGCCCTGCAAAAAGGCAGTGCATCCGAGGTAGCTAAGTTTTTCGTCGAAAATATCGTCCTACGTCACGACGCCCCGGAGGTCCTTATCACCGACAGAGGAACGGCATTCACTGCCGACTTAACTCAAGCGATCTTGGCATACAGCCAAACAAACCACCGCCGGACGACAGCGTACCACCCACAGACCAACGGCCTCACCGAGCGGCTTAACAAGACGATCGCCGACATGCTGTCAATGTACGTCGATGTCGAACACAAGACGTGGGACACCATTCTTCCGTATGTGACCTTCGCATACAACACGGCGGTGCAGGAGACGACGCAGATATCTCCATACAAATTGGTCTACGGAAGGAGCCCGGCAACAACGCTCGATGCCATGTTACCCAACGTCACTGACGAAGAAAACCTCGATGTGAGCGAGTACCTTCAACGCGCCGAAGAAGCCCGACAACTTGCGCGTCTTCGTATCAAGAATCAACAGACGACCGACAGCCACCGTTACAACCTTCGACAACGCTTCGTGGAATACCAGCCCGGTGAACGTGTTTGGGTGTGGACGCCGATACGCCGACATGGACTAAGTGAAAAGCTTCAGCGACGGTACTTCGGACCGTACAAGGTGGTTCGACGTCTCGGCCCACTTGATTACGAGGTTGTCCCCGACGGCATCACGAACTCTCAACGACGCCGATCGCGACCTGAAGTCGTCCATGTCGCGCGCGTCAAGCCGTTTCATGCACGTTAACAAACTGAAACAGTGTTTTTTTTTTGTATTATTGTTGTATTGTAATTTATTCATTGTACTTTCTTGCATTATTATTGTACCTTCATCTTTAGTTAAAGCATCGGGACGATGCCTTTTTTCAGAGGGGGCAATGCCACGTTCCATTTCACAAGTTTTTGTTATCGTTCCGAAACACCACACGATTATCGGCGCAAACCGCGCCTGCAGGTTTCGAGAAGGTTCCGGACTGTAGTAGATCATTTCGATAAGATCACGCCCACTGTGCGAACGGTACAGATTGTTCTGGAACCTACGCCACCACCAGCGATAACGCTAGAACATTCGACGGCAAGGGTATAAATGCCGACGCGCTTCACCGCTTGTCAGTTGTTGATCGAAGGCCGACGCTGCGTTCGCCGCTATCAGTCCGAGACTGCTATCTGTGCAAGACTGCTGCTGTAATTAGACTTTCCCTTTACCGGGCACAGGTTCGCCCAAATAAACAGTTTAATCCCAACACGAAGTTTTCTGTCTTTGGCCACGTCACGACCCCGTGACAATATTGGTGCATACCTTTACGGATGGTGAAACTGAGAATATTGTGCGTGGTGTGTGCAGTGTGAATAACGTGGTGCGCCCTGTTTGCGAAAACACTGGTATTCGTTGTGGGCCAGTTGCAGTAACCGGTTGTCAATGGAACTTTACGATCTGACATTTTAGTCAAGTTAAAAATACATCTGACGCGATCATCTGCGAGTGGGTACATCTTGGCATATGCGCGACGTGCAGAAAAATAAGAGTGCATGATCTCCGGATGATATATACTACAGTCGAATCTCATTAATTCGAACACGCTTAATTTGAACTTCCAGTTAATTCAAACTCACGATGAGGTCCCGTCAAAGCTATGTGTATTCTAATGGGCAAAAACGCCCGATAATTCGAACGCCAAGCACTTGCGGCAGTTTATTCGAACATACCACACTCCGAAAATACTCTCAGCACCCCGCCTGATCCCGCGGCGGCACCTGCGACACTTCAACGCTGCGATGGAATGTTTGCTCTATCTGCGACGCACCCGTGTCACGCTTCTCCCTTTTTTATCCCTGCCACGTAACCTTCTTCTTCCAATGCCGCACATGAAGAGAAGAAAAAAAAAGCAGTCACTGGGTTGAATGAATGTGTGGTTGAAGGAAAGGAAAAAGGCACTATTTTCTGCAGCCCTTGCCACTTGTGGGAGCACGGCTCTGCACCTTGAGGGGTGGGGGGGTCTCTCACGCACTGGTGCCATGCTTCCCCCTTTCCCATCCCTGCCACATAACCCTTTTCTTTTCAACGACACGTGCAAAAAGAGCAAAAAAAAAAGCTGCCGTGGAGTGTTGGTTTTCTCTCAAATGTCGATCTGCTTCTCTCCACTGGAGACGCTTCTCCTTTCTCGTCACGTGCTGGCCATGCTGCGGCTGTTACGCAGTCGTTGTCGTCTTTAGAAAGTGTCGGCGCTGGACATTTTCGCGTACAACTTCTTTTGCCAGGAGACTGCTGAAGGCAAAGTAGAAACATTTTGCAAGCTGCGTGCGAAATTAATTGACTCGCTGCAAGGCAAACGTGTGCCGACGTGCATCATCGATTACTTCAAATAATAATGGATGTCCTGTGATTTGTAGATAAATGTAAGTGTTCTTTCGAAAAAGATCAGATTATTTTATGGCTGTCATCTACGTGGTTAAAGCCCACTGCATGCTAGTTGCGTCTCTTAGTACTTTATTTGTTTCTCCGTTCATCCAGCTACGATGAGCAGATTTTCACACTTTAAGCAGTGACCCTTCCGCAACCCTTTTCTTTCAAAAGCTGTGACTTTATAACATAGCAATGTAGAAATTTTTGTCGAAGGAATGCAGGGCACGCAACTCAGCTATGCTGAAATATGCTGCCGGCGAAACTTTCTTGCCAACCAGCACCTGCTCTGAGAGAGGATATAGTGGGCGGGGTACCTGCAGTGACGTCACACTGTTTACAAACAGGACGAGGTCTATTGCATTGAAAATCTGCGTATTCAAGGCAAAAAATAAGAGGAAAGTGCTCAAGGTCACGAGGCACACGTGCCTTATATTCTTTCCCCGTGCTATCCTTCCTTGCTTAGCTTCCAGCACTTTCTTCAAGGAAAAGAGAATGCAATTGCAGCATTCACCAAAACTTTGTAACCCCGCTCATACTGGACGGATTCTAGGAATTTTCGTGGTAGTGAATTCGTGAGGCAATAAGCCTCTTTAGTGAATCCAATCTATAGCTACATGAAAAGTGTTGCATGAACCCTTTAATTCACTTTTGGTTGTAGCTTAGCTGAAGGCCTCCAAGACTATTTCAGTCACATTTGATCATTTAGACATGATCGCCTGCCCCATAAAAGAAACTGCATGTAAGAGCCCCTTGAAGACACATCACATATTGCACATCTTAGTGCTGGAATTAGCTTTGTTCCAAGTAGATTCCAATGGGGCGTGTTGGAATTTTCGCATACTATATATTTTGATTCATGGAGTGACAAAAATTTAACTGCATAGTTTCGCACACACGTGCCATGTCTCCAGTTCCCAGCATCATGAAAATGGCTTCACCTAGCTCAGCTAAGATATAGGAACTCACTCAGACTCACTCAAAAATATATTTTGCTCTGTGAGCTTACTCAAACTCAGCCTCACTGAAATTTTCATCAACCACACGCACGCTGACCCAGGCTCACTGAACTTTTCTCGAGACTATCATCGTTCAATGACTGAAACGTGCAGATACGGGGCCATTTTTTTTTTGCTCAAATAGACTCATTTAAACTCGTCAACATATTGCTCAGCTGGACTCTGACTTACGGCTTGATCTGAGCCTGAGCGAGCCTACTTGCAAGTCCACTGGCATAAATTAAAGTTAGCTTTTGCACTCGTGCTGTAAAGGCTCTTGAATGCCAATTTGTCATATTAGTGCCCTACAATATGCATTCTTATCTTGTTCCTTCAGATACGAGTTATCAGTAGCTGTGGTTCAGTAGCGCTTTTTATGAAATATGCAACTTGCACGAAATATTTCTATGAAGAACGTCCAGCGAAAGTGCTTGCGGGGAGGTCATGCCACCCCCCTCCCCTCATGCATCTTATCAATAAACATTGAGGCGCCACATGAAAGCTAGTACATTGAGGCATGTGTGAGAATATCCGACCATTCATGCTAGCCAATATTACGCTGATAGGTGAGTAGATAAGACCATAGGTCTGCAATAAATGGTGGAGCCCACTCAGACTCACTGGATTAATAGTATATGTAGAGCTTAGGGCTCAAAGGGACTGAGACTCACGGATATTTTTCTCAACCAGACTCGCTCCGACTCAGACTCACCAATATTTTCTTCAACCAGACATATCAAAAATTTTCTGAATCTGACTCGCTCAGACTCGCACTTATGTCTCAATCCGAGTAAGTTGACCCATAAGCGATTTTGCAGATGTATGCGCTTCACATATGTGAAACGTTACCTTTGCTGGACCCGACCCGGAAGAGCGGGTCCAGGTGTGTGCGACGCCATTGGGCCAGGGTGCGATACAAGCCGTCAACATGCATGGCTCTCTGCTGGTATGACCCGCTACACGTTGGTCACCGCGTCCTGCTGCTTGAAGTGCCTGCATGTAAATAGAAGGGTATGAAAGAGTGCAGGCTGTAGTAGGATAACCAGAATCATCACTGCCTCTCGTGGCAGGTGTAAATATCTGTTGACGGAATCACCCAAAACCAGCACAATCTGTTCAGCTAATGATTTCACGTTAGTACAAGATATACTACGCCACTAAATCAACAAGTGTTACAGTAAAGATGTCTATGTCTAGGGTTCGGGATTTGGTGGCGTACGCATGGGAACTCTCCCCTATTAAAGGGAGAGTGAAAGAGGCAACTACAGAAGCAAACTATGGCCATGAAGGTGAAGCACACCAGCAGTTACGTTCAGATTTGACACTGGTGAAGAATCTAACCAGCATCATACAAGAGCCATCAGCGATATGTCACACGTGCACACTGTTGCACATAGTAACAGAATGCACACTTTAAAATTTTACTTTTTATGTCTCTCAAGTAAATTGGTTAGTCTTTCAGTAATAATTCAAAATATTTGCCCTATTCATTTATATTAAGTTAGCTCGAGCCCATTTACCTCTCGGTGGTGTGAGCTACCACCATATCCCTTTTATTTTTCCCACTGAGCGACAATAAGCACAGACAGAAAAAGCGAGACTCAAATTACTGAATAAGTGACGTAATGGCAATGACGATGCCTTGCACGTGAGACAGCTCCTTCCGAGCGTTAGTGCTTCCGGCACCGTGCAAGCTGGTGGCAGCCACGCAAGTGCACTGTTGTGGTACTTAACATAGTTTATGTGGGTGAGTAAATACACCCGAGTGCTGCTCTTGAAGTACTCTGAACTTGCGTTAGCAAGCAACGTCCCTTTAATTTTCGTTGCTACAGAATTGCAGTATAGCATTATTTCGTTATTGAGTATTTGCTGAGGATTTTCTGATAGCAGATTACAGCGATGTGTGTGTGTAAACCCCCGTGCGCTTGTCCCTGTCTCTTCTTTTCTGTGTCGTCTGTATTTGCGCACATCAGTTTACCCAGAATTATGAACCAACTCACCCAGCTACATCTTACTATGTGTGTTTGTCAGGTACTTCAGTGTGGCTTCACCCTCGAGATTGCGCAAAGCACGATTGAGTGTCGCCCCGCCGTTCTTTAGCCCGGAGTTAGCCTGCGCGCCTCCGACCCTGCACTTTGACCTACAGAGAGTCGTCGCCTGTCCTAGTGCGCTTATCTCTTGAGGAAGTTTCAGTCTGTGGTTCAAAGCTGTGTGCGTTTCATACTTCTATTGTAAAGTTCTGTTGAAGCCATGTATCGTATGAAGGTCACTTTGCTCGCTGCAGGGACCGTGTTTCCCAAAAGAGTGAATTGCTGGCCTTTCTTCATATGATATTCCAGATTGTTGCCATCGTATTTATTGCTTTGCATTTGTGGTCAAACTGACTGTTATTCTATGAATTTATACCACTGGCTTTGCTAGACAGAACGCTTAGAATAAGCGCGTGCTAGGATGTGCCACCGCCTGTTTAATATTCTCGCAGTCACGCTGTTTCGTTTCTTACGGCACATGTGGTCCGTGTTCTAAAAAGAATAATGTGGTTTCACCGCAAGGGCAAAACAATAAATCGATAGCAACAAATTGGAATGGTGTACGAAGTAGGGTTGGTAGGTGGTCTCTCTATGATTTGATCTCGCGTAACTTTACAAAGCGCTAGTGTAAGAGAATACGGCCCCTCCAGGGAGAGCAACACTTGCACACAGTCTCTTCGCATTGAGGGAGCAGCACGTGGCAGGGCATACACGCTGCCTGATGCGGACTGCCGAAATAGCGTGTGCACCGGTGATTCCGACCACGCCCTTTAATCAAAGTCTACAATTGCTGCTTGAGCGACTGCCCCCACCCCCTTTGCATCCTTTCATGCTCGTTTAAAATAGGCGAGCTGTTTCGTCACTGCTTGAGCAGCATTCGATGGCAGGCCTATTACGTGAAGGACGTCATCGCACACGCCCCTCTCTAAGCCACGGGATGGCCCGGCTTGCTTTTTTTTCGTCACTCCAGGTAGCGTGCGCTTTTATTCGCTGTTGGAACACACAATGTGCATGGGGATGTTACTTATTTGGGCTTCATATGCAGCAGGTGTTTGCACAGTGCCAAGTAGGTCATGCCCCTGCTACACGTTGACGTCACACTCCCCTCACAGAGCCCGCTAATGTCACACGTTCCCTCGCATGCTCGCCGCAGCGACCTCCACTCACTAAACCGCCGACTCGTCGGTTCATGCGCAATAAACCTGATGTGCGCCTAACGTACGCGTTGAAACACTCGCTCTCTGGATTTCGTGCCGACCGGTTGTGCCCCCACTATCTCCGACGACAGCGCAGCTCTGGCCGACTGGGCTCACCCTACACCATCTCCTGATGCCCAGAAGAACTCTCGCCACAAGAACTCTTGCCAAATGCAGACAGTTACGAGGCTCACTTTTCTCTTCTCTGTAAGAATCACATCAGAAAGCCTGTTCATGTCACCTACAAGACCTACGCCAATCGCTGCTAACATATTGTTACGAGGCAGTGGGCATGGCTCCGCCGTCATAGACGAATGAATGAAAAAGAAGCGGACTCGAAGCGCGAGATGCTTGCGGCCCTGGGGTGTCACACCTACCTGTAAATGTTGCAGATACACTCGTTTCTCTCTTCCATGTTTGTAATCGCCGTAACAAATTGGTGGACGTGCTGGGTAATGAATCGCCATACAACGAAGCTCCGCAGTGGTCGTCAAATCGGAGTTTCCGTGATGGAACACGGGACTGATCCCACGGCCACCTCTCCATCAGCCTTGGCGACGCCTGCGCCATCCACGGCAACGCCTCCACCGGCCCCACCCCCCCCCCCCACATACGTGCTGAGGCATCCGAAACATCCAGGAACGTTCTGCGGTACGGACAAAGTTGATGTTGACGACTGGATAGCTGACTACAAACGTACCAGTGCGCTCAACCGGTATCATGCTGGTCAACGTGCTGTTTTACCTGAAAGGCACGGCCAAAGTCTGGTACGAGAACCATGAGGCGGAGATCGGCAGTTGGGATACATTCAAGGAGAAGCTTCGCGACTTATTTGGGAAACCCATCGGTCGAAAGGCGGCTACAAAGAAGGAGTTGTCTATACAGGCTCAGACGTCCACAGAGTCGTATATCTCGTATATACAGGACGTGCTGGCTCTATGTCGTAAAGTCGACAACGACATGTCGGAGTCTGATAAGGTTGACCACGTTCTCAAGGGTATAAGCGGAAGATGCGTTCTGCCTGCTAATGTGCCGGAACTGCGTGACCGTCGAGGAAATTATTCAGGAATGCCGGCGTTTTCACTCGTCTGCCAAACACCGCAGCAACGTTCTCCTGCAAAGATGGACTGACCTCTCGTCGGCAAGCTTTGCCGGCGTCTGAAATTACGCGAATCGTCCAGCGGGAAATCGAAGCAATTACACCTGCTTTTCCCACCAACGGCCACGTCGATTCACAAGTATCTCAGGTTTGTGCGGGAAGAACTCAGCAATTTTAGCTTCAATGTCTGCGCCGTTGCTCAGTCTCGACCAATTAGCTTTTGTTCAAGGTCGCTGCTTGCCCCCGCGCTCCGCCCCAGGAATGGTCTTATCCACGCTTTCGCAATCCGGCCGAACGGAGAACTGCGGATGATCGGCCAATACGCTTTAACTGCCGCCGCATAGGGCACGGCACATGGTATTGCCACACCCATTGGTTTTCGTCCCGAGCACAGTATAACACTGCGCTGGTCCACGACAACTACCGCCGCCTTCCACCGTTCGAGTCCAACGCCTTCGATACCCCTGATATGCAGCACAGCCGCTCACCGCCGCCCGTCATCCCCTTCCCCTCTACGACGGACGACGCCCGACCTCCCCGCTCAATTCTCATCAGGGAAACTAAGCGATGCAGCTCTTAGAGGTGAAGCTGCATCCTCGATACCGACCTCTAATCCTCTCCTTGTACTGCCGACACGACGAAATTTGATCGACGGCCTGACTGTTTCTGCACTTATTGACACCGGGGCGCATATTTTTGTGATGAGTGCCCGACTTCGTCGCCACCTGAACAAAGTTCTCACACCGGCTGCTTCTGGCATTATTCGTGTCGCCGACGGAAGAAGTCTTGCCATCACAGGAATGTGCACAGCACGCATCGCAATCGCCGATCACCGCACATCTGTTCTCTTTGCAGTTTTTGAGCAGTGCCCCAATGACCTGATTCTTGGATTGGATTTTTTGTCCACTCATGCCGCTCTCATCGACTGTGCAACCGGCGTTCTCAAACTTGAACTGTGTCGACTTGGGGCTGTGCCATCCTCATCGTCTCACTGCTTGTGCGCTGTTGATTATGTTCGGCTGTCACCGCAAGCCACCACGTTTGTGGCCTTAACGATTCCACCAGCTCTTCCTGACGGTGACTACATAATGTCTCTCCTAGTGGATGTGCTCTTGGCCCGAAGTGTTGCTGTGCCGTATACCATCATGACTATAGTGGACAACTACGTTCAGCTTCCGCTCCTCAACTTTAGTAGTTCGACCCAAGTTCTCCCGCAAGGCATTTCATTAGACCATGTTTCCCCACTTGATGCATGTAACATCATGGCATTAGACCCTGAAGACTGCTCGTCTTCTATTGCAGCCAACCGAGCAAACGCACCTACCGACGAAATCACGATGATGATTGCCCTTGATCTTCTGCCCTATCAGGCTGCGCAACTCCACTACGTTCTGACCACCTACCAAGATATTTTCGACATCGATTACCGCTCTTTGTGTCAAACGTCCGTCGTGCGTCATCAAATACATATCGGCGATGCTAGTTCAGTTAGACGGTGACCATATAGCGTTTCCCAGTCTGAACGCCAGGTCATACAACGAGAAGTCGAGAAGATGCTCTCCAAAGGAGTCATAGAGGCCTCTTCAAGTTCATGGGCGTCACCTGCTGTTTTAGTCAAAAAGAAGAATGGCAGTTGGAGATTTTGCGTTGCCTTAAACAAGATAACCCGCAAGACGTATATCCGCTGCCACGAATCGACGATGCCCTTGACTGGCTTCATGGCGCGCGATACTTCTCATCTATAGATCTGCGTTCGGGCTATTGGCTAATTTCTGTTGATGACTTAGACCGAGAAAAAACTGTTTTTGTCACACCGGACAGCCTCTGTTAGTTCAAGGTTATGCCTTTTGGGCTGTGCAACACCCTGGAAACGTTCGAACGCATGACGGACTCTCTTCTCCGTGGTTATAAATGGTCCGTCTGCCTTTGCTATCTCGACGATGTGATTGTTTTTTCTACAACATTTAAAAGCCACCTAACTCGTTTGTCGACCATTCTAGCCGTTTTTCGTCAAGCGGTACTCCAGCTGAACTTGAAAAAGTGCAATTTTGGCTGAAGAGAAATCACGGTCCTTGGTCATCGTGTAAGTGCTGCTGGCATCCAACCGGACCCTGACAAGATTACCGCTGTCAAGAACTTTCCTCTGCCTTCTACTACCAAAGATGTTTGTTGTCTTGTGGGCTTATGTTCGTACTTCCGACGTTTTATACGCAATTTCACTACAATTTCACGACCGCTAACTGATCTTCTTAAATAGAATGCGCCCTTCTCGTTGGGCCAAGACCAAGCAGCTGGGTTTTCCTCGCTGATCGACCTGCTCACTTCATCACCAATATTGGCTCACTTCGACCTGTCCGCGACGATTGAAGTTCGCACAGACGCCAGTGCTCACGGCATCGGCGCTGTCCTCGTTCAACACCAGTGGGGCCAAATGCGTGTTATTGCGTATACCAGCCACCTTCTCTCCACATCTGAGCGAAACTATTCGATAACGGAGCTCGAGTGTCTTGCGTTGATCTGGGCTGTAGCGAAAGTTCGCCCCTACTTGTACGGCCAGGAGTTTTTAGTTATTACGGACAACTATGCTTTGTGTTGGTTGTCGTCGCTCAAGGACCCAACTGGTCGCCTAGGTCGCTGGGCTCTACGTCTCCAGGAGTATAACTTCGACGTAATTTATAAGTCTGGCAGGTTGCATCAAGATGCCGATTGTCTCTCGCGTTATCCAGTGTACCTTGCTAGTCTCGCTGTCCATGAGAGCGTTTCTTGCGTGCTCATCTGATTTGCACGACATCGGCACAGAGCAGCGCCGGGACGCAACCCTCAAGATGGTCATTGAGCGAGTATTTTCAGGACATTTCGACCCTTCGCTCCGTCAATATGTCCTCTGCAACGAAATTCTGCATCTCCGCAACATGAAGCCTGACGGCCCGGAATTTCGTTAGTTATTCCCCCACACCTGCGTGCCACCATTCTTCAACATCTGCATGACATTCCAACAGCAGAACACCTGGGTTTTTCACGCACCTATCACCGCGAGCGGCAACGGTTCTTTTGGCCTGGCCTGTATAAATTTGTGCGTCGCTATGACGCTTCTTGCGAGCACTGCCAGCGTCGCAAACGTCCTGCTCTCCGTATGGCTGGCCTGCTCCAACCTATCGACATTCCCCCGGAACAATTCTTCCGCGTCGGCCTCGACTTGCTCAGGCCTTTCCAAACGTCCGTGTCAGGCAACAAATGGATCGCTGTCGCAACTGACTATGCGACCAGATACGCTATAACTCACGCCTTGCCAAGTAGCTGCGCTACAGACGTCGCAGACTTTCTACTGAATGACGTCATTCTGCGACATGGGGCTCCGCGCCAGCTTCTGATGGATCGGGGCCGCTGCTTCCTCGCAAAAGTTATCGACGAAATCCTCCTTAGCTGCTCTACTGAACATCACCTTACTACTGCTTACCATCCGCAGACCAACCATCTCACAGAGCGCCTCAACCGAACTGTTACAAACATGTTGTTCATGTACGTCTCTGCTAATCACCGTGACTGGGACGCAATGCTCCCGTACGTTACGTTTGCATACAATTCGTCAAAGCATGACACCGCCGGCTATACTCCATTCTTCCTTCTGTACGGCCGCAACCCTGCATTGCCATTCGACACACTCCTTTCTTCTCATACTTCGGAACCAACGGTGTATGCTCAGGACGTTGCTTCTCGAGCCCGCGTCGCTCGCCAAATTGCACACACGAGGTTCACTGCTTCTCAGGCCTCACAAAAAGTCCGCTACGATGACTGGCACCGCGACGTTGACTACCCTGCTGACTCTCGTCCTACTGTGGACGCCACATCGGCGTGAAGGCTTGTGCGAGAAGCTCCTTCCACGATACACCGGGCCCTACAAAGTTCTGCACAAGGTCACCGACGTCGACTACCTCATCACTCCCGTTCAACCACACTCATCTTTTTCCCCACCACCTACTGATGTTGTTCATGTGTCGCGAATAAAACGCTACTACACTGCCAGTCTTGATTGACTTAGCGGCGCCGTGACGGCGCTTCTTCCGCCGGGGGTGATGCTACGAGGCAGTGGCATGGCTTTGCCGTCGTAGACGAGTCGATGAAGAAGAAGCGGACTCGAAGCGCGAGATGCTTGCAAGGGCGGGGCGCCACAATGCGAGAGCTGCACGGCGTCAGGAGACCGCGGAGGGCGAACCAGTCGGCGGGAGCTACGCTGATGTCGGAGATCGCGAGGGCACAACCGTCCAGCTTGAAATCCTGCGAGCGAATCCAGCAAGTGTTGAAGCGGTGCCCAGTAGCTCACTCCCGCCTAGCAGTTCGTGGTGACGTATCTCTCCCTCGCCTGCCACGCGCTAGCAGCGTCTTAGCTCTCTCTAGCTTCACCCTCTCCACCGCTCGAGCCCACGCCTCGAGAATCTCGCGGTTCCGACAATGCTGACGGCTCGCTGCTGCTTGCCACGCGATCGCGCCGACGAGCGGGAAACTATCGCGGCATGTTTCCCGCTAGTGTGCGCGCACCCTTCCCGGCTGTCGCCGGCGTTGCGAGGGTTAGCGAAGCCAATTGCGTACGCGAACGGCGACGTCAACACCGACGAGGCGCGAGTCAGGCAAGCCGAACGCGTCGGCAGTGGAAGGCCAGCGACACCGACGAAGTGCGTGTCAAGAACACCGAGCGCTAGCGTCTTCAACGCGTCCCGCCTCCCGTGTCTTAGCTTTTCAAACAAACGCTTGCAGGAGTAAACGCTACACCGAGTTTCGCTTCAAACCGTTCTTGCAGCGCCCGCGTCGACGCTCGTTTCAACCGGGTCAACGCCGTGCGCACCGCTGCTGCTACGCATCGCATCAGGTTTTCCTTCGGGGAAATAGTCAACAGTTTTTTTTTTCAATTTCGCTTGCGTATACGCGCAGAATAGCAAATGCATGCACATGTCATACGTGAAGTATGGTTGAACCCCCCACCCCCGAAAAAAATTCTGCTGTGCCCCTGCTCCTCTTTGAAGTGAATCCGAAATTGGTCATAGTTTGACACGAGCATTGATAGCGCATGACGTCACGTTGTACATTTCATTTTGTTGATCATAGACTGTAGATTTAGTCGGGCGTCCGCAGCAGCCCTGTGGCAGGGTCGGTGCCACGATTTATTTACTGAGGAGCGCCCGCGACAATTGAGTACCTTCAAGGGGGCAGGGAGGCTGGGAACATACGAGTTGTCACGGTCTTGACCACGTAATTTCGACTAAGCTTCCTCTTGGAGGTGGGGGCAAAGGGAGGGCAGGCAAAAGTTTTGGGAGAAGCTCCAGCTTTCCCCCCCCCCTCATATCCCCCGCTGGCGCCGCCCCTGCTCTGTGAACGCAACCTGCCAGTCATTTCTTATGGCACAGGCTGCATCCGCAAAGCTGTTGCGCACGCCCAGCTGAATATATTGTCACGGGGTCGTGACGTGGCCGAAGACAGGAGACTTCGTGTTGGGATTTAACTGTTTATTTGGGCGAACCTGTGCCCGGTAAAAGGAAAGTCCAATTACAGCAGCAGTCTCGGACTGATAGCGGCGAACAGAGCGTCGGCCTTCGATCAACAACTACTGACAAGTGGCGAAGCGCGTCGGCATTTATATTCTTGCCATCGAATGTTCTAGCGTTATCGCTGGCGGTGGCGTAGGTTCCAGAACAATCTGTACCGTTCGCACAGTGGGCGTGATCTTATCGAAATGATCTACTACAGTCTGGAACCTTCTGGAAAACTGCAGGCGCGGTTTGCGCTGAGAATCGTGTGGTGTTTTGGGACGATAACGAAAACTTGGGAAATGGAACGTGGCATTGCCCCCCTCTGGAAAAAGGCATCGTCCCGATGCTTTAACTAAAGATGAAGGTACAATAATAATGCAAGAAAGTACAATGAATAAATTACGATGAAACAGTAATACAAAAAAACACTGTTTCAGTTTGTTAACGCGCATGAAACGGCTTGAGGCGCGCGACATGCACGACTTCAGGTCGCGATCGGCGTCGTTGAGAGTTCGTGATGCCGTCGGGGACAACCTCGTAATCAAGTGGGCCGAGACGTCGAACCACCCTGTACGGTCCGAAGTAGCGTCACAGAAGCTTTTCACTTAGTCCACGTCGGCGTATCGGCGTCCACACCCAAACACGTTCACCGGGCTGGTATTCCACGAAGCGTCGTCGAAGGTTGTAACGGTGGCTGCCTATCGTCTGTTGATTCTTGATCAGGGGCGGCGCCAGGGGGAAGCAAGGGTGGGCTGGAGCCCCCCAAAATTCTCGCCTGCCCCCCCTATGCCCACCCAAGTGCCCGGAAGCATATATTGAAAACCTAGTAGGAGCAGAGCTAGCTTGCCCCCCCGGAGGAACTCACTTTTCGTGGTTGCCCCCCCCCCCCCCAGTAAAAACATCCTGGCGCCGCCCCTGTTCTTGATACGGAGACGCGCAAGTTGTCGGGCTTCTTCGGCACGTTAAAGGTACTCGCTCACATCGAGGCTTTCTTCGTCGGTGACGTTGGGTAACATGGCATCGAGCGTCGTTGCCGGGCTCCTTCCGTAGACCAATTTGTATGGAGATATCTGCGTCGTCTCCTGCACCGCCGTGTTGTATGCGAAGGTCACATACGGAAGAATGGCGTCCCATGTCTTGTGTTCGACATCGACGTACATTGACAGCATGTCGGCGATCGTCTTGTTAAGCCGCTCGGTGAGGCCGTTGGTCTGTGGGTGGTACGCTGTCGTCCGGCGGTGGTTTGTTTGGCTGTATGCCAAGATCGCTTGAGTTAAGTCGGCAGTGAATGCCGTTCCTCTGTCGGTGATAAGGACCTCCGGAGCGCCGTGACGTAGGACGATATTTTCGACGAAGAACTTAGCTACCTCGGATGCACTGCCTTTTGGCAGGGCTTTTGTCTCGGCGTAGAGGGTGAGGTAGTCGGTAGCTACCACGATCCACTTGTTTCCGAAAGCCGACGTCGGGAACGGCCCTAGTAGGTCCATACCAATCTGCTGGAAAGGTCGACAAGGTGGATCAATTGGCTGCAGAAGTCCCGCTGGCCTTGTCGGCGGTGTCTTGCGTCGCTGACAGTCCCGGCATGTCCTCACATAACGAGTGACGTCGGTGGTAAGACGTGGCCAGTAGTACCTTTCTTGTATCCTCGCGAGCGTGCGAGAAACACCGAGGTGCCCTGCCGTCGGATCGTCGTGTAGGGCCTGCAGGAGTTCTGGTCGCAGAGCTGAAGGCACCACAAGGAGGTACTTAGCTCGAAGCGGTGAAAAGTTTTTCTTTTGTAGAAGACCGTTTCGCAGGAAGAACGACGCAAGTGCGCGCTTGAATACCTTCGGGACTTCGGCGGTCCTGCCTTCGAGGTATTCTATTAGGGCCTTAAGTTCCGGGTCGGCCCGCTGTCGTTCAGCGAAGTCGTCTGTAGTTATCGTTCCCAAGAAGTAGTCGTCATCCGGGTCGTCAGGTAGCGGTTGGTCGACAGGCGCACGAGAGAGACAGTCGGCGTCGGAGTGTTTTTTGCCGGACTTGTAAATGACAGTAATGTCATATTCTTGAAGTCTCAGGCTCCATCGTGCGAGGCGACCTGAAGGGTCCTTCAAGGTGGCTAGCCAACACAAGGCGTGGTGGTCGCTCACAACTTTAAAGGGCCTGCCGTAGAGGTAGGGGTGAAATTTCGACGTAGCCCAGATGATGGCGAGGCACTCCTTTTCTGTTGTGGAATAATTTGCTTCTGCTTTGGATAGCGATCGGCTGGCGTAACCAATAACCCTTTCAAGTCCGTCAGCCCTCTGCACAAGAACGGCGCCAAGACCTACGCTGCTTGCGTCAGTATGTATTTCTGTCTCGGCGAATTCGTCGAAATGGGCAAGTAACGGAGGCGTCTGGAGGCGATGTTTAAGCTCCTGGAAAGCGTGTTCCTGTGGCGTTTCCCACTTGAATTCCACGTCGGCCTTGGTAAGGTTAGTGAGAGGATCGGCGATGCGGGCGAAGTTTTTTCACGAACCGCCTATAATAGGCGCACAGGCTCAGAAATCGGCGCACGGCCTTTTTGTCAGTGGGCGGCGGGAAGTTGGCGATGGCGGCTGTTTTCCGCGGATCGGGACGAACTCCAGACTTGCTGATAAAGTGCCCCAGAAACAAGAGCTCCTCATACGCAAATTGCACTTTTCTGGCTTCAGTGTGAGTCCGGACGTCTTGATGGCTTGAAGTACAGCTTCAAGGCGCCGAAGATGCTCGTCGAAACTCGAGGAAAACACGACGACGTCGTCCAAGTACACAAGGCAAGTCTGCCACTTCGATCCTGCCAGTACTGTATCCATAACGCGTTGAAAAGTTGCAGGCGCTGAGCAAAGGCCGAAGGGCATCACCTTAAACTCGAAGAGGCCGTCCGGTGTTATAAACGCCGTCTTCTCTCGGTCTCTTTCGTCGACTTCGATTTGCCAATAGCCAGTCTTGAGGTCCACTGACGAAAAGTACTTGGCGTTATGGAGCCGATCAAGTGCGTCGTCTATTCGTGGGAGAGGATACACGTCCTTTCTTGTGATTTTGTTCAGGCGGCGATAATCGACGCAGAAACGTAGGGTCCCATCCTTTTTCTTCACTAACACCACGGGGGACGCCCATGGGCTCTTGGACGGCTGGTAATGTCATCCCGCAGCATTTCATCAACTTGTCTCTTCATGGCCTCACGTTCTCGCGTCGAAACCATGTACGGACTCTGACGGAGTGGCCTGGCATTTTCTTCGGTTATGATGCGATGTCTCGTGATTGGGGTCTGCCGAATTTTCGATGACGACGAAAAGCAATCTTCGTATTGCAGGAGCAGGGCCTTGAGCTGTGCTTGCTTATCGTTCGGAAGTCTGGGATTGACGTCGAAAGCTATGGGAGGGGCTTGGTTCCTCTGAGCAGGTTCCGCAGAATCGGCGAGGGCGAAAGCACTGGTGGCTTCGACAATTTCTTCGATGTATGCGACCGTTGTTCCTTTGTTCACATGTTTGTACTCATTGCTGAAATTCGTGAGCATAACCGTTGCTTTGCCTCCCCGCAGCTCTGCGATTCCTCTTGCGACGCAAATATTTCGGGTGACCAACAGATGCTGACTGCCTTCAACGACGCCTTCCAAGTCAGGTGATTTAGGAGCGCCGACTGAAATAATGACGCTTGAGCGAGGCGGAATGGTGACTTGTTCTTCCAGCACATTCAAGGCATGGTGTCCTGACGGCGTGCGCGGCGGTAGTGCTTCTTCTGTGGATAACGTATCGACTTTGTTTTTAGGTTGATGACAGCGCCATGGAGGCATAAGAAGTCCATGCCAATGATGACATCTCTCGAGCAACGCTGTAGGACTACGAAGTCTGTAGGATAAATACGGCCGTTAATGGTGACTCTCGCTGTGCAGATTCCTGCAGGCGTTACGAGATGACCTCCAGCTGTGCGGATTTCAGGGCCTTTCCAAGCTGTCCTAACTTTCTTTAACTTCGCGGCGAACGACCCACTGATGACAGAATAGTCAGCTCCAGTATCGACGAGAGCAGTCACACTGTGGCCGTCGATAAGAACGTCGAGGTCGCTAGTTCGCCGTCTCGCATTACAGTTAAAGCGTGGCGTCGGGTCACGGCTGCGTCGGCTTGTTCCGCTGCTTCCATGTTGCGTCGTCAGGCCACCTTCGGTAAGTTAGCTTTCGCCGTCAGGGCTTTGCCCGGTTGGCGTTGTGTTCGGAAAGCTCCGTCGCGGCGTCGTCGTCGTCGGAGGATCTTCGGTAGTTCGTCGCACAGCAACCGCACCTCCACCGGTTGCTGCCCTTACTTTCCCGGATACGGGCTAGGAGACCGGCCCCGCGTTGGGCCGGAGTACTTCCGGGGGTGCGGTGACATGCGGCGGCTGGGCGACGGCGAACGGGAAGGACTTCGTGGTCTCCATTGAGTTTCTGTCAGGTAGTCGGCGATGTCACGTGGCCGTTCCCCTGGCTGCGGACGTGGTGCATCGACGGCGAAGCCACGCAGTCCCATCTGTCGGTACTGGCAACGGCGGCAAGTGTGCCCGGCCTCGCCGCAGTGGTAGCACAGTGGGCGGTGGTCAGGGGTGCGCCAGACGTCGGTTTTCCTCGGCGCACTGCGCTGGCCCGCTGGCGAACGGTAGGTCGTCGGTGGGTGTGGTGGCGGCGGTGGTGTCTGGCGACGGAAGTGCGACGGGGCGGCGTTTCGGCGTGGACGGGGAGGAGCGTTGTGGCGCACTGCAGCGGCGTAGCTCATAGTTTCTGGCTCGGGCAGTGGTGTTTGGGGAATTCGAAGCGATTGCCGAACTTCTTCTCGCACAATGTCGGCGATCGAATCCACTTGAGGTTGCGCCGAAGGCAACAGCTTGCGCAGCTCTTCCCGCACGATCGCTCGGATCGTTTCACGCAGATTGTCGGAGTCACTGGCTTGAGCAGCAGCGCATTCTGGAGTCAGGCGACTATTATACTGTCTGGTGCGCATGTCCAGGGTTTTTCCGATGGTGGTCGCTTCGGCTACAAATTCTTGGACGGTTTTCGGTGGGTTTCTCATCAGTCCCGCAAAGAGCTCCTGTTTGACCCCTCGCATGAGGAAACGAACTTTTTTCTCCTCAGGCATGTCTGGGTCAGCGTGACGGAATAGTCGGGTCATTTCTTCTGTGAAAATGGCGCCATTTTCATTTGGTAGCTGAACCCGGGTCTCTAATAAAGCAGCGGCCCTCTCTTTGCGAGCGACGCTCGCGAACGTTTGCAGGAATGCGCCGCAGAAAACATCCCACGTTCGGAGCGTGGACTCCCGATTTTTGAGCCAGGTCCTTGCGGTGTCTTCCAAATAGAAGAACACACGACGCAGCTTTTCGTCATGGTCCCAGTGGTTGAGGGCGGCCACACGGTCGTATGTTTCTAGCCAGGACTCCGGGTCTTCGAACGATGACCCATGGAAAATTGGTGGTTCCCTGGGTTGATGCATGACCATCGTGGGCTGGGACGCTGCGGTTGTCATTGTCGCTGCAGTCGCGGTCATGACCTTGGTCTTCCGCGCCTTGTCTTGCAGACGCCCGTACTCCGGTGGTAGCCCTTGCTGTCGGCGGCTTGTTCGCTGCTCCTGGTTGGCGTCGGTATCTTCTCCGCGACGTGTGCTAGGTTCACGGCTTGACGGGGGCGTCCGGTACATGAACGAAGCAGCACCTCCACCAGATGTCACGGGGTCGTGACGTGGCCGAAGACAGGAGACTTCGTGTTGGGATTTAACTGTTTATTCGGGCGAACCTGTGCCCGGTAAAAGGAAAGTCCAATTACAGCAGCAGTCTCGCACAGATAGCAGTCTCGGACTGATAGCGGCGAACAGAGCGTCGGCCTTCGATCAACAACTACTGACAAGTGGCGAAGCGCGTCGGCATTTATATTCTTGCCATCGAATGTTCTAGCGTTATCGCTGGCGGTGGCGTAGGTTCCAGAACAATCTGTACCGTTCGCACAGTGGGCGTGATCTTATCGAAATGATCTACTACAGTCCGGAACCTTCTGGAAAACTGCAGGCGCGGTTTGCGCTGAGAATCGTGTGGTGTTTTGGGACGATAACGAAAACTTGGGAAATGGAACGTGGCATTATCCAACGAGACATGTCTGCTCACCAAGAACCGTTCTTATAGATTTTACTGCCAGTGGACCTGTAAGCTTAACAGATTGCTTCTACGCTGCTTTTTTCCGCACTTTCTACATTTGTTGGTGCATTCCATTCCGCGTGTGCAATAAATGTGAACCAGTCTCGTATCAGGTAACGTTAACTACAAATTGTACTCAATAACGTGTACTGGGCAAGACGCTCCAAGGGGGTGTAGTGGTTGTGATGCTTGACTGTTGACCTGAAGGTCGAGGGGTCGAATCCTGGCTGTGGCGGCCGCATTTTGTTGTAGGCGAAATATATATGCTCATTGCAAATCCGTATTGTGGTATCCCGCAAGGTGGCAGAAGGATTATGGAAAAGATTAGCTTCCTGGTCAGCTTTATTGGTAGAGGGAGCAGTACGTTAAGGCGTTGGTTCCGGGTTCGATGCCCTGACTAGGTCAATGGCAACTAAGGAGCTTCCTTTCTGAGAAGTTTATAGGGTTTTTTTTGTTTGTTTTCATGCTACAAACGGGTAATCATTAATTTCCCTTTTCTGTAATTTCATAGCAAGATGTGGTAAGCTGCACACACCAACGTTACTAGAACTAGGTTCTAGTAACGTTGGCACACACCGTGTTCTTCCCTGTGTCCAAGTTTCTTCGTGCTATGAAGCACAGTAATAAGCAGCTACATATATGCTATGATTTTGAATAGTAGCACTCTCTTTTTTTTTTTTCAAAGAACTGCTCAGCGTTGTGCGACACGTCACGGTGTCTCGCAACTATTCCTCGACTAGTACTCACGTACCGTGCGTCAGTCGATGACGTGCTGTGCTAACCAGCGAGCCCTCGCTGCCGGTTACGTGCGATGGGTCGTCGTCGGGTTTTTTGTTAACGAAAGCAGCACCGACTCGCCCAGTAGTTGCTGCAAGTGCGGCGACGCAGTCTGGGTCAATCGTCTTCCGAACCTGGTTACGACGTCACCCCTGGCAAGGTCCCTTGACGGGCGCGCGTCTTCCACGACGGCGGTGTGACCGCAGAGACCTTAGTCAGCGGAAATCGGTCTTGCTAGGATTGGTCGAGACCCGTCGGCATCGGCCGGTGAAGCGCGCGCTGTGACTGTCTTCGTCTTCACGAGGCCTTTCGGATTTTTGTGTCGATGCTAATGATGCTGATTACGCTTAAAACTGGGTATATAACCCACTATAGGTAGGCGGGGAGGAGTAAACAAAAACTCCCAAGCATTTCCCCGAGGGTGAACATGGTTAAGTGCGAATACACGGGGTGATGCTATGAGGGGTATTTATTCGCACTATTATATTTATTAATCACACTATGGTGCCTTTATGGTGTAATGGTTCCTGGGAATCGCAATTTGATCACACGGGGGAGTTTACGTTATTCGCCAACGGATTTTAACTTTACTCCCCCTCACGACCCGCTCTCGATGGGAGACCGAGAGAGAAGGCGGGCGTGCGAGAGAGAGGGGTGCGCGCGCAGCTGCAGCGAGCAAGGAGAGCGGAGGAGCGAGCGAAGGGGGAGGGGGTATAAGGCGCGTTACTGACACCAATATCAGCGTCGCGTCCGTGGCTTATTCGGTAGAGCGTCGCGCTGCGGCCCGCCAAGTCCTCTTTCTTTTAAAGATAGAGAGAAGACTGCGGACGCCGCCGACGGCGGTGGATGGTTTGGGGTCGCTTATAAAGTGTATTCACACTTAAAAAAAATTATGGACCATCTCCCAAAAGGGAGACCTGGAGGGATGCGAAGCAGCAGCGGCACGCACGGCGTAGACCCGGATGAAGCAGGCGTCGACGCGGTTGCTAAAAGAACGGTTTGAAGCAAAACTCGGTGTAGCGTTTACTCGAGTAAAGGCCAAACCTCATAAGCGCGAAAATGCACGCGACAAGCGACGCGACGTAGATCGGCTTCGCGCGATCAGTCGCTAGCGCAGGCAAACCTCATTCACGCGACGGCTTCGGCGAGCGAATTCCACTGTTGCTGGCATGAGGCCGTCTACTGGCACCAAGAAAACCGCGTAGCGAGCGGTATGCAATTTAAAAATAAGATATATTGTTGTGTAATGAAACGGAAAGTGTTTATTATTGCCTTGCAGCACTTTTTTATATGCACATGCATAATAAACATTGCGTTATTTCTTGTTGCGTATACGTGACTCGGGCAGGGTCACGTGCACCTATGTAGCCTTTGTCTTTTCCGGTATTTCGCTATTGGCTGCTTGAGCCCAGCACTTCCGGGCGATGAGCGACGGTTTCCAAATATGGAGAACCGAGCGATCGCGCGAACGCCCTGTTTCGTCGCTCATAGCGTCGCTCGTCGCTGTCGCGTGCATTTTCGCGCTTATGAGGTTTGGCTCTAAACGTTTGTTCCAAGCGCAAAGATACGGGAGGTTGGACGCTTTGTACACGCTTGCACTCGGCGTCTTTGGGTCGCGTCTCGTCGGTGTTACCCGCGCGCCGTCTTTATTATCGAACGCGATCGGTGTTCTTGGCTCGCACCTCGTCGATGTCGCTGGCCTTCCACTGCCGACGCTTGCGTTCGGCTTCCCTGGCTCGCGCCTCGTCGGGGTTGACTTCACCATTCACGAACGCGATCGGCTTCGCTAACCCTCGCAACGCCGGTGACAGCCGGAAAAGGTACGCGCACACTATAGCGGGAAGCAAGCCGCGACGGCGTCCCGCCCGTCGGCGCGATCGCGCGGTAAGCAGAGGCGCGCTGTCCACATTGTGGGCGCCGCGAGATTCTCGAGGGGCGCGCACCCAGCGGCTCACGGCTTCTTATCGCCGACAGATGGAGAGAGGTGGCGCGGGTGACGTGATGCCCACGTGAGGAGTGGGCTCGAGTGGCGAAGTGGGTGAAACGAGAGAGAGCTGACACGCTGCTAGCGCGTGGCAGGTGAGGGAGACGTCACCACGCACTGCTAGGAGAGCGTCAGCTACTTGGCACCGCTCAAACACCTGTGGCGAGGGAAGCGGCGCGGATGGAGGGACAGCGTTACACCGGCTAGTCAAAGAGCTGCTTCGCATCTAATTAAAGCAGCTTCGCACTAGTGTACTGCCAAGCCTAAAGGAAGTGTTGAGCTGGGCTACCTTTTTCGATTCTTTTTTTGTTTTTTTTTTTGTTTTTTCACTTTCTTTCAACAGTGAAGCTGTGCTTACTTGAGGCCTTTCCGTCCGTTGGCGTAGTGGTGGTCATGTGGTCTAGCAGCTTGGCGAGTGTGAGACTCAGTAGGAAAGGAAGGGCTCTCGCCCTTCCTTTGACACTTTTTTTTATCTTTTCATTTTTTTTTGTTTCTTTCTGTCTTTCCTCTCTATTTATTTATTCCGTGCTCTTGCTATTTTTCTATTTTTCCTGCTTTTTTTCTCTCTATTTCTTGCTTCCTATTTCTACCTTAAAGGGACCCTGCAACACTTTTTGGGCATGGCCAGAAAACTCTGCCAATCGGAAGTAAAGGCTCCCGAGAAGACTCGAGCCAAATGCTATAGCGCAGCAAGTGGCCTGGAATCCACAATAAATTATCAAAGTCAGCTCAAAATTGCTTTAAAAACTTTTTGTGTGCTGCCATGCATCGGGCCTGCAGCTTCTGCTAGCTTGGCTGTGTGTTCAGACACCGCTGTTATTTTCACGAAAACCACCGAGTTAGCCACCCTAACCGAATGGCATGCGTTGCAGGATTTGAACTCTCGGGTTCCTTGTTGTGCGCAGCACAATCCTCGGGCCGTTACTGCTTTCATGTCGACACTTCTGCGTGTTGTCACCTACACCCACGTGTTCTGCCCATCGGTGTCTGCAGGTAGTGAGAGATGCACTTGGTACAGCTCAAAATAGGCGTCCATAGTACACGGTGTGAAACTTGCACGATTTGCGAATCCGTGGTGCACAGAATTCGTGGTGCTGAAACCAGTTCAAACGGGCACCTGGGCGCTTTATTCGTGACTCATGATGCGTCGGCAATCAAGTGACACAGATTTCATAAACTGTGAATTAATACTGCTTGGTTTTGTAATCGAAACTCGCAACGAGTGCCTTAAGAGGCATCGCTGTGTGCCGGCCTTGGGCTACACGAGCTTTAGGCTTAGCTTTACGTTCCACTGGTGTTTCGTTTGGCGTCGGTTGCGCAGCGTGGCTGGCATACTTCTTTCTTTCTTTTTTTTCTCAATAAATCTAGCCTCTGGTTCGGTGGTTCGTTTGCACGGACCGCGGGGTGTTGCAGGCGGCAATCGCAAGGCGATGGCCATCGATATTGAATAAAGTAGAACAGGCTAACATAGACAGTACTAATAGCGCATGGTCGCGTGCGTCAAGGGGTGTTATCACCTGGTACCATCCCATTATCACTTGGAGCCATATGCATGCACTTAACGAGATAGTAGGTGAGGCGAATTTTCTCAGCTTCCGGGCCGCACTCTCGAAACTGGTCCCTCACGAGGTGGCCGCGAACGGTGGTGCATCGCGCTTTTGTTGTCAGTTGAAACCTTGCAGTACACTTGACGATAGCATGTGACTTTTCTTAAGCGAAGGCCCACTGTTATGTAACTATGATTCTTGTGCAATCACATTTTTTTTATTCTTCATTAGTTTGATGTGTTTCAATTTTCAAATGTTTCCGGTGAATCTAGTTTTCAAAACTTTCTTTTTTAAATATTATTTCACGTTTGTTATAACGGCTGGACAGGTTGCGTGGTATTTAAAAAGGTAATGTAATGTTCAAAAACTTTCTTCGAGATCTGTTTCAGTGTAATATGTATTATAAGTAAATTGAAATATGCACTTTTGCCCCCACGTTGCTAAAAATTTGCTTTATCAAGCTCCCAGGGTGACATAATTAATGCCACTGACTGCTCCAAAGCGAGGTTTGCCTACTCCGAAATTTAAATATTGCTGCTCCAAAAAGTGCTCCCAATTCAGTTTCAGCCATCTCACCCCTGAAAATGCTATTGCAGTGTGTGACAAATCTTTGTAACTCTGCTCATACTGGACGGATTCTTAGAATTTTTGCGGCGTCGAATTCGTGAGGCAATAAGTTCCTTTAGTCAATCCATTCCATGATTACTTGAAAAAGTGTTTCATGGCCCCTTTCAGTTATTTCTCTCTCGGTCTGATTCTCTCATTCACTCTCTTTCTACATTTTTGTGTATATTTCTTCCTCGTTTTGTTTATGCTATGCTTTACTCTCTCCCATTCTCTTTTCTCCTCCACATCCCCATTTCCCTGTCTCACTGTCTTCTTTGTTAATCGTCCTCGCTTTCTCTCACTCTATTTTGCTGTTTCCTTGCTAGCTCTCACTCTCTCTTTGGCTTGGAAAATTACCTGCAAAAAGCCATTGAATATGTCCGGCACTCAGATGTTCTGGCCATCCTGGCTAAAATAGGAAGCAGTCAGCGTGCATACATACACAACTTCCTGCACAATCGTCAACTGGCCATACAAGTGGGCGGCACAAAACCAGCCCCAATCACAATGGGAGACTCCGGAACACCACAAGGGGCCGTAATTTCGCCACTATTTTTCAATATCACATTACTGAATCTCTCTAGAGTACTCAGCGAAATACCCGTAATCAAGCATGCAATATACGCAGATGACTTTACCATACGGATGAACATCAGCAGCATGGAACAGGTGGAAAAAAGCCTTTCAACGGGCCGTGCGTACTGTGGAACGCATCGGTCCAACATGCGGGCTTCACTACTCCCGCACTAAATCAGAATTGCTTGTATTTAGGCAATGTAGCAACTACATTACTTTGAATGTCCAACTTGATAAATCCCCGATCAAGAAAGTGGAAACCACCCACGTCCTCGGAGCACACATTAATAATCAGGGCAACAACAATGTAGCGATCAAAAATCACCATAATACTCGTACAAATATCTCGCGAATGATATCTGAAATTGCCAATCGACACTGTGGCATGAAGGAAGTGGACATATCGTGTCTTGAACAGGCCTTTTCCATCAGTCGCGTCACTTGTAGCTTTCCGTATCTGCACATCCTGAAAAAATATGAGCTGAAATTAGACCATCTACTATGACTTTCATGTCAGAAAGCTCTGAATCTACCCCCATGGGTCATGAATGATAGATTGCTTGCGATGGGCATATATAATGCAGTGTCGGAGCTCTTCAAATCTCATCACATGAACCAAGTTATTCAGCTTGCGCGTACCAAAGCAGGTCGTGCCACGCTACATTCTCTCGGCATAAATTCAGCAATGCAAGTCGTCAGTAAAGTATCACCACCACCACAATGGCAAAAGCAAGTTCATATGCTGCTTCTGCCACGCAATATCCCACAAAAACAGGCGAGCTGCCAGAGCCAAAGTATATTGTTATGTGCCGCTCACGCAGAGGTGAGCTCCCAATTCCTACACGAAGCTCCCTGCTATGTCGCAGTTTTGCTGATATCAGGTGGTCGTACCCCTACTTTGAAGTCTCCTGTCAACTGACGAGTTGCGCGCACCTGTTTTGTGACTAATCTGCTACTTCCATGTGATTCTTATGTTGAGTGTATACATTGTTGGTGGTTGGAGTGCATGAAAACTAAACGCGATAAGTTTCTAACTGCTAAAAAATAGACAGGCACCGTCTTGAAGGCTGTATGCTATTTTGTCGGCACTTTGGGGTAGCAATTCAAAACTCTGGTAAATAGATATAAAAGTACACAGTGGCTCTTAGTCGGGAGTCAGATGTACGTATTACTAATTACATATATGGTTAGCCTAGAAACGTGAAATAGCGAATGAAAAAGTAAAGAGCAAATTATTTATAGCTTTAGTAAGTGGCAAGAAACTTCATACAGCTTCCGGTTCACCCCTTTGTCCCTTCGTGCTACGCGACGGCACCTTGCTACGTCACATTCTAATACCGATGGTCCTGACCTCTTACTTATGATTCCGGCACACCTTCGTTCGGCTGCTCTGGCCCAGCTTCACGACGTGCCGATAGCGAGGCACCTCGGCGTTTTCCGCACCTAAGATTGTGCACACCGCCGGTTCTACTGGCCGGAAATGTATAGGTCAGTATGTCGTTACGCGACCTCGTGCGATCTTTGTCAGCGCCGGAAGAAGTCAACACTCCCACCTGCCGACATTCTTCAATCACTCGCCGTCCCGTATGAACCGTTTCATCGTGTCGGCCTTGACTTGCTTGGTTTGTTCCCTATGTCTGTCTTAGGAAATCGATGGATTGCCGTTGCCACGTACTATGCCACACGGTTCGCAATTACTCGCGCACTTCCCACCAGCTGCACGACCGACATAGCGGGCTTCTTGCTTCTCAACGTCATCCTTCAGCACCAAGTACCACGACAGCTTCTGACAGGCCATGGAAGTCAGTTTCTATCTCGGGTCATCAATGATATTTTAATGTCTTGCTCGACCAAACAAGCTAACCACGACCTACCATCCACAGACAAATGGCCTGATGGAGCAGATAAACCGAACCATTACCGCCATGCTGGCAATGTACGTGTCTGCCGATCACCGAGATTGGGATGCTGCGTTTTCTTTTACGACGTTCGCCTACAATACATCGCAGCACGAGACGGCTGGCTATTCACCTTTCTTTCTTTTATTTGGCCGAAATCTAACGTTGCTTATGAACACGATGATGCTTCCTGCGATGTACTAACCCACTGAATATGCTCAAGAAGCTACAGCTCGCGCCGACCATGCACGTCAACTTGCGCGTGTTCAGCTAACTGACTCGCAAGCGGGCCAAAAATCTCGTTACGACAGCCATCACCAAAACGTCAACTTCCTCTGTCTCTCTTGTTCTCCTGTGGTCTCCAGCACGCCGTATTGAGCTTTCTGAAAAGCTACTGTTCCCGTACTCCGGATCTTACCGTGTGCGCCGCCAAGTGACCGACATCGCATATGAAATCGAGCAATTGTCTTCATCCTTGTCCACGCAACCCCGCTCCGACATTGTTCACGTTGTCCGTCTGAAGCCTTATCGTACACCGGACTCTCCCAACGCACGTGTAGTGACCACTTTCACTACCGTCTTTCTCCGACTACACCGATTTGGTGCCTTCACCACCGCAGAGTAACGTTGTGTGCCGCTAACCTAGAGGACGAAGAAGAAAAGGACTAGGTGGTGCCTGCTCTCGCCATCTTCCTTGTTTTTGCTCACACTACTGTGGACTGTAAATACTGTAAATACGCCCGTTTTCTGTCATCCATCCCCCCGTATCAATATAACAAATATTTGGATTATGAAGACGCCTTCTTTGTCGATGCTGCAGGACCCCTGCACAACCGTGCCATGGCAGCCGGAGTTAACAGGGGACAGGTCGTGGACTGCATTTCTGCTAAAAGAATAGACGTCGCACCCCGCCGCGGTAGTCTAGTGGCTAAAGTACTGGGCTACTGACCCACAGGTCACGGGATCAAATCCCGGCTGCAGCGGCTGCATTTTCAATGGTAGCGGAAACGCTGTATGCCTGTGTGCTCAGATTTGGGTGCACGTTAAGGAACCCCAGGTGCTCGAAATTTCCAGAGCCTTCCACTACGGCATCTCTCATAATCATATGGTGATTTTAAGATGTTAAACCCCACGTATCATCGTCAGAATAGACGTCACAGTCATGAGAGAGGCCGGTATAGCCTTAGCCATGTGTAACCCAAAAGCCTCCTTTGTCCCCATGGATTCTCAGACGGCGTATTGCAATTTCGCCAGAGGTCGAGTCGACCGCTGGGCACATTCGATTCTGCAACAGGCTGCGGCCACTCGTCAAGTGGGTCAGTGGATACAACTGCTATGGGTACCAGGGCACACATAAAATCGCTCATGCCTTCGCCCGCGATTTCTTACACTGGGCCTCCGCTGCTTCATCCAAAGCGCAACTTCTTCCTGACCAGGGCGATTCCCAGCCTCTCCTTTCCTATACAGATATCCTGCAACACATGAGGCTGAGTTGACAAACTCTACCCCAGCCTGATTCTATATTAAATAAGGTATCCCAGGTAGTGTGGCGACGATTACAAGTATCATTTCTAAATTCTTTTGGATTGTCCAACATAGACCCTTCCTTGTACAATCCCTAGTGTTATTTCTGTCCCCAGAGGACCACTTTATTTAGTATAGTCTGGGAGTGCCAACTTATCCCAAAATAATCCTACAATAATCAGGTGGGAGGCGACCCTGTCCAGCTCTAACCTAATGCAGCAACAGACGCTGGTCGACAAAGCCTGGACAGCGACAAGAGCCAATGGTCTTCTGGACTACGAGGCACAACCACAATAGCGAGCTATTTGTTAGCAACAAATGTTTTATTCTCTCTCTCTTTTTTTGATTCTCTCTTCATTCAATATTTCATTCTCTTTCTACATTTGTTTTCGTTTATTTCACTTTCTCATTCTATCTGTGCTATATATATGCTATACTCTTTCCCATGCTCCTGTTCATCCTTCTCACCCAATACCTCTCCTCTGCACCCTCACCTCCCTCTCTCACTTTGTTTTCCACCTTCACTTTCTTTGTCTTTCTCTTTGTTGGAGATATGTGTCTTCCTTTTCTTTCTCTCTCTCTCTGTTTATTACTCTGTTTCTATGCCTTTCTATCTTTTTGCTCTCTCAATTTCTTTTTGTTTGATTCAATTTCTTTTTACATTTCTGTTTCTTGTTTTCTCGTTGCTTCTATGCTTTCTTTCCTCCTTTTCTTGCCCTTTACCCCCACTTCCCTTTCTCAACTGCTTGCAATGTGATTTTATGCAAGGCTATGCTACATTGGTTGGTTGGTTGGTTGGTTCCTCAACAACTTGGCACAACCCACCTAGGGGGATAGGCCACGAATGGGATGGTGTCTTACTTTTTAAATTAATTCACTTGTTAAAAGGAAGAGTTGAATTCGTTAGGTAATATAGGTAATGATTTAAAAATGTTAGATTTCTAAACAAACAAAAAAAAACCTTGAAAAGGATAACATATTAAACACACAAAAAAGAAAAACATCTATATATAAAACAACTGAACTTATCTATGTTTAGCATTCGATTTTGTTAGATTCTCGTAAGAAATTTGTAACAGCGGTAAAAACGCTCCTGTGGCTGAAACCAAATGCGACTGCGCTAAATGAAAGAATCACCAGAAGTGTCAAGTTTAAGTACAACTTTCGTAGGTGTTCTTCTGGTATTTTTTTCCTTTGACTTTTAAATTTCCGGCATGACAAAAAGAAGTGCTCCAAAGATTCACTCTCATTACAGTGAAGGCACAAAAGCGACTGTGCCAGACCCGACCTATGAAGGTAAAAGTTCAATGAAGAGACTCGACAATGCAGCCTTGTAATTACTATTTCTTCCTTTCTTGATGAACACCACTTGTTCTTCCAAGGGAACTTTAGCTGTGGATAGTCCGATAAAAACAAAAGAGATTTTTCGAAGTTATTGGCCGTTGTGCGTTTTTCAAAGCGTGCTGCTGTGATATATTCAGAATTAGGCAAAATAGGTAAAACAGGACAATGAAAGGAAAATACAGCTAGTGCATCTGCATGCTCATTGAGAGCTAAGCCTCTATGTCCTGGTACTCAAACTAGTCGAACGAGTCACACATGTCTAGGAATGAGCAAGTAGAAAGCTTCTAAGGTATGCAAAAAAGTTGGTGAGCTTAAGGCAGTACAGACCGAGAGACAGTCTGTTAGAACAATCACCGCTGACAGATCTTGGGGCACTTTACGCAATGCTAGGACTATTGCCAGTAGCTCAGCTTGGTAAATAGGGGTAAAGTCGGGTAATCGAATTGAGAAAGCCCAATCTAGATAGGATAATACGATTCCTACGCCAGCCTTCTCTTCATAAACAGAAGCGTCAGTGGCTATCACAATGGATGTTTCTAGATTGGCCAGATGATCTTCCAAAATGCCATTTATATACTGATATGGTAAATTTTTTTTTGCATTCTTGCGGTATATATCATCAAATTCAATCCTAATTGCATCTACAGTGTTCAGTACAAGTGTTTCCCAAAGGTTAACTCTTAAGGGGTCCAAAAGTTTCTGTGTAAATATTACTTGCGGGCACCGTAATTTAGACCATTGGTGGTTGAAAAATGAGGTCTGCTGGTTAATGAACACATACTGTGACCTCCTCTGATATGATGCATAGATATTAAGGAATGATCATAATGTTAGAATATGAAATCTTTTGATAAGAGAAGGCAGGCTGGATTCTTCGTATAGGATATTGTTCGCAACATGTTTAGGTAGCCCTAGGCATAAGCGTAATGATTCGCGTTCTAACAGAATCAGTGGTCAAACCTTGTAAGCCGTAGCGCCAGAAAACAAAACACAGGCGAACTCTAATATCGATCGAATGCACATGCAATATATCATGACAAGCACATCTCTACGCAAACCAGCACGATAATTATTGAGCCTGCGCAGCATCCCTACGGTCCTGTGCTCCTTTAGCAGCCATGTTTTGTATGTGAGGACTCCAGTTAAGTGTTTCGGTGTAGGTTACCCCCAAGTACCTAACTGATCGACCTGAGGTATGATGTGTTGTCAGTACATTAGTGAAATTCGCACTGGGGCATTTTGTGCAAAAACTAGGATTGTGCTTTTGCTAATATTGAGGCATAGGCTGATATTCTCCAGCCACGTTTCCAGGCTGTTCATGTATGTCTACAGAGTTCAGATACAGTGTGTGAATGTCCGCCGACGCAGCAAAAAATGCGATATCATCGGCATACACATAGACCTGTTCATCTTGCTGTATGGGAATGGTACATAGTAGTGCATTAACTAATAAGGGCGATAATACTGACCCTTGCGGTAGACCTCTCGTTTGCCTATATATTGAAGAGTTGACACCAGATTGCGAGCAGTAAAATTCTCTATCACCTAAGAAAGCATGGATCCAGGCCACAAAGTATTGAGGCAGTCCTAAGTTCTGAAGCAAATCTAGCAGTTTCACATGCTCCAAGCTATCATAAGCTTTTGTGATATTTAAGGTTACCAAAGCGGAATATTGCCTATGATATCGAGCAAGTTGAATTCTGCTTTCGAGATCCAGGTGCGCTCACCAAATGGAGCAACCACGTCTGAATTTAATTTGACATGGACTCAGTGTCATTTTTTTCTGACATCCATTGGTCTATATGTCTATATAAAATTCTTTCAACGAATTTTACGAAGTTCTATGTAAGTGCAATGGGTCTGATATTAACTAAGATGAACCCAGTGCATTGCTTTTTCAATAATGGAATCACTTTTACCATTCTCCAATCAGGTGGAATCCAAGAGCTTCTAAGTGAGTGATTAATAATTTTGAGTAGGCCAAGTTGGTATATTTTATGTACTGATTTTATCACCGACGTCATGCCATCAGGACCAGGAGCAGAATGGGGTAATGTTCTGACTACATTTGCTAGCTCTGCAGGTGTGACCTCTTCAAAATCCTCAGCCCTATGGGAGGACTGAGCTTAGTATGAGAGAATTGTCCCAAAGCGACTTTCGCGTGCATTCCTGGTAACCTATGATAGTTACGACGATTGCCTTGGGATTATGAGACTGCGGGTTCGAATTCTGTCTCACCAAAAATTTTTCTTTCTATCTTTTCTACTTCATCTCTCACCCTTTCTTTTCTCGCTCTTTACTCTCTCGCCCCTCATTTTATTGTATCCCATGCGGGAAAAATGATTGCACGTGTTTCGGGAGCAAAGCAGAAGCTGTAGAAGAAGATGATGGTGATGACCTCTTCTTGATCGCCATATATTTCATTTTTCAGTCCAGAGTCACTTTGTGTTTGTAAAACCATAAGCCTCTAACTTAAAGATCCTGTTGCTCAGTCTTTGGCCGATCCCCCTTTGTGGGTGTGCGCCAGTATAACAAAGATCATCATCATTATCATCATAAACTCACCCACAAAGGGTCATGGGCCAGGAATTGGGGACTACGTTGAAGAAAAGGACAAAGAAAGTGCTGACCAGTCTTGATGCTGATTATTCCTGTTTTCGTGAAACGCAGGGATGGCCACCCTAAGTAGCTGCACTGTTGAAAATTCGGATGTTATATGTTGTAGGGTCTCGAATTGGCTAGCGAGCGCCACGCCACGCTCTTGGAGTGAAAGGACACAGTAGACACAGTCGGTACAAACCAAAAAGCAACATACATTCATTTAACTCATTTAGAACGACGACAACGTTGGCCGAATCGATACATCAATCGTTGTCAACACGCTAGGACATCCGTAGACAATATTACCATACACTCCATGACAAACGCAATAACACGACAAACACACAACACACAAGCGCGGCGTCGCCAACGCTTGACTTACCACGAGGGCCCCCCGACTAGCAGCCCGCGGTGCCATGCACCGTGGACCCACGCTAAAGACAACCGTTTGCGAAACCGCCACGCGCAGAAGAGACTCGCTAACTCTCGCCGGCCACCAAGGCTTGCCTTCTGCCAGGGGTCACCGCCAGCGCCACCACTCTACCAACCACGATAATAGTTGTGATCAACGCTCGCGAACATGCCACTTACTACCGGTAGTTGTAAACCGAAATGCGGCTTTCGGGCGAGACACGTGCACCACGTGACGCAAACACCTTTACAGGGGGTGTCAGCACCCCCACATCCCCCCAACCTTAATTCAATCCATATTCCGAAAACAAATCTGCTACACAAGCTCTAACAAAACATGATAACCCATGTCCCTACATAATGTCTGCACCACGACACCACCACCAATCGACACTGCTGCACTGTCCGGCTCGACGACTTAACAACAGCAATGTTGCCATCAGCGCAATGATCCGTTACTCGCGCCGACACGTCTTCTGGTTGCGACCAGCACTCAACAAGGGCGCTGGACTGCAGGAAGTTGCGCAGGTTCCAGGCGTGTGCATCGCCCGACCTTACAACCGCATTCCTGGCCAGCGGCGCTGACGATGTGCAAAAGACAGCCAGTTGTGGATTACAACACTCCCGCTGCGTAGATTCCAAAACACTCGAAAGAACAATGGAGCAGGGTGTAGGGAAGGGAGCTTCAGGCTTTTCGCCCACGTGGTACGATGGTCAGTACTGCTAGCTAATACATCGGTGGCGGCGGAGACGCCCATCAAAATAAACCAAAGATCACTTTTTGCTGACTCGTGCATTGCAAGATAAAAAAATGTGAGGGAAGCAGAGTGCAACACCTTGACGCTACGATTCACCTAGTTGTGTCACGTGCAACAGGCGGCTGCACAGAGCCTTAGGCCTGATGAGTCCCTCGGCAACAACTGGCATCGACCCAGCACCCAGCCTAG
Organism: Rhipicephalus microplus; assembly: GCF_013339725.1. NCBI lineage: Eukaryota > Metazoa > Arthropoda > Arachnida > Ixodida > Ixodidae > Rhipicephalus > Rhipicephalus microplus. The sequence continues at coordinate 74,097,359 of NC_051167.1, forward strand.
GCGCAGAAGTGGCAGCCGCAAGGAGACATCCATTCTGTAAGGTGGCCCTATCGCCCGCCGCACAGAGCAGCTTACCGAGGGATCAGCGTCCACAGCCCCGGACGGTGTTACGACGCCCAAGCGTCGAGCTGCAATACCAGACAGCAACGACGCCCGGCTCCCTGAGCCCAAAAGAGGTAGAAGAAGCTATTTACAGAAAATCGGACCACTCACTAGACTTCCGTACTCACTCGCTTCGGGCTTGGCCTACAATCCACGTGCTCTAAGCCTTGCTCACCCCAGGATGCAGACCGCATGGCTCTCGTACTAACTTAACGTTTTTGCCAATCAGTAACAACAAAATAAAAACACTTGCGAGCAAAAGAAAAAAAACTCGAGTGCCGACAAGTCCAAACACGTCACAAATGCCGATCTCGCTCTCAGCAAAGCACACCTCCGACGCTAACTAAGAAGTCCCCCTAGGCCTACTCCACCTCGGCTTTAACAAAAGCTTGTACCGAACCGCGAAAACTGCCGTCCGATGCTCCAAGACCTCCACGCTAGGCGCCAGTGTGTGGTCTCAAATTGGCGAGCGAGTGCCACGCCATGCTCTTGGAGTGAAGCGACGCAGTAGACGTGGTCGGTACAAACCAAGCAACAACATACATTTATTTAACTAATTTATAATGACAATATCGTCCGCCGAACCTATACATCAATCGTTATCAACACGCTAGGACATCCGTACACAATATTACCATACACTCCATGAAAAACGCAATAACAAGACAAACACAATAACACACCTAAGGCGGCGTCGCTAACGCTTGACTTACCACGAGGGCCGCCCGACGCACACGACGCACAGCCCGCGGTGCCACGCACCTCGGGACCCACGCTAGAGACAGCCGTTCGCGACAACCGCCACACGCAGAAGAGACTCGCTCAACTCTCGCTCGCCACCAAGGCTTGCCTTCAGCCAGAGGTCACCGCCGGCGCAACCACTTTACCAACCACGATGATGATGATAGTGGTGATGGATGGATGGATAAATTGATGTGGCCCTTTAGATCGGGCCGCAGCTCACGCTACCTAGCCGTAATACTTAGTGAACCAGCTACTAGATTTATCTTTTTTTCGCTTTAAATAGTGAAGTTGAGGACTGAGTTAAGGTGCATGGTTTGTTAGTGGCTGAAAAAAGGGTGAGAGGTAGGTGTGGCCACTATCATAAAATGTTGAACAAACGCCCCCTACCCCAGCAAGTGCTCCCCCTTTCTTTTTTGGCATATCTCAAATAAGCGCCAATGATTGGTCGGGGACCGAGCTAGCGCCCCCTACCTAAACCTAGTTGGATTATCCTTCACCGTAAGGGGGTTGGGGTTAGGGCGGAGGGCACTTTGCTTGGAATTTTGCGATGGTCTTGCGGCAAAAGTCTCCCGTCACTGTATTGCTATTTTTGGGGTCATGGGAGCAGCCTGCCAGTGCTTTCAGGTTTCAACAAGACTGACACCCGTGTGCTGCATAGGTCGCGTTGTTGAAGTGCTGACTGATGGCAATCTCAGATGACTTGCTTTCGCACTTTTCCCAGCTTCAGTTGTAACACCGGAGCTGAAAACCCCCAGAACTAGGGAATTCTAGGGAATGGGAAAGGCAGCAGCAACTGCAAGAAGAACCCAAGTCAATGAAAGGCCTACGCCAACGACGTGCCCGCGTATCTGTGAGAGGTGCAAATGTTCAACTTGAGCGCGAGTTTCTTTTAATGGGAAACTCTCTGCGCCGAGCATCAATCATCGCTGAAATCGATCAACGCATCAATCATCGCTGAAAGCGCATCATTGTAAGGGTAGTTTCTACTCCCTTCATGCTGTGCCCTCCTAGCCACACCACTCACTCTCCCTAAGGCTTGCCGGAAAGCCCTCCTTCTGAGAAGAAAAGCCAACGTTTTATGAGCAAAAGCCAGCATCTTGGGCATTTTACGTTGCCCGATGTTCTATGTGTGAAGAGTTGGGATGATCTTTATTCGATGTAGCCGTAGATTCTCTTATGCATCGATGTTAAAGCATTGTTTGGTTTGATAGTAGTTCGATATAAAGGATAATTTGATTTACATGAGGTCACTATAGTCGGACACGACATTACATTGTTTTGAGAGTCAACCCATTTTACTATTACACGGCCTCCGGAATGTGCCCACTTTGTTATTACATTACAGGTTTTCCATGTTCAATACAAAGGTATTGCACTTTCAGGGATCGGGCTGCTCTGCTTTTGCACTATCACCCACTGTGGTAACATAGCATACACTACAAAATTTGAGGTCATGAGTTTGATTTGCTGCTGTGAGGGCAGTGTTTTGATAATGGTCAAATGTTAAGACACCAGTGTGTTTATTTCTATGTGCACAATAAGGAAACCCAGGTGATCAGAATTATCAGTCTTCCCATTATGGCTTACTTCATGATCATGTTATGGTTTTTACATGCAATTAACAGTTGAGTGCACATATACAGTCATTGCCTCATGAGAGTCCACATTTTTTAGATGCCCTGCTTTAGTTAAGTTATTAACCCTTTCAGACGCCAACTATTAAGAAATGTCTATAAATGTGTCAAATCACTACAACGTTACTTCAGGGCACTCAATATTCTATTGCGACAAAAAATAACGAGATAAATTGTTGAATCTACGTGTGTCATAGTAACTCGTTATAATTAAGTTGTAATTATATATCTCTTTATCCTGAAGTCATTGATGCTTACATTTAGCATAAATAGAATCTAATCTCAGGCTAGCAATACAGTGGAAATTTATTTTTGTTTACCCTATGTCAATTGTGAGCAAGGAAAATTTCTGCTTTTCAGATTGCTTGCAGGAAGCGGCACATTGCGTACAACTCGTCAAACATGGTAGAAAAGTGATCATATGTATCAATACACTGCCAAAGGAGGCTAAATGAAAAATTATTCGTGAAGGAGGTTCAATCCATCTAATGTACGATATATCTTCCTCTTCGTTAGCCTCTACTTGATGCAAATAACGAAAACGAGTGGTGTACACGAGTGTGTACATAGCGTCTGAAAGGGTTAATTATCATCTGTCCAGTCTGTACGTGTTACGCATGGTGTGCAATTGAACTTGTGTATTGGTTCATGGCATGGCACAGACCGGATTTGGCACCACCTGTAAGGGGCAGCTGTGTTTTGGCAGAAACTTGATGAAAGATTAGAGGAATAACTGTAGTAATAGTTGGTTTTTATTACATAATGCTTAGAAAAGTTTTATGACTGACTGACATCATGCCACCATCGTTCACTCAATGTAGTTTCATCACCTTCTGTAGCCCTTTCAAACTAGCAGTTGATGGAGGGTGACTTACAATGTACAACAGGGGTCAGGAATCTGTGGGCTTGCTCTGAACAAGTGCTTTAGATATATACAACTCGTACTTGTCAACTTGCAGGCTCCAATATTTGGAATAACCCTGTATTTTTTTTTAGGGGTGAAGCTTCTTAAGGTTGACCCAGGCTTGTTGTTTGCAGCCATCACGCTCCACAAAACTGAAACTGAACACTTGCCCAACGAAAAGCGAAAACATCTGTGTAAAAAAAAAACAACTCTGTGTACATCAGTGAAGTATATGACAGCACAATGCATGATCACCTGTGCCATCCATCCGTGCATCTGTCCATTCATTCGTCCGTTCGTACAGCTGTCCGTCAGTCCATCTGACCGTCCTTTATACTAGTCAGCGACTTCAACGGAGACATTATGGACTTTACGGGCTAGAAACCATCCTTACTCCACATTTACTACTACTCCTTGGGCAACAAGTTTTACAAAGAACCATGCTTTCTTTCTTTTCTAATATTAGTGCCTTTTTACCGGAACTGTAGTAGCATTTGCCGCAGGCATATTTATCCGCTATTTATTTGCTCAATCAATAAATTCATCTGACATTTTTTGTTGTAGTTGTTTTTTACAGGAAATTCAGAAGCGTGGTCTGGCATAGTCTCCAGCTGAAAACCCATAAAAGTAGCTCTGCCCACTCATAATCATTCACTTCGTGGTGATGCATGGATTTTTATTATTCAATTTTCGTTATCAATACCACAAATGAAACAATGATTGAAGGTACTGCCAATTTGATCCTTTGTCCAAGTCTCATTTACCGGCAAAACCTTTCATGATCGTCCCTCAGAATGAAGTCTTTCTGAGACCTCCGCACTAGTATGATTTCACGCACAAGAGATTGTGAATGTTTGGTTGATTCACTTAGTTGCCGGCCCTGTGCACACTCATCGTAAAAGTGTATCTTGATGTGATGCTTGCAGGCAGCTGCGTTGCGCCGAGTTCCACCCAGACGGCGTCACAGTGGCAGTCGCTGGCAGGGACAGTGCTGTTCGTCTGTACGACATACGCAACGCGTGCATCTTGCAAGAGTACAACGGTGAGTAAATCTCGTGAAACCAAGGCAAAATACCGGCTTTGTGGTGGGCCCTTGGGGTGACTGCAAATCTAGTTTCTGGGCATCCAGGCCTTTGGGGTGTTTGCATCTGGGTAAAGACACCAACAGAGAAGTGAAAATGTCACCATCGAAAGCAGCCAAGTGGGGACAAAGTAAAAGTTAACAGAATATTAAGATTCAAGCCATAGTTGTCAGGAAGGGGTTTAGAACTAGAGAAGTAAGCATATTGGTAAAATAAAACTGAACAGGTCAGAAGTAAAGAATTGGGCAGCATACTACGTTGTGCCATTTGTTGCATCCTGATTAATTGTTTTATTGTGGACATTCATTGCAAGGTAAGTTGTGCTGGAGATTTTTGTTTTTTGACGGCACTGGTGGCTTCCATCACCCTGTCGCTCACATTGTTACAGGTCACACAGTTTGCTAGAGTTTGCATATGGGGCACTGTCCAAATGCTAAATAAGGCTGTAGCATGTTGTACACTTCACACAGCATTCACTTTGAGACTGCAGGCTTTGCAGTGCCGGTGGCGCTTGTCATGCCAGCAATGTACCGTGAATGGCTGCAGTGATTGGCTGAACGTTTGTAAGTAATAGTGGACGCATAATGGCACACGTGCAAGCTAGCTAATATTTGCTACAATTCATGGGGCCCATTCAGCTACTTGCCTGGGGCAAGTCCATTGTCAAGGGGGTGCCCTAGGGGCTTGCCCCACTCCCCCCCACACACACACCCAGTGATTCAGATGGTGCGGCATGTTTTACCAAGAATAAATGATGAAAATAGGCATTTTTCAAGGCCTCCCAAAAATGCTCTAGAAAGAATTGCTGGCTACAGGCCTGCCCTGGTGTGATGTTTGCGTTCCTCTCTGGCGCACGAATTTTTTTTGTGGTTCACACAAATCAGTGCTTCGTTTCAATACCTCCTTTTATGTAAGGTCAAGTCTAACTTAAAAGAACATTATACTATTCTAATCGAGACCAAATTTCAGTAGAACTCATTGTTGGCCTGGTCAGTGTTATAGTCACCTCTGCACTGCCAGGAAGTTTTAGTTGCCCTGACTCACTGATACTAGTCATTTGGGCACATCGACACTGATGTCAGTGTTACAAATGCTTCTGCACTGATAGTTTGATGTCACTCTCTGTCTCCGTCTCTTTTAAACGGCAGCTCACGAGGGCATGGTGAACTCGCTGCACTTCGATCCGTCGGGCACCCACCTGGTGACCGGTGCGAGTGATTCGCTCACCAGGGTCTTCGACGTGTTCAAGGGCAGGCTGCTGTACACACTAGTCACACGCATGGTGAGTTTCAAGCTACGAATCTCGATTTCTGTGCGTCTATATGTGATTTTCGAAAAATGTTGTGTCTATACACTACAGTGTGTACAGTTCTGCCCCTTGAGTTGAAATAACCTGAGAGGCAGGCATCGATTCCGTAAATATTTAGATGTATAGATTAAGTTTATGAAGTTTACCCAATTAACTTGTCAAACAATCACTTTGCAACACCTATAACAATAACAAGTTATAAGACAGTGGCATATTGAATTGGTTTTACAATTTACTCTATCTAATGAGGGCCAGAATTGATTTAATTGCAAGCAAACATGAGCGTACATTTTTAAAGGAAGCCACGCATAAGCGACGAGGAAACAGGAAAGCGCACCATTATGTGATATGCATTCAAACCACATTGAAGTAAATTGAAAAAGTCACGAAGAAACGAGACTTTGCAGCGATTGCTAATAGCTTTTTCTCTGGTTGTTGCAAGCTATGCGTAAGTTTATTAGACAATACCAAACGCAACGAAGAGCCAACGAGAGCATATGGAACAGTATTTCTTTTTTTTTCATAACTACAGCATAGTAAATATGATTATAGTTAAAATGAACTAAAGTGGACCAAAAAACACCCTTTTGCTGGTGAGGCCTGAAGCCACAACCTTTGCATTATGCGTCCATACTCTACCTATTAAGCGAAGTCAAAAGGCGGTTTCTCATCCACATTATTGAGTATTTATATGTGCTTAATACCTGGGAGTGTTAGCCAGGTCCATTCATAGCCCAGGCAATGAGCGAGAGACACTCTTTTTGCCAGAGGGTGTCAGGTAATAAGTCAATATTGCACGAGGTGGCGGCTGGCCTGTAAGCGTTCGTATGCTACCTAAGGCAGCAAATCTGCCAGGACAACGAGGACCTCGCTATGATAGGAGGTAGCTAGGAGAATCGTTTGAGAGGATGCTTTCTTTGTTAGACAGAATAAAATACAGCCACCTGAGCAATCTTGTACTCATGCTTGTCAACATGGATGGCCTTGTCAAGCAGTAACATGAGAGACAATCCATTCTCTTTGCTCCAGATTAGAATGAGTGTTGCAAAGATGTATGGGAAATAGTGTTAAAAGAATCAGGTGAGTGCAATTGTATTATCTTCAGGACATGTAGTTCCCCAATCCAAGGAATTGGGGAAGTGAACGGGTATTTATGCACAGGATAGAGTCCCACTAGGCAACCTATTCTACAAGCTTAAAATAGGATCTAGTCTGGGGGCTAGCATAAAGTTAGCTTTATTAAGTAGTATTATTTGGGTCGGTGTTGCCTCACTTCATCTGGAGTTCGAATGTCTTGATAATGTAGATGACAAACAGATATCCGCATTCAAGATTGTGGCTTTCCCCATCAAATTAACTCAGTTCCTTCGCGAAGTTAACATCTGGACACTCGGGGATACCAGCCTAACAAACACGTCTACTTTGGGAGGACTCGCTAATATTTTTCAGGAAAGCGGCACGGTGAACTTGTGGCTGCTACCCACTTATTCATGCGCCATTTTTTTGTTTTCTTTTTGATTTTGTTTTAGTAACCTTTGTTAAACGTCTTCCTGCATATTGTTAGAAAGATTCAATGTTGCGCAGCACATGAAACAAGGGTTCTAAGTTAGAAAGAATCAATTTACACTTAATTTTAATTTCTTTCCTCCGCTACCTGCTCACTATTTTTTTTTAAAAACACCACTGAATGGTATGAAATGCGTGTGTGCTAGTTCATTTTGTCGCTGCCATATCCATGTTTTTTCTAAGTGTCGCTGTCGGTCTATAAGTATGTTGTTTTTTGCTCCTGACTGTGACTGTTAAGCTGTGTCAGTGTTCTTTCAAGTATCAAACAAGCGATTGGCTCATCATACCCCATTTATGATGTGGTGCCAGTGATGAATGGGTGATTTCAAATATACAAAAAAAAACTTTCCTCATTATCTAATAATCTGCATGCTATATTTAGCTTCATGGCCAGGAAACATATTATCTTGTTGTGAAAGCTGAGCAATGCTTTCTTACTTTTACATCTGTTGTACGCAGAAACCGGTGCACGCAGTTTGCTTCTCACACAACGGAAGTTACTTTGCCACAGGAGGTGACGACTACCAGGTAATGTTAATGCTTTTTGTTTTATGCACATGTATAATTTAAAATGAATATGTAGAGGTCGCTACTATGATGTAGGTTTGTGGTGACCCCTCCTAGTCATGAAGCGTTTGTGCTGAGCAGAGTAATAACAGTTGTTGTTTGGGTTTAGTGTCAACCTGTTGTCTTACTACAGGCTTCTCAGGTGCCCAGGTTACAGGTTACCGCCCCTTGTAAACAGATAACACTGCATGTTGTCAGAAGCGGCCGAGCACCGTCATGTCTACCGAGCAGTTCAGCCTGAAATGATTGGGTGTCAACTGTCAGACACCAGAGCCGTTTACTTCGGCAACGCTGGGACCTGGCCGACCTGAAAAAGTCGCTTTGAGAACTATGCAACTATCTAGAGGCTCAAGAATGCACCGTAGGAAGTGCAGCGCATCGCTCTTATGTTGCATTGGCCCCGAAGTGCATCCGCTCCTTGATACGGTCTCGCTCGATGCTACAACCCTCAGTTCTCATTAGAGTGTGGTCAACTGTTTTACAGAGCGCTTCGTGCATCCAAGCGACGAGCTGTACGAGTCCTTGCGTTTTCACAGACGTGCATCAGCCAGGCGGGAGCGTCAACGGATACTGCGCAGAGTTAAGCAGGATGACGAAACGCTGCCCCTATCTTTCAGTGCAAGTTGAAGAGAGGCTAGTACACGACAGATTCGTCATCAGCTTGTGTGACTCGCGTTTTTCAGACCAGCTCTGCTGAAGCTCATTCTCACAGAGGTTTGGACGCCAGCATTTCATATGGAAGACGTGGAAAGAGATAAGCATGAGTTGCAAGCTGGCACAAGTTAAAATAGCCCCAACGCTTTGAAAATGGATGCTACGAAAAGCCAGAAGCCTGCTCGCCATTACCAAAGCATGAACCCTTCTTTCGACGAACGTAGATATGCCCACCTCCAGATTCTGTGGCCACGCGTCTCATCCTCACACACAATGCCCAGCTCGCTCTGCAACTTTTGTTGAAAAAGAGGGGGGAGGGGGGGCGGAAGGGGCACTTTGCAGAGGTTTGTGGCTTGTGAAAAATAAAAGCAAAAAGTCGACTAAATATACCTGAGTACCATCAGGGAGTGGACCAAGTCTTTATAAGCAGACGTCACCATGAACGACTACATGACGCGATTCAAAATTGAATCTGCAGGTGAAGGAAATCTTTCCTCCTTCCTGTTGATGCAAATGTCACATTTTTCTCCATGTTCAGCCTGCATAGGAGGTCCCAATTCTGTCCCTGACTCCGGGACCTCCTCCTGTATACTCATTTGCAATAACCAGATTTTATGTAAATAATGAAAATTTCTGATTCTGAAGTTTCAGTTATACCCGATGACTTCCTCAAGCTTCCAGTCAAGCTGGACAAGGTTGACACTGTACTTACTTGACCTAGCGGTCAACCGTAGTGGGTACTCGGTTTATGTACAGCCCAACTCTATCGGTGCAGGAAGACATCGTCGCAGCGACTCTGTCAATAAATCGCTCTCTGAATCACTTCTGGGCCTTCCAGCTACACAAGCCCTCCACGTGAAATTTCTTGATGGAGTGCAGTCGCCAGAGGCATCACTTCGCGCTGAACTGTTCCGCCAACTGAGCACACTCAAGGAGGAATACCGAACCCGCTTGAAGCACACTACAATGCATATTGTGGAACGCTCATGATTAATTGCCTTAGTTGTTAATAATTATTTGTCAGAACTAGCACATTCAGTGTATGAGCTTTTCCCATGAGTAGTCACCCTTAAAAATGACCTTCTCAGATGTCATTATTTAAATCACGTAAGAACTTATCCATGAGCGTCTGTACGCACATTTAAGGAAGTGAACATGCATGATTGCATTCCTTTTTAAAATTGCCACTGCTACTTGTTGATGCTAATTCTGTCTTTTTATTTTAATATTCCCTTATTGCGAAGGGCCCGAACAGAGCCTTTAATGTGCTTTTAGGTGGACAAATAGATTCTTGCAGGGAATCAGTGTGATCGACAAGCCTGTTTAGGCCAACACCAACACCTCTGTCTCACTTTGCATACTATTATCAAAAATTTTTGTGTTTTTTTTTGTTCTCGTTTTCTGCCCTCCTGTCAGGACCTTCGAGACCCCAGTGCCATTACTGAAGTAGTATAACTTTCAGGAACCTGCATGTACTATACTACAGTATAGTAGTATAACTTTCAGGAACCTGCATGTACTATACTACAGTAGTAGAATTGCATCCTCTCCTCCATATAGTCCACAGTGACACAGTGCACTGGAATTGGGTGGAGCTGACAGAAGTGCAATCTATTTTTTCTTTGTGGGTTGCAGGTGAACCTGTGGAAAAGCCATGATGCTGAAACAGTAGCGGAAGAGCAGCCAGGCGATGGTGATGCTGGCACGCGAAGTTGCAGTAATGGCGAACCAGCTACTGTAACACCATCCGCCAAGCCGGTGGCTGTTGTACGCTCTGTGGCACAAGTTTCTGCTTTGAATGAGGTACGACATCGCTCTTTCTGTGCACTGATTTCCTTCCGAAAAAAACCTTGAAAAGAAAGTCATTCGTTTTGAGGTGTGTGCATGCCCTTGGCGCAGACCAAATAACCATCACCTTAAGCGGGGAGAATAAAGTCGCACAGCCCATTTCACCTTTTATTGCCCAACAAGGCTTGCAATGCGCAGTAGTGCCCAAAAAGAAAACCTTTGGAATCACGTGGGCGCAGCATATTTTTTTGCAGTTAGAGCGAGTTTCATGACCAGGAAAAGCTACCAAAGCACTGTACACTAACAAGACCAGTGAAATGAAAGTGTAGGAAATGATAACCACAACCTTTCATAATTTTTTTAGATATTATGATCCAGTAGCAGTGCCAGTAATACTGTACTGCTTGCACCATGGTATTTCTGTTGTGTATTTGCATACCACAAGCTAAAAAAGGCTTTAGCTGTGCGAGTTGCTCAATGCACATGGTGAATACTTTCAAGGTTGAAGGCACTCCTTTCTGTAGTGCCTTCGGGCCTTGAAAGTATCTTTAATAAAAGTGACAGTGGCAGTAGTGGCCAATACAGGTCTTGGGAATTAAAAGAGATGTGTGCCATTCACAACATGCTTATCACTTTGCTGGGTTTCCTCAATGTAAAAAAGTTTTAAAGCTAACTCATTCGGAGTTACGGAACTGCCGAAAATTTGCAGCAGCAATTTGTTCACATTATGTGCTTGCCTGGTTGATCTCTCTACCACCAGATGGCACCCCTTGCCCAAGCCACTCAATTACGTGACTACTGATCAAGTGAAATGCTAACACTGAAATGTTTGCTGATAAACCAAAACTTTCTTGTGTTGTTATGAAAAGAATGAGTAAGTTAGTGGCTAACTGTGCTTAATAGAGCTCTAAAATCAAATTTCAGAATCGAGATGTGCCCTTCATTCGATTTCTCGGTGTGCGTAGGTCCTCTTGGTCAAATTTAAATCGCGTTCCTCATGTGGAATTTATTTCATTTTGTCGACAAGCAGCGTACAAGAGCTCAACAGAAAATGGGGTGCCCTGCAATATAGACACTAGTGATACGTGTTCGATGTGATACATTTCACAGACATCATCCTGAGTGAAGATGCACTAGTAGCGACGATGTCTACAAACCGAGTGTTCTTATCCTGGCGCCGACTGGTGCCAAAGCCTGGAAAATCACTCACTCTTCTTGTCTGATCTTCGTTGCACCACTTTAAATGATTTCGTGAGCTTGCCAAGACGCAAACCACTTATAAAGGAACAGCGTATGAAAAGAGCATGATTCAACGTGAGCTCGTTGGCCAGCATGTCGAGGAATTGTTGTGAGTTGCAGTCGCATGGTTCGAAGCGCAATAAAACCGTAATGAGGGTGTCTTTTCATTACACGTATGTTACACGCCAACATGACCACGGCCTTATTTCGTTCTTGCATTTTCTGTTGTTACTGAGAACCGGCCTCTTTTTCATTGGTGTCATTTAATAAATACTCTCTGCCTCTCTCACTTTCTGCTTAATGCTTTTTGTTGCCGTGTCGCCCACACTGCCAGCCATATATTAAGTACTGGTGAGTCTCCTAGTCTTTTTTCTACATTTTGTGTCCGCGCTCTCGTTATACAAATACCTGAACACTTTCCCTGCCCGTCACTTTCCTTCATTTTCTTAAGCCTTTCCTCCAATCTCATTTTGCTCTGAGCTTCCCTTAACTCCAAAGCCTGCCCATCCGGTATCCCCCTTTACAGCCTCATTCACCGTATTTCCCTGAGCGCCCTCCTGAATTATCAGAAACCCTCTCCCGCCTTATTTCGTTCTTGCATTTTTTCTTGTTACTGAGAACATGCGAGGCGTCCCAAAGTCCTTTGATTTACATCCATTCCTGATTGCACCTCTGACTCTATGCACACCACTGAGCTCCCGAATGTGAGCCCTGAAATCAACATGCCTTTCCACAGACCTTGAAGCACTTCGTACCTTTTGTATCCCCATAACACTACGTGCTTCATTATTGCAGCATTCCTCTGTCCCTTTGCTGCCGTTGTTTCTTTTTCTGTACCTTCATATATCTACCTCCCTCATTTGCCCATACTCCAAAGTGCTTGTACTCGCTTACCCCCGGTATTTCTTGGCCCTTATTAAGACCACATGGTCTTTGTAATCATTGAATACCATCAATCCACATTTTGTTGCGCTAAATTCTAATCCTAGAGCCTCGCCTTCCTTTCCGCATATATCTGCCAGGCGCTGTATACGATCTTGACTGTTCGCAAGTAGGACAATATCGTCTGCATAGAATATACCTGGAAGCTTCTGCTCAACCATGTATGAAAAGGGGCAGCAGCGCCCCCACCTACTTGAGCGGCCGTCCAGAGCGTAAAGGGACGCCGGGAAACCAGGCGCTCCCCGTCGGTCATCTCTTCTGGTTCACTAAAGTAGAATACCTTCTTGCGCGACGCAGCTAAAACTGAGCTGTGTGCATTATAATTTGTTGGCTTGTCAAGTACAACTAGTTATGTCCCACTGTCAGCATGAACGTTGACGTCCAGTGAAAGTAATATTGCATGGCGAAAACAGCTGCGCTGCGCCCTTATACGTGTGCAAGCCTGTGACTGCGAGTGCAACAGAGGCACGAGATCAGCTGTATGTCAACCAGGAGAAGTTTCCGCGAACCCAAAACGTGAAAATATAAGCTTTTCAACTGGCTGAAGCTACTTAGCATAGATAAAGCTTGACTAGGTAATGACCCCAGACACGTGCGCACGCAGTCGAGGCGTATGTAGAATGGCATGAATTTCCTGGAGAATAAATCGTGCATTCTGAGAAGACATCCTGTCTCTCTACTTTTGCAATCGTCAACCTAGGGGAAAGTAAGCTCATATTTTGCACTTGTAAATATTCGGACAATGTTTTATTTGAGTAAAGGTGCTTTTTTCTTTTTGCGGATGGAATCTGTAAGTCATAAGATGCGGGGTCGGCGTTAAAACTGCGTCATATAATCAAGGTTTTTGATACATTACTTCTATGGGGATTTTGCCGAGACCAAACTGATTCGTCGTAAAGTGCGAGTCGTCGGGAAAACGGGGGACGTATAATCAAAGTTTCACCGTACTGGGAAATGAGTTCATGCACAATCTACGCTGACATTAAGAAAACTTTTTTTTTTTTTTTTCAAAATTCAAATGGAAATCTATATCTAGCATTTTATGCGATCTTACTTGTGCATTGCAATGATCTTTTTGTGATGAGTGATTGCACAGTGGCGACAGTATTAAAATGTCAGTGTGGTGTCCTCAGGTTAACACTAGAAAGTCTTTCAGGAGACTTATTTGATGTCATACGTTTGCTTCAATACCTCAATTACTAAAACGTTGTTGTCTGTGATGTTTCAAAGTTATGTGTTAACCAATCAGAGTAGTAGAAGAGCGTTATTTTTACTATCTGATTAATGTTCTCTTGCACGCAGGTCTCCAATGGCCATGTCCAACAAATGGCTCCTGCCACGGAATCCAACTTAGAAGCCAAGCTTGACCAAGTACTTGGTGTAATGAACGCCCGGTTAGATGAACTCAGCGAGGTAAGTATCGCAGCAATGTGCTTGTTATGTAACCTTAAAGGGACCAACAACTGATTTTGTTCGACCCAGTTTTTTCCGATAGGACAGACAGCTTATCCTTGTAGTATTCGTAGGTGCAGTAGTTAATTTTGAAAGTACGTAGTTATTTTATAAGCAGTACCGGTTTACTTGCATAATAAACGCACCCCCACTTCAGTCCTCAAAATTTGGATTTTTTTCCCTCCACGTAATAAAAGCGACCTCCACTCGTCCTCTGCAGTCCCGCTAACCGACTCATGGCGCCTTCTTGCCCGTTGAATCTCTTCTGTTTTTATTGTTATCCCGACCGCCTCTGCCTCCTCAGCTCGCTATCTCCTCCCCTTCGCCCACTGTCGCGCACCGCATTGTTTTTTTTTTATCTGTGCGCGACACGTCCCTAGATTTTTTAATTATCTATGCACCACAGCGGGGCTCACGAACGGTGCGAGTATAGATATCGCAGCTGATAAGCACACAGCAAACGAAGGTCATGAAACTGCCCGTGCCAACCAGCGGTCGCATCCTACAAATACGAAACTTTAAGGCACAACCACATGCACACCATTTTCGAGCCACGACAACAGCATTTGCTGTCGCCATGGCGGCCACAAAGGGCCAATTCGTCGCCATCGCGGCGCAGGTTTTTGGAAAACCAGAAAAAAAAATCGCTTGTTGCCCAAAAAAGACCGTGAATCTGCAACATGTTAGTACTGTACCCCCAATTCTTGCTTCAGTCCCGATTTTCTCTGTGTGCGTGTTATCCGCGTGTACTTTAAGGAATGCCAGGCATAAGCTACCTTTTCTACAGTAACCCTTCATGTGGACAGCAAGGTGGCGGCTGTATTTTGCCATCAATCTTGTTAAGGATAGTTTGTTTTTGATGCTTCAGTCGCAGCTTGATGCAATGTTGGTTACTTGCTACAACGCCAACAAGGTTGCCACGGTCGTTGTTGACAGTTGATAAAGTGCATCGTAGCGCATGCTTCTGGGCGCCCCTCAAGATCACAGCAGATACCACTGTTGTTGTTAAACGATTGTGAGAAAAGATAGCTGCAGAACACTTTTATGGTGTGCGCGGGGACAGCTTGCAGAAGATCAACAAACACCACCGAAGATGAGTGAAGTGCAACAAAGAAGCTGTTTCGAAACAGTGTACCCGTACGTCTGTTTGTTTATTTGTTTGTTTCCTTCAAAAATTGGCACGTTCCCTCTTTGGGGGATTGGCCGAGAATGCAGCGTTGAGACTTTTAAATTATTTTAGGTGAGAGAGGTGATTCAATACTAAAAATAAAGAAATAAAATAGTATGTAATATATTCAATTTGAACTACAAATATTATAGTTTTGAGCTGGTATGTATTTATAAGTATTGTATTAACTTGATGGGAACAATTTTGAAAACTTAGGTACGTTTCACCTTATTGAAATGATGAAGAATTTTAAATACCAGATTAAAATGGTACTCGTTGAGCAGTAATAACAAAATTACGCATGGCATCAAAGGCATCCCTGTGGCAGTATCCCAAGCCTGAAGCGCGTTTTCCTTTGATAAGGTAAGCCTATTTTTGAAAAAGAAATAATGAGAAGTCGAGTTCTAATACGAGAAAATCTTGAACATGACAAAAAGTAATGTGCAGTATTTTCCAGTTCTTCGCAGAATTGGCAGAGGGGTTATATTGTCTGACCAGCCCTGTACAATTAAAAGTTTAATGGGGGTATACGACGTTGAAATCTGGTGATCGTGACTTCTGATTGTCGAGAGTGGCTCCACTGCGACTTCTATGGATATTGTAGGTGATTATATTCCGTCCTCGTAACTAGTACTTCCATCCTATCGGTATGGATGGCTAATTTTCTATACCTGATTGCGATGAAGTATTCTACCACTAGGAGAAGCTGAACTATTGGCAGACCTAGCGATGAGCGGGCTAAGGCGTCAACCATTTCATTTAATGTTAACCCACAGTGACCTGGGGTCCATACTAACTTCAGGTACTTCAGCTGAGACAGAACTAAAGATCATAAAATTAAGAGCTGTGCATACTGAGAGCAAATCAGTAGTTGTTACTGCCCTGTTCTCATCCATCGGAAGTTTTCGCAGTGCCATAATGACTGGCTACGCTTCAAAAATTGGAGTGAAGTCGGGTAGCTTCACGGCAAATGACCAGCCAGGTGATTGGGAGACTATTCCTATGTCTGCCCTTTCCTCGTTTACAAATGCATCTGTAGCTATTATGTTACGTGTCTGTGTATGCATCAGGAAATCTGTTAAGCTGTTCTCCAAGAATTTACGATATTGAAATTTAGATTGTGGAGAAAAGATATCATCATATTCTATCATTAGAATCTGGTTTGAGTTATCAGATGCAATTACCTCTCTAATGTTGACATTTACACTTGTAAGTTTCTTTTGCACATGTATTATCTGTGGTGTATGAAAAGCTGGCCAATGAGCGAGAAAGAACGAATCTGGATCGCTGATGAAAACATATTCAGCTCTTTTCACTAGCAAGCTGTAAAATTTTAGGAATGTTTGTACTGTTAACAAACGGAATCGACAGAGCAATGTAGGCAGACGCGCTTCGTGATAAATAACATTAATTACTGCAAACCTAGGGAGCCCCAGACACAAGCGCAGAGCTTCCTCCAGCTCCAAGTGAACCAACGACTTTACCGTAAAAACCCGCGTATAGTTCGGACCCGCGTATAGTTCGAGGTGTAACTCGGGGATAGCAAACGCGAGAAAAAACATTTTCACGCGAATATTGGTCGAGGAAAACAGAAAAAATGCATTTATTTGCCTGCAGCAGCTCGATGTGCACAGCGAGTTGTGCAGCTCGTTGCTCCCGAACAAAGTCCGTCAGTTCTCGTTCCACATCTGGAAATGCTCCATTTTTCGGTCCCCGGAAACTTTTTCTCTCGCCGCAGCATGCAAAAAGGGCTTCCTTCTGCTTCCGCCAACCGCGAATGCTCCTCTCATTCACACCGAACTGCCGCTCCGCGGCACAGTTGCCGATGGTTTCGGCAGCAGATAACTTTCCTCTTAAAGGCAGCCGAGTACTGCCTGCGCGGTCCCGACATGGCTTAAAATCACGGAAGTAAAATCGTGGCCGTCGTGATGTGCGCCAAGTGATTGCAATGGCCACTGTTGCTCGCCTGATGCACGCCTGTACCTGTAGGTCTCTAGGACTAACGCCGCTCACGCTACCACGCCACCTAACCTAGAAGTGCGCAGACACCTGATAATGATGATAGCACCAACCAATGCCGAAACCAAAACTGAATTCGGGCCGAAACTTTTTTGGGATCCGCATATAGTATGGGGCTGAAATTTCGCACCCTAAATTTTAGAAAAAAATCCCGAGCTATATGCGGGTTTTTGCGGTATTTTGTACGCAGGTCCACCTTAAAACAACACACATCCAAATTCAAATATTGGGCACATATACATTTTGTATAACATTAACATGGTCTCTACGTACGCCAAATTTGCGATTACTCAATCTTCGCAGTAACTTGAAGCCGGTTGAGCCTTAGTCTCAGTGTGTTCTATATGTGAACTCCAGTTAAGTTTTTCATTGTACAACACACACAAATATTTAAGGTAGTCTACTTGCCAAATGGGTTCCTGATTATATGCAATGGCGAGTGAAATCGAACCGGCTATAAAAAATGCCAAGAGAGCACCCTTATTTACATTAAAAGCCATTGAAATCGACTGCAGCCACCTTTTCAGCATGTTCAATTATATTTGTAAGTTTTGCTGTAGAGCGTAAATATCATTGTCAGCAGAAAACGAAGCTATAGACAGATGTCCTGGCATAGACATACACATAGGTGTCCTGGCAGGTCGGCATGGAACCCATTAGTATATTAAATGTGTATGTATGTGTATTAGTATGTGTATGTCAATTGTGAAAGGCTAAGTGACCTAACAACTTCTTTTTTCTTTTTGCACTACGTAATTACTGCATTTTTTGCTCATCCCGCCAAAATTTCATAAAATTTGCCCCACATCATCAACTTTGCTGCCATTTTTCGAGAAGTGCGTTCATTATGTGAGTAAATAGGGTATTTTTCCATGTGAAAGGCTCTGAACACGGATGTGCCTTTTTGTCCAACAACGCAGAAACTTGATTGCGATGCCGGTAGTCCTTCTAGCGACTTGTGCATGCTGTTGTTCTGCTTTCGCAAGAGTTCCAGCAAATACGCTTAACCAAGGTTATTCTGAGCTTTACAACAATTTTCGAAAATAGCAAGCCATTACAATGAGCCCATGTAGCCTCATTAAGCTTCCCTATATTTTTACCGTGCCGTGTGTACCTGCGCCCAAGATTGCGCCTGTGTCGTGGATGGCTCGTCCCGTCGTTACTCTCTCGAGGCACAAGCCAAGCCAAGTCACCGAAAACGTCCCTGCGTACGTGCGCGGCCGTGCTGAGTAGCAGTACACATCATTTTTGAGGTAAATTGTATGTAGAAAAGCCACGTCGGTCCAAAATCTTGGCGACCTAGTAACTGCATGCACGGTTTGATGAGCACGCAGAAAAGTTGCTCAAGACACGCTGAGGAGCATGAGATCATTACGTCATGTGAAGGCAGTGCCAGTTCAATGCGTACTATTAACGTAGGCCTCTATGTCCATTTTTAAGGAGATATATCTTTCACTATAAAGCAGCAAAGAAGATTTCCATACTAACAGAAAAATTGTTCACCGCATGCACTAGTTTACGGTCACATGACAGGGCACATGCTGACTGCATTCTATGCTCTGTACTTGCTGTAGACACTCTACGAGACCTTACAACGGGCTGTTAAAAGGCCACTTCACTGGGTCACACTGTAATTGTGCTGCCTGTTTCGGGCAAACCTGGGGTTTTACACGAACACGTAGAAGAAGTAGCGTACAGACGACACATGCAATCATTGAGTCTCGCGAAATTGCGAGACCAGGTGGGAGTTGCGACAGAGCACTTGTACTGTGTGTGTCCGAAAAAGAAATCACATGTCTTTCATGTGTGCACTGTGTGCTAGTCAATGCACATGTATAATTAGCTTTCTTCTTCTGCGGCGTTCTGCTGTTGTCGTTGATTTGTCACTCGACGAGCAGTGCATGCATATATGCCTATGTTTTTAGGAGAAAATGCACTCAGACATTGATATAACAAACCCGGTTATAAAGAAATGTTGGTTATAATGAAGTAAATGAAAGAATAGCCTTGCAATAAATATATTGCTAGGAATAAAGCTTTATAATGAATTTTCACATATAACGAGCTTATTTTCGTGTCAATTGCAACTTTGTTAAAATGAGGTTTGAGTGTAGTACAGAGTCGGAACTTGTCATTGTCGTCTGTGCCACTCTCACCTGCTTGCTCATTGCCCCTTGAAATATATGTACAACTATCCAACCCATGTTTGCATCTTCCCATTCAGCCACCTACTACTGTATATATGTTTCTGATTCACAGCCTTGTTATAACCATGTAACTTCTCTTGTGCAGAGGATGTCCCATTTAATCTCCGTAATGTTGAGACTCGAGTCAGTCATGGCGAAGCAGCGAAGCAGTGAACAGGAGCCGCCTGAGTTATGTCAGCCAGAGCACAGCGGCACCACCTGTGACAATTGAGATCGATCGTTCACCCATCGTCAACCTCATTTTAGTTGTTTGCTAAGACAAGTTCTCTCGTTTATCCAGTGATATTATGTACTTCAGTTTCTAGCAGGTGACTGCATATCTTCCAGTTCAGCTCAAAAGTGTGCTGTCAGAAAATGCCAAGTGGTTTTAATAAATTCTTAGCACAGTTTAAAAGGTGTGCTTCTGGGTGTTTTGCGTTCATTCTACCGTTTAGAAATGAGTTTCACGTGTAGACAACAAAGCTTCACTTATTTTCAGTTTTCAGTATGGATACTGAGGTGAGAGCACAAAACTGGGTGCAGACGAAGGACAGACAGGTCGTATCTAGGAAATATTAAAAAACAGTTGGGAGTCAACGATCGCTGTTGTTTCACCTTCATCCACAAATAGTTTTGTGCTGTTAGTTAAGTATCGTACACAAAAGAACATCCCAGTGGAAAGCCTCGTTTCAATATTCAGTTTTTGGCTGAATTCCTTGGACCAACTCTGAACTACAGAGAGCAAGCACCATTTGCCAGATTCAAGCAAGAACATCTGATGAAAAAGTCTAGTGTGCAACTCACTTTATTTTGAAAGCACACTTGGAGAAAGAAGACCGGTTCGAAGTTTCCAACTGCACGGGCATCATGCTGTCGATGTAGAGAAAAATGGCATTCCAGCATATCATGTGTCATGATCCAAACAGAATGCACTTACATGAAGACACTGTAGCTGAAATCGTGAGAGAGATGCCGCGTACCTCCTGATTGCTTCTCACCACTTTATTCGGAGAATGTATTGTCACTACTTTGTGCACACCTTTTTCATATCTAATAGCAGCTGCCTATGCAAATTCTACATGACTGGCTTGGTTCAAGTACTTGCCATTGACTAGCTGTTTGGTACTGCATGCAAGCAACAGACCTATTTCTAATAAAGCTTTTGAAGGATGCCTCTACTTTTTGGTGAATGCCCATATTGCCAGCATACTTTGAACGTTTCATTATGGTTTTGAACATTTTTGTACGGTTCATATATTGTTTCTAAGTGAACACTAAACGGACGTATGATTTTTATCATATTGAAAAATTACTCTTTCGCAATGTTTGTCTCGCGTGTTCTGAGGAGCTCTCAACTACCGATTGACAGCGTTTTCTGACCATGCAGAAAGTGTTGCTGGGCAGTGATGTTCTGTGCTATGAAGAATTTCGAGACCTCAAAATTTTCTATTTCAGGCATTTTTCATGCATGCTTTTAACGAAATTTCGGCCTATTTCCCGGCACAACGATGGTAATTTACGCGAACATGTGCATGAATATAGATGTCATGCATGTGTGTGATATGTCTACAACTATTCGAATCGTGACTAGCACCAGCGCAACTCAAAGCATGGTCTTCGTTGCTCATGTGCTCTGTGTACACTGTGTGTGTTGAGTCTAATACCCAGAGTGAACAAGAAATTTCGCCATACCATTATTAAAAATAAATTTTGAGGGCAATGCCTTTGTGTTCTGCATGACTCGGAACCAAATGCAAATATTGATGGAGCAGTGTACAAACGACACATGTGCACGCACACACTAAAGTGATGCAAACATGCCGCTTTTATTTACATCATTTTTATGAATGCATGATTGAATCATTTATTTGCTACTTATCAGTATTCCGGCTCACCAACTGACCCAATGTTACAAATTAAGCAAATGCTAAATCCGAAAGCGAATTATAACTGCCATGTCTTTGTCGTAATTCACCATTCCGAAAATACCCTGCGATATCTGGAATAAAATATTCCCTTTCGTCCGAAATGCAGCTGGAAATTTCCCAAAAAGAGGGGAAAGTTCTCTGCACGGAACATCACCGTTTTAGGGTCCCCTTCAAGGTGATTGCAGGGCATGATTTGTGCTATTATTGGAACATTCTGAAATGAGAGCCTGATAACGTAGATCTTCCTCGGTACAGTTATCCACTGATACTCAAACTACCCATGAAAGAGAATGTTACAGTGCATGAAAAGACTGAATGAAGTGCAATTTGTGAATTGCAGTGTCCTTCGTTCAACAGTGAACTTGACTTTACCTTTGAGGACGGATGGGCTGTACCCTGCTGTGTTGTGGCACTAGCTGTCAGAGTAAAAGCAAGCCATGACAAATGTTACGTAGCATAGCCCTTATCGTAGGCGGGTCGCTTGAATTAAGCTAACAATAGTCGCCATACTGAAACAAGGTGTTTGTTCAAACTAAACATTTCATTTAAGCAAAACAAGTGCTACATCTTCGCAATGCTATTACAGTTAAACAGCTTTATAACAGGCATGCTCCAGACAGCAATTCTTGTCTTTTATATGAGATGTCTCTTATAAGCAGGGTACTTTGTTTGCATTTTCTTATCAAGCCGTATTTTAGTGCAGACACACTAGTGTCTCTTATACCCATTTCTCTCTTATATCAGTGTCTCTTATAAAGGGGTTCGACTGTACCGCTATCCAAGCCAACACTGTATTAGTCTTTGGTTTATCTTTAAAGCTTAATGCGAAGCTCTTGTCAGTTCTTTCCTCTAGTTTTATTTACCCTTTCTACATGCTTGACTCTGTCAGAATACACGAGCATAACCTCTCCAATAAGCCCATTTGCTAAACCTTCATGACTGGTTTTTGGTTGTGATGGAAGTTTGCAAAGTTTTATTGTTGAAGTAAAACGAATTAGTCAAGCTATTGTTTCATCGTCATTTTCGTGGTATATAAACGTGCATAATACTGATGCCATCGCTCTAAAAAATGATAGAGTTAAAAAGGGTGTCTTTTTGTCCCACAATAATATTCATCGTCTACCTTGCTTTCCTTTCTTTACATTATGGCCGCGTGCCCAGTACTTTCGGGTCACGAACGACATGCACGTTAGCAGCGTGACAGCATTCTGGGTAGGACAGTGGCTATCGCCAAGTTTTGAAGAAAAGAAGTGTAAGCAAGGCGGATGACGATTTTTGTGGGACAAAAAGACGCCCATTTTACTCTAGCATATTTTTTAACTGGTCGCCTTCGATCCGGACCACAAGAATGAAAATACAGATGGGCAGAGGGACGGACAAGCGAACAGTTTGCTCGTGAAGTCGGCATGCATAGACATGCTTCTACACTTATCGAAAAATTGGCCGCGTATCTGCGCTATTCGCTAAAAAGACGTCGAAAGAAAACAGTCTTCTGTCTGCAGGTGCTGCGTGAGATATGACACCATCTGGCAGTAATGTGACCAAACAAAAGTTATTTAGAATGCAGAACTACTGGTAGGTGGCAGCATCGTGTCGTTTTAGTAAAGCAGAAAAACACTAGCTTTTTCGTTCATGGCGTTGCATTTTCAAGGCAGTGTAATAAACATTACAGGCTTTGCATGAATTGCGTGCCTATGTATTGTCTAAATAAAGAAACAGACTACCTAACAAATTTGTACCTCAGATATGCATAATGTTAAGCGGTTTATTGGCGGACACTCAGCGATGATTCACGACAGCGACAGTCAATGCGGGGATCGACTCTCTGCAGGAGCTGCTCTTCTTCTTATGAAAAGGGCGACCCACTAGAAGGCGCTGAAGAGGACGACCCACTGTTCAAAGGCTTTACCACAACTACCCCAGGTACGAAAAGGGAGCCGCCTGGCGACCTAACAGCTGGTTACAATGAGCGGGTCATGGTAGGCCTTGCGGCGCTCCACGTTAACAATGTCGCGTCCTCGACGACGCATGTCCGAAGATGGTTCGATGGGTTCAATCAAGTAGTTGACTGGGGAAGTGCATTTGACGACACGGTAGGGGTCTTCGTATTTGGGCAATAGTTTTGAAGATAGGCCAGTTGCAGTAGTAGGGATCGAGAGCCAGACGAGCGCTCCAGGGAGGAGCATGGGCGCAGTAGTGCTGGCGTCAGCGGGAATGCTTTTTTGCCGCTCTTGATCATGCACAGTAAAGGTCTTTGCAAGCTCTCGACACTCTTCAGCAAGCTTAGCTGTAGCAGAAATAGGTGCCCACTCAGACGGATCTGGCCTGTACGGAAGTATCGTGTCGATGGTGTGTGACGGGTGCCTTCCATATAATAAAAAAAAGGTGAAAAGCCAGTAGTGCTCTGAGCGACGGTATTATATGCATAGGTGACGAAGGGTAGAATGGAATCCCAATTTGTGTGATCGGCGGCGACGTACTTAGAGAGCATGTCGCCGAGCGTACGGTTGAAGCGTTCGGTGAGGCCTTTCGTCTGCGGGTGGTAAGCAGCAGTTTTGCGGTGAACAACGTTGCACTCTTTGAGAATGGCTTCAACGACTTCAGACAGGAATACACGGCCTCGGTCAGTGAGCAGTTCCTGGGGTGGACCGTGTCGCAAAATGAATCGTTGGAGCAGAAAGGAGGCCACATCGCTCGCTGTAGCCGCGGGAAGAGCAGCTGTTTCGGCGTATCGCGTGAGGTGGTCCACAGCAACCAGCGGTTACCAGCCGACGTTAGTGGAAGTGGCCCATACAAATCAATGCCAACGCGCCCGAACGGCCTGGCAGGGCAACGTAGAGGTTGCAGACCTACCGGCGACAGGGGCGTTGAAGTTTTGCAACGCTGACACTCTATGCAGGAGCGAACGAATTTCTGCACGTAGTGGTACATGCCGCGCCAAAAGTACCGTTGGCGAATGCGGTGGTAAGTCTTCGATACCCCCGAGTGCGCACATTGCGGATCAGAATGAAAGAATTCGCATATGTCAGAGCGCAGACTGCGAGGTATGACTAGTAGCCACTGGCGGCCGTCACCGTTGTAATTGCGTCAGTGGAGGAGGTCGTCGCGAACGGCGAAATGGTGGGCTTGACGACGCAACGCGCGAGTGGATGGAGTGGATGGATCAGTCAGCAAGTCTAGCAGTGAGGCAATCCATTGATCCTTGCGCTGTTCAGTAGCAATGGCATGAATGCTAATCGAAGAAATGGCAAGGTGAGACACTGAGTTGTTGGCATTGTCATCAGGCAAGAGAGAGCGCGACAGGGCGTCGGTGTCGGCATGTTGCCTTCCATTGCGGTACAGCACACGGATGTCATAGTCTTGCAGGCGAAGTGCCCACCGGGCGAGACGGCCTGAGGGATCTTTCAATGATGACAACCAGCATAGTGCGTGGTGGTCGGTGACGACATCAAATGGGCGACCATACAAATAAGGTCGGAACTTTGCAAGGGCCCAGACGATTGCCAAACATTCTCTCTCGGTGACTGTGTAATTAGTCTCGGCTTTAGTAAGCGTACGGCTCGCGTACGCCACGACATATTCCGGGAACCCTGGTTTGCGCTGCGCAAGGACAGCGCCGAGGCCGACACCACTGGCATCCGTGTGTACCTCTGTAGGAGCCGTAGGGTCGTAATGACGGAGTATGGGAGGCGACGTGAACAAACGACGAAATGTTCTGAAAGCGTCGTCGCACTGTGATGACCACAAATGGAGAGGCCCGTTACTTCCGAGAAGCTTCGTCAGCAGCGATATGATAGTCGCGAAGTTTCGAATGAAGCGCCGAAAGTAGGAACACAGTCCTACGAAACTGCGCAGTTCCTTGACAGATGTCGGCTTGGGGAACTCGGTCACGGCCCGAAGCTTGGCTGGATCAAGGAGAATTCCGTCCTTGGACACGACGTAGCCGAGTATTGTCAGCTGCTGAGCTGCAAATTGGCACTTCTTTAGGTTCAGTTGCAGACTGGCGTTGCTCAGGCGCGTTAAAACATGCCGAAGGCGTTGAAGATGCGTCGAGAAGTCAGGAGCGAAAACGACGACGTCATCGAGGTAGCACAGGCACGTGTGCCATTTCAGGTCACGCAGAACTGTATTCATCATGCGCTCAAAGGTGGCGGGCGCATTGCACAGCCCAAACGGCATAACGTTGAACTCGTACAAGCCGTCGGGGTGACAAAAGCGGTCTTCGGTCGAGCGTCCTCAGCCATAGGTACTTGCCAGTACCCTGAGCGCAAATCGAGGGATGAAAAGAATTCTGCTCCTTGCAGGCTGTCAATCGCGTCATCTACCCACGGTAGGGGATACACGTCCTTACAAGTGATCTTGTTGAGGCGTCGGTAGTCCACACAGAACCGTCCTTCTTCGTGACGAGAACGACAGGAGATGCCCAGGGGTTGCTAGAGGGGCGAATAACATCGCGGCGAAGCATGTCTTCGACTTGCTCGTTGATTACACGGCGTTCTGTGGGAGATACGCGATATGGACGTTGCCGCAGTGGTGGCTGTGCGCCTGTGTTGATGCGATGCGTAACGGTGGATGTGCGGCCGAGAGAAGGTTGAGCGACATCGAAAGAAAAGCGGAATTCTTCCAACAGGCCCAAAAGCAGTGAACGCTGGCCCTGCGTAAGGTCGTCGGGTATGCAGGGACCGAATATATCATCGGATGATGAAGCAGATGTCGAAACAGCACCAAGCGTACAGAAACTTGAGCAGTGCATGTCATCGGGTTGATCCATAACTTGCGCGTCTTCGATGGGTTCCACGCTGCCGAGACATTCCCCTCGCACCAACGTAACGCTGTACGGAAATGAGTTCGCAACAAAAATAATGGTGCTGCCGTGAGTGAGTTGCACGGTAGCGAAAGGAACTAGCAAGCTTTTTCTTATGAAAACACGATGAGATGGCGAGAGGAGTGCAGCGGTGTCAGGAAGGCTTGCGCAGTAGAGCAACACCGCAACGGACGAGTTTGCAGGCACTTGAGCGTTGTCTCTGACGAGTAACTTGCTTGCAGCGGATAGACTGTCGGCCGGCGTCAAAGAAGAGAATGGCGTGAGTTCTATTTCTGCTGGTGCGCAATGAATGACGGCGTCGTGGCGGGAGAGAAAATCCCATCCTAGGATGATGTCGTGAGAGCATGAAGAAATTATGATGAATTCGACCGCATACAACACGTCGTGAATCATAAGGCAGGCTGTGCACATCGCTGTAGGGTGAATGCTTTGGGCGCTGGCTGTACGGAGGGAGAGCCCGCAAAGCGGCGTGGTCACTTTGCGTAGTAATCGGCTAAGTTTTTCGTCCATCACGGATACGGCGGCTCCAGTATCTACAAGGGCAGATGCACGAACGCCATCCACAAGCACGTCTATCACGTTCGACAGGCTTTCCTGAGGGCTTCCACAGTTCGACAGCGTCGCAGCCCTTGCCTCGTGGACTGCGACGACTAGTTTTCCTGGTTGCCCTCGAGTGGACGTGGCCGCATTGGCGACAGTGAGCGACGTCGTGGAGATGGTGAACGGCGTGTAGACGGAACGGGGCGGGACGACGGTGACATAGGCGGCGGTTGGTCATAAGAGCGGCTTGACTGGCTGGGAAAGCTGGAGGCGACCTGCGGTTGCTGCACACGATTGCAATAGCGTGCTACATGAGCGACGCAACCACAAGCAAAGCAGATGGGGCGATTGTCAGCAGTGCGCCATTGGTTTGCGGGTCGCATCCATGTCGCAGAACGCGATTGGCGAGCCGGCTGCTGATATGAGTGCATGGTAGGCGGCACTCGGGGCACGTGGGTGACGCCGGCTTATGTAGGCGAGACGGTTTCTCCAAAGGCCTGGGGCCTCGCGACGGTGTCGGTGTAATTTAGGAGAACAGTGACAGAAATCGGTGGGGGCGGCCTGGCAACAACTTGGGCGTAGCTGAGTGGCACAGATGCAGGAGGTGGCTGGTGGTATTCAGGGACGACGTCCAAGATTTCCTGCTGAATGGCTCGGCGGAGCGGAGGTAGAAGTGTACTTGATGGCTGTTGAGCATGTTGTGGGGAAGCAAAAGCCAGTGGAGAGACCTGGCGGGCAACATCCTCACGCACGAACGACTTGATTTCGGCGAGTAAGGTTGCGTGGTCAGGAACTGCTGACAAGGCCGAGAGATCAGCATCACGTGGTGGCGGTCGACGGGTCATCAAGCGCTGCCGCCGCAGCTCATCATAACTTTGGCATGACATGATGACTTCTGCCACAGTGCGGGGGTTCTTTGCCAGGAGCATGGTGAAGGCGTCGTCGGCGGTGCCTTTTAGAACATGCGTGATTTTGTCAGCCTCTGACATGTTCAGGTCGACTTTCTTGCACAAGTCAAGGATGTCCTCGATATAACTTGTGAAGGACTCGCCGGTCTGCTGGGCTCGTTCACGTAAACGCTGTTCAGCTTGCAGCTTACGAACGGCCGGGCGGTCGAACACGTCGACGACAGCGGTTTTAAAAGCGGACCATGTTGGGAAATCAGATGCGTGGTTGTTGTACCACATGCTGGCCACACCCGCGAGATAGAAAAACAGGTTGCCGAGTTTACCTGCCTCGTCCCAATGGTTAGGGGTGCTCACGCGTTCGTACATGGCCAGCCAGTCCTCGACGTCGGTGCTATCCGCTCTGGTGAAGACAGGAGGGTCGCGGATGCGGGGGACACCGGGACATGGCGTCGGCGTAGGAGGAAGCGTTTGCTGGGCTGCGTCTTGGTGCATGGTTGGAGGCACGGTACGGGATCGAAGCTCCAAGGGCATCGAATGCGAACCGAAGGTGTTTGAACGGCACAGCACTCTCAGCACTCTCCACCAAATTGTTAAGTGGTTTATTGGCGGACACTCAGCGATGATTCACGACAGCGACAGTCAATGCAGGGATCGACTCTCTGCACGAGCTGCTCTTCTTCTTATGAAATGGGCGACCCACTAGAAGGCGCTGAAGAGGGCGACCCACTGTTCAAAGGCTTTACCATAATAATAATAAGAAGGAGAATATCTGGGGTTTCACGCCGAAAATTACGGTATGAATATGAGAAACGCTGTAGTGTAGTGCGCTGAAATTTTTGACTCCTTGGTGTTCTGTTAACGTGCACTGACATCGCACAGTACACGGGCCTCTACCTTTTAGCCTCCATCGTACTGCGACCGCCGTGGCCGGGATCGAACCCGCGACATGCAGGTCAGCAGTTGAGCACCATAACCACTGTTTCGTAGAGGCGGACTGTCTTTGCGTGACATAGGGTGCCTCAATGGTTTCCCTCGCTCGCCGCGAGGGGAATCCAGTCACGCACCCTAGCATTACATGTAGACTCTGCGCTGCGCCCTCTTCCTATGGAGGGCGAGGAGCACGGCTACACGACGTTGTGGGCCCTCTCTCGATAGGCAGAGAGCATGGCACTGAGTCACGCCATGCTGGCACGTTAATAGGTCTGATTGATTGATATGTGGGGTTTAACATCCCAAAACCACCATATGATTATAAGTATGCCGTCTATTCGCCCACTAAATGGGAAGGGTTTGCAGATTTACGGGGCAGAAACTATATATGCCGAATATATTTGCAAACAAAAGTGTACAATGCTGCTGCATTCTAAGCGCGTTCCACTCAGCACTTCGTAGTCGCCATCCGGAGCCATCTTCTAAGCCGATCGGCGGCAGAAGCACTGCCCGGTACGATCAGTCATAGGGGTGAGGGTGAAAGTGGTTTGGTTTAAGCCTCGAGACATATGCACAATATCGCTTATGACTGAAGCTGTTGCTAATCTGATGGAATAGAGCAATCGCATATGCCACGCAAGAAACCTTTCAGGTGATGCGGTAAGGTTCTATGTATCGGTACATCAGTTATCCGTGCGCAGAGAGCAACACGTCATAATGGTAACCACATCAAAACCAGTGAAACCCGAAAGCACTGCACGTCGTGGTGTCGGCGATTGTAAAAAAACGCTTTCAGTTGAGCTGCGTAGCGAATAAGCGAACCGGGGTGACTTGGCGGATGATCCAGTTCATCACGAACATAGGCAGTCCGTGAGTCGGCGTCAGAATGAAGCATCGTGTCCCTGCGTGTAGGGTGGGAAATAGCCAAACAGTAGGTAAAAAGGTGGAAATCGAGCTGTGTCCTGACGTAAAGAGTTCTATATGCGAAGGTTGCAGAAGGTAAGTGCTGGTCTTCAGGGACGTACAATATTGAGGAAGGGGAACCCAGCAGCAGAGACAGAGGTATATAAAGAGTGAGAAAAAAATACATTAGAAAACAGAAATAAATAAATAGATGAAATAGAAGATAATAACAGAGGGAAGGAAAGAAATTAAGAAACAAAGAGAAACAAGAAAAACGGCACAGCTCTGTATACTTCCTTTGGGTTCGGCATCACTATAGTTTTTTAAACTAAAGTGTTTTATGCCGTGCTCTATCAAGAATTCGAAGACGCCATATCCGTTACTGAAGTTTCATATTGTTTCCTGTTTTCCGCTCTTATAGGCGTCATCCAGTGACCGTATCTTCAGCTGAACTGGGAGAACCGGTGCGTTGGAAAATACCCATCAACATAGCGTCGAAGGCGGCAACCTGCGTCAGTGATCTCTGCTTCGTGCGATATAATGGGTGCCTTGATCAGTTGCTAAACGTGTCAGTTGCCAATAATGGTCACACAGCTGTATGAGGACGTCGCCAGCCTGACTACACCCATTCATGGACAAAGGCTCATGTTTCGCCAATCAACTCTGTCTTGTGCTAGCTGCAGCATCGTTACAGCTTCTTAATCTCAATGGCCCACATAGGCGTATCAGCCGGGGGGGGGGGGGGGCAAGGGAGTCGCGAGCCCCCCACTAGAAAAGTTGGGGGGGCCGAGCCCCCCACTTTTTGCAGTGGTCACTTTCAGTTGGGAAGACCAACAAATAAGACCAAGTTTTCCTTCACTGTAGTATTCACTCAATTACATTGTTGCGGGGAAATGAGAATGTTAGCTGGGAATGTTTAATTAAAGTAAAATTTTTCCTAAATTTCTGCTGTACGATTGTCCTTAAATGTTCCTTGTGGTGCGGGCCGCCTATGTGACTTTTTCGCGCCTTGTGAAGTGGGCTACAGTATAAGGCGCGAAAGCGTCTTATACTTGTTTTGTTATGGATGGGAACAAGCAATCGTTTTATGGACCAGGCAGAGCGTTTGCTGCATCAGGAAAATTGTTTTCTTTCATCAAATATGAAAGCGTCATCGCTGCTTTGTAGAAGCTGCTGTGAGCCGAAAATCGTGACGTATGTTTTTTTTTTAGTTCTTTAGTGCTGCCGGACTAGATGCGCCACAAAAAGTTTTCGCTTTAGTCTATATGATAAATCTGATCAGCCTTGCTTACGGTAACTAGGAGCGATGGCAGCATCTTGCAAAGTTTCAAAGAATAAAGCACTGAACTCGAGTATCCAGTGGGAACCTCAGCTTCTAAGCTCACCCCGCAGCTTGACCCAGCGGATCAGGGAGAAGGTGAAAGACTGTGTTTTCTTGCACAGTGAAGGCTTAATTAGGAGTCGGTGTAGTTAGTTTTCATTCAACTTGAGTTGTGCTTTACAGCTAAAAATACATCTTTGACAGTAAAGAAGCACACACGTGCAGCGCTGTTTAGTTCTTTCTCTCTCAGCAAGAATGAGCTCACAGAGATGTACATGCGCACATACACTCTAAAGAGTTTTCCGGGGTAACTGCGCAGTTACCACGAAAAGGGCTCCTTGCGCCTCAAAAAGACGAGATCTTTGAAAAATATTGCACATGGAAACGAAAGGAGAGGCACTTTCCTTCTTGTGGAGTACAGCACCCGTTTTTGGGGGTAACTGCAGGAATGTTCGCGCTGTGCGCAAACGGCTCATCGGTACCTACACAACCCTGGTTCATTCCAGACGGTTCTGTAGCGTGGTTCGGTATAGTGTTTAGTATACGTGCACATGCTGACTGAATGGTCGTAAGTTGATTGATTGATATGTGGGGTTTAACATCCCGAAACCACCATATGATTATGAGAGACGCCGTAGTGGAAGGCTCCGGGAATTTCGACCACCTGTAGGGTTCTTCAATGTGCACCCAAATCTGAGCACACAGGCCTACAGTATTTTCGCCTTGGAAAAAAATTCAGCCATCGAACAGCTGATATATTTATTTATTTATTTATTTATTTATTTATTTATTTATTTATTTATTATTGATCTGACGAGTGAGGAGGTTGTTTTCCCCCCCACTCGCGAAAGAGTTGGTACGCCACTGTCGGCTTACCTAACTTTCTGTCTGCCCTTCGCCCGTTTGCCTTCTCTTCGAATCAGGCCTGTTGCTTTTGATGACCAGCGGTCATTTTGCCTATTCCTGCATGCTCCACCCATGCCCATTTCTTCGATTCCGACTAAGATGCCCTGAACGCGCTTTTTTTTTTCTAGCAGCTTTATACGTGCATATCACGTCCTGGCTGTCTGGACACTTCTAAATAACTTTTAAAATCAATATAAGGATATAGTAGTGCCCACAGCGGCAGAAATAAGAAAAAAATTCACGCATATTCACGAAACTAATCATGACGTGTAGGCCAAGCTCTGGTTGTAATATCGGTGAGTAACCGTACGTTACCCAAGCGTTAATCCATATAATGTAAACTGAGTGACATAAAATGTATGCAGTGGGGATCTAGCCAGTTTACGATTTGGAGGCATTTTTGGAGGAAGAAGTCCGTTTCGCAGCATCATTATCAGCATCAAGAACTGGGCTTCAAGCAGATTTGGAGCAGACGAAACAGAATTTAGGATCACTTGGTGCAGAACATGCTTAAATATTCCGTGAATATTATTACTGTGCCAACTGGAAATGCTGCTGCATGGTAAATGAAGGAGACAGGGTAGACATCCAGAAAGTAGCAGAGAGCAGAGCTAAAATTACAGAATGAGAAGAAAAAAGACTTGACCATTGCTACTAGTCAGAACATGCTAATAGAAAATGCTTACATTGATAGCACATTAAATAATTGCCATAACTCACTGTTGATGATGCTCCATCTTACTCAATAATTGCTACATGTGTGAGCACCGAGTGACCTTTTTCTTTCAATTTAGAGGGCTTCAGGCTCAGCACTTCCTGTTTTCCATTCATAAAGAGATCCGTGATATAAATGAAGGAAAGAAGCATTAGATATCATCATTAATATTGTGTCTAACAAAAAAAACGAGCCCTTCGGTACTCTTCTTTTCTTCATTCATATAAATCGAGGGCCTAGTTCTGGCAGACTTCGTGCCTTCAGATAGTATATACGAGCGATTATTAGTTAGCTGCCCGCTCGTAATAAATTCACGTGCTACGTGGCTCTAAACAGGCAGATGAATACTGTTCTACACTCACTGTCATGGCTAATTGTGGCGCTGACTGACGCTCTCATGCTTAATGCACATTTAATATCCCGTAATACGAACGGGGGGGGACGGGGGTAGCCGCTGTGATAGTTTAGTTGGTAGAGCATCTGACGTATTATCCGAAGCTAGCAAGGTCGGTTCTGCACAGCAAGCTAAAGTTTCGTCCACTTTGCTTTCTTCATATTTGCACTACAGTTGCTTCTGTGTTTAGAAAAAAATTTTTAACGATTTCGAGTACTTCGTACTCAACTGTGAGAGAGTACTGAGCCATCCCGCTAAAACTAGTCTATTATACCTTATTTCGCATTATTGTCTGTTAGGTCTCATTGTAGTGTAATTAATTTGTTGGGGCACATAGTGGTCGACGTGAGCCTTTGTGTTACAAGTTTCCTTGAGAAGCCTCAACATCTATAGACACATTACAGTAGAGATCAGCTCATCAATGCTAGTCTCGATAAGCTATCTCGATAAGCTAGTCTCGATAAGCTAGTAATGAAATTTCGTTTGGCATCCCTGTTTCGGCTTGGTTTGTTTGAAGGGGACCTAGTGCTTGCTTGTGCATGTGGTCGAATTTCAGAGATGCTGTCGAAGTTTTCGACAATTACTAAGACAATGGTACAAGTGAAGGCGAGTTCCTGGCATTCAACTACGGACCCTTTCGTCGTCCCTTCGAGCAGCAGCGGTGACTGCTGCCCTCCGTGACTCATCTGGCGAGGGGGAAGCTGTTATGACCCTCGTCAGTAGGCGCCATGCCGACATTGAAAAACGTAGTCGGGCAGCGCTCCCACGCCCGGAACCGCAGTTGTCTCGGATCCAGCGTCCAGCAGGGGGGAGCGACAAACGGATTAGAAGACGGTCAGTGAGCCAATGTCCCTACAAGCAGTTCCTCCGGGCCAGCTTATTTAGCGAGACGGTGAAGCAGACCAACCGCACAGGTCATGTCTCCACAATTCAAGTATCTACTCCTTGGCTGTCCTTCTAGGGAAAGGGGGAAGAAGCAACCCAACTGCCGAATTGTTCCGGGAGAGAACCCCATTTTCCCTCTCCTCAGGGAAACTCGGACCGGAGGAGCATTGCGCCAAGAGTGCAATAACTATTCGGCGAACCGTGTGTATTCGACGCCATTTAAACACGAAAAGGAACTGACGATAGCGGTTGCTTTGCCATGACGCAGCGTCAGCGCAAGCGATGCACCAGCGTCGGCCAAGTGCTCATGCCACAAGTCTTGACGCGGCACTATACAATGAGTGCGCGTCCCATATGCATGGTGATGCGGGTGCTCTTCGAATGCGACCTGCCAACTTGTACCGCCTGTATTCCTCAAATTAGAGAGGGGAGGTGTGGTTAAAAACCGGTCTTTGCTGGACACCGGAGATGGTTGAAAACCGGTGTCTACAACTCTACGCCCTGTCCTAATGTCCATTTTCACTTGTGAGTCTCCTTTCTTACCCGAAGAGTGCAGCAAACGCTTGAAGTGTCACGTATCTAACTAGCATTGATTTTTTTTTTCCTCTATTCTGTGAAGCGATGCAGCCGTACGTATGTTTTCTATCCAAACATCTTTTTTATCAAAGTTATTGCTGGCTGCTATAGTTTCTAAGCGGGCACTGAAAACATTGCCATATTGTCGCGGCGAAGTTCGCTCATCCACAAGGCGCCCTTCACTCTATAGCAATCTTCACGACATTCACACATGCAGATAAGGGCTTAACATCAAGCTTAGTAAGGTGAATATTTGATGCTTATAGGTGTTTTATGATTGTTTCGAAATACTGAAAGTATCTCTTGACAAGGCCAATAAAGTGGCCATCACCGATGCTAGCTATAGCCTCGACGGCATTTATACAAGCTGGAGCAATTACACTTCCACTGGGGTAGTCGTTTCAGCCTTCTCGACTCCAAACACCGCATCAGTGGTTGCGTCTTTCTTGTGGAGGTAAGGTCCATTACTTGATTTATCTATCTATCTATCTATCTATCTATCTATCTATCTATCTATCTATCTATCTATCTATCTATCTATCTATCTATCTATCTATCTATCTATCTATCTATCTATCTATCTATCTATCTATCTGTCTGTCTGTATGTCCGCCCGTCCGTCCGTCTGTCTGTTATTTCATATTTTCATTTATGTGCTAGGATGTGTTGCTTACCTTGGGTGACCTCACGGTTCCAAATATCCACCTCGTACACAAGAATACTAAGTATACAGCACGGAAGAAATGGCCTTGAAATATAAAGATGGACTGGCGGTCACGGCAGGGCTGTTCCAGGTATACGCACTCTTAAACGCTAATGGGGTGCGGTAAACGAAATTATAATCTATGACTGTATGGCGACTATAGCCTTCTGCTTCTGTGCGCTACAGCACTTGATCAAAACGGTCTATTGTGGAGCTGACTAGTGCATTGATTTTATCGTTTCATTTTTTTCTTCTCCTTTTTTTGTGTTTGTGAATGCGAACACTAATTTTTGAGCCATTATCGTCAACCAATTTAAACGCATTCGAGCTATTTATTTCCGAGTGTGTAGGTTTTACTACAATTTGTTCTACTAAAGGCAGTGCAACCACAGAAACCGTAATCAACTTTAAATGGATCGTTACGCACGGCCCCGACGCCGGTTCTCGCAAAAAGTTTGCTTGCGCACACGCAGCTGCACGTTGGCGCATTGAAATGTTCTTGGTGATAGCTAGGTTCGTGGCATCAGAGATGGCATGGACAAGATTGAAGTGCACCTTACGGGCATTTAATTTGGGCCTCGTCGGTTAGCATATCTTCGATTTCAGAATTGTAAGTGTAACGTCTCAGTGTTTTCGGAGTGACGGTAATATAGAACGACTCACAAACTTAATTTTTGAATTGTGGAACAACTCACAAATGCCTGCGCAGGGCTCTTTATCCGGAGGGGGGAGGGAGATACAGAAATTTATCGATGATCCCCTCCCGGTTAGTCGAGTGCAAAAGACAATGTGCTTCATAATTAATGAAACAGGGGAAAACTAAGCGATAATGTACTTCTCGAAATGGCCTGTTTTTGGTTGCTGCTTTTCCAGGTGTAAAGATGGCAACTAAACAGCCGTGCAATGTGAGGGGCCTTCGGTCGCCATTCAGACTCAAATGCTTTATATTTCTTGAACTACACCAAGAAAGAAACGGAGAATAAAGGTGTAGCAACACCTCACAAATAGCCCTCGCACTGGTTTCACAAGATTAATAAACAACAAATGTCTTGTAAATTATTCAAAGCATTAAAAACTTGGTTTGAATACACAACGAAAATACGAACTCGACAAGTTCACAGTTCACAACACCTCATGATCGAACGAGGAAAAGTTCTTTTTTATAAAATAAGCAAACAATATGTAGACAAGAGTATACTTGCTAATTGTGTTTCGTGAAACGAAATATTTCTGTCAAAAATAAGCAAATAAATATTACATAACAAGAAAAAAAGTAAAGACACCAGTGCTTCTAAATAAATCCACGACACGTCATTACACACAACAAAATGCATATTTATACACAATATAGTAAAATCGAGAGTTCGACGAAAACCCCTCTAGTCGGGATAACACATGACACAGAGAAGGAAGTTGGTTGATACTTATTGAGCAGTCGCGACCCACCATGGCAAATCGGCCCTGAAACGAGCGGTGCCTTGTTATATAAACTTATTTTTTTATACTTTCAGATTGTTTAGAAATGAATAGTTTTTTAAGGAACTCATAAGCTTAATTCACAAAAAATCAAAAAGAAAACAAAAACCCCAGTCTTATTGAAGAATAAGCTTAATTTCCATAATCTTAGCATTCAATCCGTTTAATCTCGCATAAGAAGTCGGCCTCGCAAACTCTCCTGCGGCTAGAACATCGTGCGGTAGCCCCAAAAAAAAAAAAAACCATCGGAAGCGATAATTTAATTCCATCAGTCGGAGTGGTTCATGCAGAAGACTTTCTTTGATTATTAAATATTCTGTATGCTAGGAAGGTTCATGATGAAACAAGCACTAAAACCCTTCCTAGCCACCTGGCTAGGAAGGTTCGTCACAGCGCTTTCCTCTCTATTATGTCAATGTATGGGGCCCCTCGCTCTCCCGAGTTACTGCTCCCCCCCTCCTGCCTGTGCGCCCCCCTGCCCCTACTCAACCGTGCGCACACCTATGATCGCTACTTCAAGAAGCGGGCGTCTGTGTTCGAACATCAGGGCTGCCGTTGTAGGACCCGAAAATTGGGGGACCCTTACGCTTCGCCTTTAAGAGTTGAATGTGATAGCGAAATCTGACCCCTAGCTCACCCTTCAACCGCTTAGTGCATACTTATTCATGTTTTTTTTTTTTTGCATACACACGCACACAAACACACACACAGTAGATTGGACCAGCGCGCGCTATTATCGCCGAATGGGCTCGTTTTCGTCGTGACACCTGTCGAACAAAATGCGTTGAAGGGGCCCTGAAACACTTTTTTTTTTTGAGTAACCATGGAATGCGTTCCCTAAAAGAGCTTATTGCCTCACGAATTCAACACCGCAAACATTTTAAGAATCCGTCCAGTGCAAGTGGAGTTACAAAGGTTTGTATTATCTCTTCCCTCGTCCCGACGAAAACGCTGGAAGCTGAGCAGGGAAGGGTGGAAGGGCAAAGAAAGTACCGCGCCTCGTGACCTAGAGCACTTTTTTTTTCTTAGCATGAGCGGCTTTCTCAGTAGCCCCAGGTGGTCTAAATTTCCGGAGCCCTCCACTACGGCGTCTCTCATAATCATATAGTGGTTTTGGGACGTTAAACCCCACATACCAATCAATCAATCAAGCTTTCTCAGTATGATTGCGCATGCGTGGACAAGTAGCGGCCTCCCGCGGCTATCTCGGTGACACCATTTTTCGGTCACAGACGCACAGACGATTTTTCGCTCACAACCAACGGGGCCGACGCCGGCGACGGGTTTTCTGCGACACGAGCTCTTTAGCGCTATCGCGTTAAAATTCGCCTAGACACACTTGGCTGAAAGTGAAACCTAAATAAGGCGGCATCGCTAGCTTCTTGCTGACCGCTTTGCACAACATCGATTCGTACAGTGCGTGGTATATGTCGGAATTTTCTCTAGTTTACTATTTTTTTTTCTTGCAGTGAACCTGCTCATTAATTGAGGAATTAAACGGGACAATTCAGGCTAAGTAACTCATACTTTCGTTTGTACCATGTTCAGTTGAGGTTGTTCAGCTTAAGTTAGACCCAGACGCGTAGATCAGAGCAAACAATATATTGCCACGCGCGTTTTTTTTTATTTTCACTTTTGTTTGATTCGGTTTTCGCTCACAAAGCCTGGCTCAGGAATGCTCAGCACAAACTACGCATTGTTCGAGAACGATCGCGATCGTTGTACATCGTTCTGTTAAGATTGCCCGCTAGGCGAAGACGACGTTCTGAACGGACGCGTTTTTCATGTTTCCGCTTCGAAGGATTTATCGGCCATGGGCCGAGGTGCTGCTCAGGCTTCAGCCAGCGGCAATGACTACCGTGTTGTACTTCCTCGCCTTCCCACCGGTAAGCTTGTTGTGGACTCTGCTTTTCTAGATGCGGACTTAGCTGGTCGCCCTTACCGGGTTCAAGATTTTAGAGATGCTCTTCGGGACATCATTGACTTGAAGGAAATAAGCTCCATAGGTCAATTTCAAATGTCTCATGTTTGGATGGTCACATCCAAGTCAACGCTGACGAAAACAAAGTTGGTCACAAGAGGCGAATTTTTCGTCAAAAGTCGTCGATGCCTCGTTATAGACCCAGAGCCCACGGAAGTGGTTATGTGGCTTCCTGAGCGCTTGGAGGACGCCTATGTGTGCGAGGCACTGCAAGCTTTTGGGAAGGTCAAGACAATATCACAAGAAAGCTGGAAAGTAGCGGACATGGAACAAATGCGGACGCTAAATAGGGATGTGGTTTTGTCCCTTGCTGATGGAGTTCGCATTGCGCATATTCCTCATATTCTAGTTGTCTGCGGAGTGCAAAGCCTTGTCCTGATACCTGGCCGCCCGCCACTTTGCCTTCGGTGCAGTAAGGTTGGACACATCCGTCGAAACTGCAGGACCCCTCGCTGTGACAACTGTCGACGCTTCGGTCATTCGGCCGAAGATTGTGTTATGACATACGCCAACAAGCTGTGACAGCACACAAAACAGCCAGATGGTAACCTACAAAAGCATATTATGGATACCACCGAGGTTTTGGACGCAACGGGAGACACTCCGTCAATGTCATATGCTGCAGGCTCTACCACAAGGAATCCAGAAGAGGAAAGAAAGTCACTCGCTGTTGACACAGTTGAAACTTCTGCGTGCAAAGAGCCAAGTGAATCATGCAAGCAGCATACCCAAAATGACTCCACACAACCCCTAGCCCAAGTAGGAGTTCCTATGAAGAGTGCTGTTGCGCTGACCCATAAAGATGCCGAAGGACCACCAGTACAAGATAGAGACTCTGGGCTGGATGCCGCAGAAAGTTCATCACCTGCTTGCGCTGCAGCTCCGCAGCAGCTTTTTCATCATGGTGCAGTGTCGGAAGATAATACGCAGATCTCTACGGATGCAGCAATACTGAAACGTCGCGCATCGTCCAGCTCGGATTCAAGCAAAGGGAGTGACCCAGCGTCAGTGACTAGGGAGTCACGCCGTCGCCGAAAGTCCATGCCAAAGAGGAAGTGTCGCTGATCCCGATCTAGGAGGCCTGCTGGGGGTTCACGGGAAGCCTCAGTGCCAACTCTTGGGACTGATCAAGTGGGACGATAAGCGAATTGGAAGGTAGTCACCATGGCGCAGTCTGAGCGACTCATATTTGCCACCTTGAACGTACGCGGCCTTAGGTCTTCGCAGAAACAAGCACAGCTCCGTAGACTTCTCAATCGGAAGCGTCTCGACTTTGTCGCCATCCAAGAGACAAAGATCGGGAGCAAGGAAGAGACCGAGAAGGCCCTGCAGCCTTTTCTGTCTCAGTTTAATGTGTGTGTCTCACATGCTGAAGGTTTATCTGCGGGCTGTTGGTTGTTTCTGAGAAAGAGCCTACCCTGTTCAGCGTCTGCACTAGTGTTGATGAAGAGGGCAGGTATATATGCTGTGATTTTTTGTTGCAAGGAGTACCATGGAGAATTATCAATCTATATGCGTTTAATGATGTTCCGAAACGACTTGAGTTATTTGAAAAAGTGCGTAATTTAATTGACGTCAACAGATGCACGGTACTTATGGGAGATTTCAACTGCGTATGTGAAGCTATTGATCGTTATAATTCGTCTGGAAAGAGAGACAGGAGTGGTGAGCTTTTATCCGGTATTGTAGATAATGCAGGACTAATTGACATCGGGGTCTCGAATCGGGCAACAGCATATACAAGAGTACAAGGAAGTTCTCATGCTCGCCTTGACCGGATTTACGTGTCCTCATCACTCCTATCTCGTAAAATGTCCTGCAGCACCGAAGCTGTATCATTCTCAGACCATTGTATTGTCATAGCGCAAATTGGTGAAAATGTCACAAACAATTCCATCCCCAGTGGGCCCTTTGGAAAATGAATGCGAAGCTCCTCTGTGATCAGGAATTCATAAATCGCGTCCAGATGGCATTAAGGCAATCTTTTTCGATTGGTTTTCTTATCTTCGCTGCTTGGGAGCTTTTTAAACAAGAAGTTCGTGCTATAGATTTAGAAATTGGGGCTGTTAAGTCTTTCTATCGGAAGAATGATGAAAAGATACTTGTTAGAAGTCTTTGCAATATTTATGAGATGGAATGCGAAATTCCGGGAAAGTACATCAAAGACATTGAGAATATTAAGTGCCAACTACAGAGATATGATGCTGCTCGCTACCAAGGGGCACGTATTAGATCTTTGAACCAGCGCACTTTGAATTCTGAGCAACCGACGTGCCAAGCTATACTTGATGAGCAACGCCATGCGATTTCTAAAGTTATTCCAGACTTGTACTTTAACGATGTGCTCATAAAAGACAACGGAGACATTACTTTGGCGTTCGAAACGTACTATAACAGTTTATTTAGCTCTCCCTCTGATGATCTTGACGCTCACATCAAGGCTAGTTTTGTTTCTCTTGTGAACCCCTTGAAGGACAATGATTGTGCAGTCATTAATGGGCCCATTACTATACAGGAAATCGAGCAAGCAATCGACAACTTGCCTTTATTGAAAACACCGGGCCCTGATGGCATCTTAGGTGAATTTTACAAAGCTTACAAGAAAACACTTGCTCCTATATTGCTGAATATTTTTCAGATGAGTTATGACATGGATACACTCCCACAATCTTTTTGCAAAAGCCACACTGTGTTAATACCGAAAACAACAGACAAGGAAAAACTTCGCTTCGTCGAAGGCTACAGACCAATATCGCTGTCAAACGTGGACTACAAAATTTTTGCAAAGGTATTAGCAAATAGGTTGCAATTTGCTATGTCGATTCTCATTGGGTCTCATCAGACATGTGGGATCAGAGGTCGATCCATACAAACCAATATACATGTTGCTCAAACAGTGCTTCAATACTGTCATGGTTCTCAAAAACATCTTGCAATGCTACAGGTAGACCTTGCAAAAGCTTTTGATTGTGTTCGTCATTCCTTCCTTTTTTCTCTTCTCGAACAAGCTAATGTTGGCAAAGTTGTTCTTAAAGGCGTTAAACTATGCTATAATGAA
Source organism: Rhipicephalus microplus (assembly GCF_013339725.1). Taxonomy (NCBI): domain Eukaryota; kingdom Metazoa; phylum Arthropoda; class Arachnida; order Ixodida; family Ixodidae; genus Rhipicephalus; species Rhipicephalus microplus. Next base: position 74,138,764 of record NC_051167.1, read on the forward strand.
TGCTCAACTCGTCTGATAGTTAATGGTCAACTCTCCAAGCCAGTTTCTATTCGCTCTTCTGTAAAACAGGGATGGACGATGTCACCTCTTTTATTTGCACTTTATCTAGAACCACTGTGCTTAAGCATAATACAGTCGAGTTGCATTCGTGGCTTTAGTATATTAGGCAGTGAAGTTAAAGTATTGGCTTATGCAGACGATGTCGCATTCTTTTGCACAGATAAACCAAGTGTCGAAAATGTGGTATATACTATTGAAAAGTTTGGCGTTGTATCGGGAGCTCGTTTAAATGCCTCTAAAAGTTTAGGACTCTGGTTTGGCTTGTGGGGTAGCACACCGAACCACTTTGCAGGGATTAATTGGACAAGAACTCCTCCAACATACCTCGGTGTACCATTGCATGCATATAGATTCAGTGCGCATTACTGGAAGGAACGCGTTCCTAAGCTTGAACGACAGGCCCAGACATTTGTTCCCAATCGACTTTCAATCTTTCGGAGAGCTGAAGCCAACAATACTTTTTTAGCAACAAAGCTTTACTATGTATTGCAACTTATTCATTGCGCAAGATTCTATATACAACGCTTTCATCGGATTATCGCTATTTTCATATGGTCTTCGACTTTTGATACCATGCGTCGTTATAATATATTCAAGCCAGTTATTGGGGGTGAATTAGGATCAAAACACCTTTATCTATGGCAAATAGTGTCCAGAATCTTCTTTTTTTGAGACAATTCCCATCCTGTAATTCGTTCCTTTTTGCAGGTTACACTTGTTGATTGCTTACCAGATTTAATTGTTTCATCCAACTTTTCCGAACGCCCATGCTTGTGGGGATTCATGCAGGAAGTTTACCTCGCAGTTCAGTTCCTTAAAGCTCGCTTTTCTGTAGAATACCTGTAAACAGTATCGCGCAAGGTGCTGCATAAGGACCTACTGAGTACACTCTTCCCACCTCCATTGTACCGTTCACTGTACTCCAATCTTCCAGGCCACGTTGTGTTGAAGCGAGTGCACAAAATGTACATTCCACCGAATTCAAAAACATTCTTCTATAAACTCCACTCTGAAACATTGGCGGTAAACACATGGTTAGAAAGAAAAGGTATTTTCATTCCGTCTGTTAACTGCCGTCTATGTGATGTGCCGGAAACGATTGAACATTGCTTTGTTAGCTGCAAAGATGCCATACTGTTTAGGGATGTCCTTCAGCGAGCACTGAAAAAACGTTTCGTCATTAATTCTCACACAATACGTTATCTTCTGCCAGCAGCACTTTATGAAGTACCATATGATATGTTTTTCCTCATGGGTATGCACAGCTTGTGGAAGACACCAATGCAAGACCGCAATGCAGAGCCCACCACCTCTTCAAGCGCATACTTCATTCAAATGGCTATCCACCTAAAAAACATTTACGACGAGCTAGACTTTAGACCGGACTGGTACTCCGTCTTAGAGAACTGTTTGACCTCACCCCTTTTTTGTTTGTATAACACTATATGAAGAACTCTTCATGTGAGGAACTCACGCTGTGTTAGCCATTTAGTGTTTATGAGTAACGCTTGAGCGCTTACTTCGGCGATTTGATTGTACTTTTGTTCGCTTGATTTTGTTTTTATTGCGCAAGCACTTCATTAAATACCATGAAAAAAAATGCCCGCTAGTCACGAACACTCGACATTACTCCATAGCTTGCGCGAAGACCACTGATAAGGCTGGAATGTTTGGCGGCTCGTGTATAAAAGCCGCCGCGCTTTGCCGCTGGTCAGTTGATCGCCGGCCGCCGCACAGTTCACCTCTATTAATGCCCGTGTGTTGCTGTAATCTGACCTTCGGTTTCCTGGCCACAAGTGCGACCAAATGAAGTTTTCATTTGAACGTCGAGTGTGCACCCTTTGTCCACGTCACGACCCCGGGAATATATTCACAGACCAGATTCGTCGCGACATTGCTTGGGCAGCTTGAGCTAGTGCGCATACCACGCATTGACAAAGAAACATTTGGTGTCGCGTTTAATCCGCGAGTGCCCTATAGGCGACCACGTGGTGAGGAATGAAGTGATTGCGTGAGTGCACCGAAACTGTTGCAGGGGATCGGGTATGTGCCGCAGAATCGGCCAAGCCCCACTAATCACGACGGCATACGGTGCACCAAAAATGAATAAATAAAATAAATAAATGGAATGCTAGCAGCATATATACTCTACCTTGAAATGTTTCTGGTCTCGCGTCAGCTTTTCATCACGTTTTGCCCGCATCTATAGAAGATGGCCGTCGCAGCATGAATTGGTATATACCCAAAATCATTTCCGTGTTTTGAAATATTCCCCCAATTCGAGGTCCCCCACCGTAAATTTCGAAGCAGGCATCTCCTAAACGTGCTTATAGATAATTGCAACACGATACGATAGAATACACTTTGATAAGAAAGTCGGTTGTCCTGTTTAGTTGCGTAACTCACGTAGTTTCTATGTCTACATATTTTGATACGATCCCGGCTCGCGATTAGCATCGGGGTAGTACGTTTCAGCCTTCCGGTTTAACGATATATGTAACGAAGAGCTTGGGCGGTGATAATTGTTTGTTTGTTATTTTTTTTTCCTTTTCAGTGTATACCTGCACCTATCATGCGTGTGGTGTTTCTATGACAGGTCAGTTCGCGAGACGACCCGACGATGGAAGGCATCGTGAAAGCTCTGCGATATATGCGAGAGGAAAAACGCCATGTACGAAAGTGGGCCTCACTTTCATGCCGCCTCTGTGAGCACTGATGCCCCAAAGGGCGAAGCCTTACTTCCGATACTGGGGCTTACCCACCACACCGCCGTGCTCCGAGGTGGTCGTTGGATAAAGTCAGAGACTTCGTACATCTAAGATTTTGCTGGAACAAACAGTGGTGTGTGTCTCGGCAGTTAGAAATTACAATCACCTGATTACCCTGCGGAATTCCGCACCTGAATTATTACCTACATAAAGCGTTATGTCTCTTTTGCAAAGAATTAAAATCAATAGATCTTTATTTTTATTCTGTCACCGATATTCTTATCAAAGGAAAAGATACCTGGTCGAACCAATTGAGAAGCTAGGTTTTTTATAAAAAAAAAACGTGGCAGTAATTTTATCCTTCTGAGGGATTACATTAGGTTATAGCCACAGGGAGGCTTGCTCTGCTGTGTGTGCGTACATAATGACGACAAAGAAGATTACCTTGTTAGTCTATTGTTATTATTATTTCCGGCTACGGGACTACCTGAATGCCTGACTCAAAACTAACTCACTTGATGATCCTGCCGCCCGGTTCTTGGCCGATCCCCCTTCGTGGGCGAGTGCCAGCAAAGCTGAAGGCTCATCATCATCATCATCATCATCATCATCATCACCCGAACCGTGCTGTGGGACACTTGCTGGATCATCGAAGCGCAGGTATGTCGGCGAAGATGACTCAATATCACTCGTGAAAGAAGGTACGGTTGATGGGTACACGCGAGTGAGTAAAGAACAAAGCAATGAAGATATCTGACGTTTTGCATTCCTAAATGGTGATATTAATATGAGAGACGCCGTAGTGCAGGGCACCGGAAATTTTCATTTGATTAGATTTGATGTGTGGGTTTTAACGACCCAAAACCACCATACGATTATGAGAGACGCCGTATGTGGAGGACTCCGGAAATTTTCACCACCTGAAGTTCTCCAACGTGCATTCAAATCTCAGCACATGGGGCTACAACGTTTTCACCTCCATCGAAAATGCAGCCGCTGCAGCGGGGATTCGATCCCGCGACGTGCGGGTCGGCAGCCGAGTACCTTAGCCACTAGGCCACCGCGGAAGGGTGCTCGAGAAATTTCGACCATCTGGTGTCCTTCAACGACCGCTGAATTCGCACAGCACACGGAACTCTGGCATTTCACCTCCATTGAAATGCGACCGCCATCCATGGCTGGGACCTTTGAGTCAGCAGCTGAAAAAACAACACAAATGTGTATTATGGCTTGCCCTTTGCTGTCCGAGTCTTCAAGCTTTATTCTTTTATGATAAATTCACACCATCGGAAGCGGCACTTTTTGTCGTTTTAAAGATCGTAATTAAATAATTAATCATTCATTTTACCATACCTTAGACAATTTAGGGGCATACAACGAGAAAATAGGCCCAAAAGTAAAGAAAAAAGTTGGACCATCTCCCGCTTAAGGAAACCATGTGTATATGCAAAATAGCGCACGCTAACGCTTACACTGGCGGCGACGTTGACGCTCGCGTTCATTAAGAGAAAGTCAAGTAAAAACGCCCTTGGCTGAATTCTGAACGCGCGATACGGGGTGGCCAGCGAAGGGTTGTGCAGCGAGAGCAGTCGGTTTTGTAACTACAGCAGACGCTGCCTGCGTCGGCCTTGCGAGGCGAGAGAGGGGAGGGGAGCGACAGCTTTGCGAGTGCTTTCCTAGGCCGGCACGAGACGCGGGCATGTGCAGTGAGGGTGTACGGAGGGACAGCGTTACATAAAAAAAATTTGAGTGTAACTTCCCACGGGGAACTTCAAACTGCAAGGTATGCATGGGCAGACGGATGGAAGCACAATGTTATATACATGCTGTCTAAACAGCTCAATGTCAAAAACCAAGAATGCTCTCCGTCATGCAAACTGAATCAAAGTCCAAGACCCATGATTATACACACAAAAAGAAATCCTATTCAGCCCGATGCAATAGACACGCGATCCCACTGTTTGTTTAGGATTGAAATCTTTTCATGATGCTGAAAGACGCGCAATAGGAGAAGAAACAGTGTCGTCGTCTTTTCGCACTGCTTTTACCGTAAGTTGAACCAAATAGCCCAGTTTGGCAAGCTATTGTAATTCTCCGATACTGAAACGAAATGAAAACAAATTTCGTTAAGTTGCGTAGCCTTCATTTGAGATCGTGTCATTGATTACATGTGCACACTCGCACTTCCACGCAATACTTTACACTTGTGCAGTATGGTCTTGTGATCGCTATAGTAGACGGTCCCAGGCTCGGCCTTCGTTGCGTGACACATGCACCCTGCTTGCAACGTGGCATACACGCAGGAATGCGGTTTCCTAGTGGCTCTTTGTAACGTCTTCTGGTCGTGGTCATTAGCAGCTCTTCGAATTAATATCATATAGAGCCAAACCTTAGAGCAAAAGGCTCGATGCAAGTGCAGTTCGCCTCGCCTCTCAAGCATTTAAACAGTATTACTCTTCATATTCCAGCGCCGAGCCTTCCGTGACCTAAACGTTCATCACGGCGACAAGAGCAGCAATGAAGACCTGGTCAACAACTTCCGATCCGTCGCTGCCTTGAACGGCTGCGCCGTACACAGGGATTTCTTGTATAAAAGAACAGGAGCATCAATTCTGGTTTAACTTTCCGATTACCCAAATGTGACACTGGCTTCTAAGAAATGACATCATCGTTTTCGGCGATTAAGCTTTTGCAAAGGTACATCCATACACTCTTGGCTCACACCCACACTGACGAAACTTCATAAAATCGGGTCAGAAATAAAACGCTCAAAGTATACAAAAATGCATTTTCCCCTTTTGTTTAATAACAACAGTTTTATTTTATTTTCATGTAAGTATAAAAAGAAAATTAGGGTGCGAATGGCTCTTTAAGAATAGCATATAATAATAATTGTCGGGGTTCCACACCCCAAAGCCAAGTAGTGGAGTGCTCTGGAAATGTTGTCCACAAGGTGTTTTACCATGAACGTAAATTTCAATACATGAACCTCTAGCATTTCCGTTCCTGTCGAAAATGCAGCCTCCACGGCCGGCAAATCCATGGAAGTGTGTCCTTGAGAAATTATAAAAGTTACTGGTCATGTAACGTCGAATAACATGAAAATGTGATCTTTTGTGGTACATCAAACAGTCGACCAAGAGGAAACAAGATGAGCTGCTCCCGAAAATTTCAAATCTAAAGTAAAAGTATCTTCTCATCTCATAATGGAAAGAACACCCGAACTAAAATACGTGAGAATTTTTTTCAATCCTGCAACGGATCCCACAAATAAGTTTCACGTGAGTTTCACACGAGAGGCCGAAGGTTATGTAACTGGAATCAACGTCGCTGGCAAATAGGTTCACCATCACTGCTTGTACGGATGACATCATTCGAAGGGTCTGTGTCCTCAATCGTCAATGGAGAGTGGACATTTGCAATGTAAAAATGTTTTACGCGAAGAAAGATTTAACGCAATTGCGAAAATTTCCGGAGGGCAGAAGATTCAGCGAAATCTTCATTAATATACGAATTTTAGTTGAATATCAGCCAATTGTCAGGATGTAGTGAGCGAGCGGATTCTTTTGCTTTGTTTAGGCGACAAACTTTTTTTATGGCAGCGTAATCACGCAGTTCGCGTGAATGTCAATCCTGCTAAGGGACGACCGGAAGTGAACGTAGGAGATAGTGGTTAGGAGTGAGCTAACAAAGTAACGGTATTTCGTTAGAACTATACCCGCTTCTTGACCTATCCCCCAGCGTTGGTGTGTGCCACAGTTTCCAGGCTCTTCCTTCCTTCTGGGGAAGGGGGGAGGTGATTGCGTAAGCCCCACTTCCCACACACCACGACCGTAGCACGTGGCGGTAGCATCAGCTAATGCAGAAGAAGAAGATCCTCCGCGGCTTATAGTTCTTCTGGAGGGTGGCTGAACTGGAAGCCCTACGAGGTGCACTCGACTTCCAAAAGTTCTCCTAAATGAGGTAATGTGCATGATGTTTGTTTCATGAGTAGTAGATGAAATTCGGTCACTTAAGGTGAGTTAAATTAAACATCATGCTCGATGGCCGGCAAGTAATGTATGGATTTCACTCGGTCGAGCCTCTTCTCCCAGCGCTGCTTTTCGTACCGATATCGTTAACAGCCATATAGTCCATCCAGAGACGTAGCTTTCTGGCATTCTCGTTAGTGAGTAATGGGAGACGGGGTAGGGGGGGGCGCAGACGTCGGAGTGACTGTGTATTTAGGTAGGAACATATTGAACGAACAGGATAAAGGGCCTCAGATAGGCTGGCTGACATTTCGATAGGAGAACATATCTTTCTACAATGCTTCCCAAAACCTTTGAGAAACGGCGTACGTAAGCACTTTCTAGAAACGTCAGCCGGCTTTTCTGGGCAATTCCTCCTATCCTTTCAGCCTATCCCACTCCGCGTTTCCATCTGTCAGCTCCAATCTTGACTTTTGTGTATTTAGCATATGCGCACGTAATAGACTTTTGTCGCGATAATATTGCCGTTAGGATTGGAAAATGAAGCGATGGCGTATTTCCAAGGCCTTCTGGTCCCGAGGCTTATGGAGGTGAAAGATGGAAGTACTTATAGTAGTTGGAATACATCGGCAGCGCTCCTCCACTGCCATCATCGTCAAACGCCTGCTTAGCCCTTCACATTATAACGAGGGGCGGGTGGTTCGACTGATTAAAGGTATGGGGGCAGGCTTGGCGCCCCCCTTTGATGGCTGTGGGTAAGGAAGGGGAAGGCGGGGAGACACCACCTTGCTCCACTGTGTGGATGTCTATGGTGACACGTCTGTATTTGCATTCCTCATGAGTACAAATGCAGCACACCTGGCTGATAATCAAGCCCGCATCCTCGATTGTATACAGCGCAGTCACGACTCAAGCTCGAGCTACGATACCGAGTAATCTTACGCAGGTTTAGAGACTTTTCTACATTGAAAATAGCTTTCATGGCTGTTCTGTGGTTTATAACGCATAAGCAACTTGGGGCATGACGCGCGAAGTGACACTTGTACGTGCACTGTATATTAACAGTGGTAACTGTTATATTTATTTATTTATTTATTTGTCGCAGTGCGCACCTTCATTCCATGTCACGCACGGGTCCTCCACCTCGCCGGACCTTCAGAGTGCCAACCGAGCTTGTTCTGATCGTTGTGGTCACTCTTATCTCCCATGCTCAGGGACAGATATACTGCTTGAAGGAGTATAAGGCAAGCCCAAACCACACGGGCTGCAAGAACGCAAACAACATCACCGCGGTTCCAACCTACCAGCGGCAGTCCTTCTACAACGACGTCCTCTTGCAGCTCTTCAACTCGTACCGCAGCAGTGTGGCAGTCGGCAACTGCAAGCCGTTTCCCTCAGCCGCCAACATGCTGAAGTTGGAGTGGGACAACGAACTGGCCACCCTGGCTTACCTGCATTCGGCCTTCCTGATCAACACATCCAACTGGCCCCTCCACGACGAAGTGTATAACCGCTTCACGACGCGTTTCAAAGAGACGGGTCAGAGCGTCGCCGTCTTGCGCAACACCACTCACCGGTACGTGTCCTACTGGAACACCGTGATCCGGGAGTGGTTTGCGGAGTACCAGCTCGTGAAGTTGGCGGCGGTGCGCTCTTACGACGCGGACGAGTCGACCACCAACGTCTCGCAGATGTGGTGGGCCGCGACCAGGTACGTGGGTTGCGGCTACTCGACCATGTTGATGCCCAACGGACACGACTACGACCACTCCTACGTGTGCAACTTTGGACCGGCGGGCAACGTGCGCGGGAGCCCGATCTACCGGCAGGGCGACACGTGCAGCATGTGTCCGATGGAGACGAAGTGCGAGCCGACGACGGGCCTCTGCGCGGTGTTCGACGGCCCCCCGTTCCCGCCCTTTGGCGACGACGAGAAGGTGAACCAGTCACCCGTGGAAGCCGCCTATGCGCTAGCGCCGCCGGTGGCGCTAATTGCCGTCACTGCCGCTTTGCGCGTCATTTCGTACGCGATGGATATGCGATAAAAATATACTTCACCTTCCATAAAGTGCGGTTTCGTGTGATGACCTTCATTGGTGGTTCTAGAATTTTAAAAAAAAATCACATGACGATCAAGAAAGTGGACAGACAAATAGAGAGGAAACAAAAACGTTCATAGAAGATATATGGTTAGTGAATGGGGGAGGATCTTCGTCTTATAAATGGGCTTAGTCGACGCTGGTCGACTCAATTCGTTTTAGAGATGGCGGACTTGCACATTTCACTGAGGAGGTTTGGGTCCGCATCTTGCTGCAATTTGTAGCGTTGGGATGTTTCATTCACCCTGCAGTATACGGTGTGCCAGATTGTCTGCCACACTGCAGTGTGGGCAGACGTGGCCGTATTACGTTGGTCTCATGTTAACCAATATGATGCCGTAAGCGAACGCATTGTTTTAAAGACGCAGGTAATTAATGCCTTTATCCCTTGTGACGTCGAGATGCGGGGGAGTCCATATAACCAGCGTTCAAGTCGATATTGTTGCAGCAACGCGGGATATAGATTAGGCGTGTAACATTAAAAATTCAGCAGATCCCACGTACCTAAGGAAGCAATTTTTTGCAAAGCATGCGCATGGAAGGTGTAGAATAAACCACACCAGTTGAGAGTTAAACAATATATTTGCGGCACAGACTAATTACTGCCTTGTGTTCCTGGTGAACGCTTTGCTTTGCTTTGCTACCCTAGATACATGGCACGTACCCACTTTGGGAGATTGGCCAAGAATGCAAAGTAGAGACTGGTAAATGTTATTTTAGGTAAGCTATGCAATTTAAAATTAAAAATAAAGAAATGAAATGGCAAATATACGAAAAATATTCAATTCAACTACAAGTAACGTGCTTTTGAGTCTGTATACCAGGCTGCCGTAATAACCTGACGAAAATAATTTTGAAAACATAAGTTTTAACCTAACGATAGGAACAATTTTAAATAACAGGTTAACATGGCACTCGTTGAGTATTTATAATGAAATTACACACGGCATCAAAACAATCCCTGTGGCAGTATCCCAGCCTGAGGCACCGAAGCTTAAAATATTTTCCTCCGATAAGGTCAAGCCTATTTTTGTAAAAAGAGTAATTAAAAATTGAGTTCTAATACGAGAATATCTTGCACATGTCAAAAAGTGAAAAGAGAACGCTCTCGTTGTTCTTCGTCTTCTTTTCTGTGTGTCCATGCACGGGCTCGCGCCTTTGCGCACTAAAGAAATAATTAACAGAAGGTGACCGTTTTTATTGGCCTAAACGTTATACGAAGTGGCGCTAAAGATGTGTACAAATGCAGGTACAGACATACGTTAAAAAGCAGCATATATTTCACATAAACAGTTGCTTACAGATTCATAACGATGCCAACAGCAACATGGATATAAGCAACACCAGAGGCGGTAAGCTGATATGAAGCACTGCTGCTCGCGAGGATGGTATACCCCTGGCCGCTGATGGCGCCCTACCACAATTGACGTTAATGCGACGTGACGGCTGTATTACAGGTGTATATATGTAATGTATATAAAGTTGAATAGACAGCACTGCAACCACAATCGTCGTTTCACGAACAATAGGTTGTATTTGGGAAGTAGCTTCGAGATTTGGCGTGGCTCTGTGGTAGAATACTTGACGGCCACGCAGATTACTAGGGTTCAATTCTCACTGAGGCCCTGACATTTATTTGTTGCATCTGTCGGGTCAACGTTGCAGATGTAAACTTTCCAAGCGTTCACGCGTTAAAATTACCGATGTCTGTTCTGGCCGTTCCTGGATGTAAACTATCACCTTTGGGCCTTATATACTCATCTACAGCCTTCCCTGTAATCATGCTTATCATCACGCCTATTCCCACGTATTTGAAAGCAGTGTCGTTCATTCATTGTTTTAATATCTCTTGACCTGAGGTAAGTATTTCGCAGGACCTAGGGTGCCTTGCACTTCCTCTCCTCCACTCGCCAGCCTTTTCAAGGAAGTTCCTAATAACTATATCGTATGTTGTCATTCCTTTGAAAATGCCGTTCTTAGTTTACAGCCACTCATAACTCGTGTTCGAACGTAATATATCAAAAGGCGCCAAGAAGAGCATCGATTGCGGAAAATATCTCTGTTAAAGAGCATTGAAAGCATGGTCGAAAAAGCCTATTCCAGGCTATGAGCCATATCTGTGGCACATACCCGTATACATGTGCCATATATATCCGCTCGCGGGTATGCGACATACGACTGGCAAAAATTTTTTTGACGACGTACGCGACGGGATTGCGACAATATTCAGTCACAGTCGTCAAACCATTTTCCCTTCCGTACTAATTTCGGTCTACCCCAAGTTAAGGAGGTGATCACGAGAGCACCCTAACGTAGGCGGTCATATAGATAGATAGATAGATAGATAGATAGATAGATAGATAGATAGATAGATAGATAGATAGATAGATAGATAGATAGATAGATAGATAGATAGATAGATAGATAGATAGATAGATAGATAGATAGATAGATAGATAGATAGATAGATAGATAGATAGATAGATAGATAGATAGATAGATAGATAGATAGATAGATAGATAGATAGATAGATAGATAGATAGATAGATAGATAGATAGATAGATAGATAGATAGATAGATAGATAGATAGATAGATAGATAGATAGATAGATAGATAGATAGATAGATAGATAGATAGATAGATAGATAGATAGATAGATAGATAGATAGATGCTCGAAGTGCTTCGCATTTAAAACTGAAGGCTCAGTAATGCACGTTTAGTACTTTGATTTCCAGCTTCTGCAGTCCGTACCATATCGGCGTAATTTCGACTCTGAATTCTGGTGCAGTTTGCTGCGAGCAGCTTGCCGAGGACTCGGAACTCACAGATGCGATTGATTAGTGCAGTGCGGCAGAAAAGAGAGCAAAGACCCAAACGGAACGACAGCATGACGATGCTTTGCACGAACTAAATGTGGTGAATTAGAAGAAAAAAAAAGTGATTATCAGAACCAACTTTATACCCGCTGTGGCACCGGGTACCCTTCGCTACTCGGCTCCGGTCCACTAATGACGAAGAAGCTCTATTAGTATACCCCATAGTACGGGGTCCGTGGGATGCGGGCACCGTACTGTGCGTTAATAGCGAAAGTGGTATTGATTTGTCGGTAGAAGGCAAACTTATTTAACCCGGTAGCCCGTCGGTCTCTCTCGAAAGTTCGGTGATTGCTAAATTCATGCACACTCCGCTAGAAGAAGCTACCGCTTGAGAAAGTCGGGGGGAATCGCCGTGCGAATGGCAACGTCAACGTCGTTGTGATACAGAAGTCCCCGCAAGAGATGCCGAAGCCAAGCCAAGCAGAGCGCACAAAATTCAGCACTTCTGTGTCATAGAAGCTGATATCAGACGTGAACGGCTTACACTCGACTCTAAGTTTAAAATGAGGCAAGACGAAGTGACGGAGAACGCTTCGCTGTTTCATCAGCCATCACGACGTCAAGTCCGAGCAGCTTGGCTAATTTATTAGTGTGAATGATTCTTCAATGAACCAAAGGCACCTTGAATCCGCCTATTTATTCAGAGAGGTGTTATGTCGCGTAGATCCGTACCTCGAACCCAGTCCCGCCTACACATTTAAAGGGAGGTCTCACAAATTTATCAATTCGGCCATAACATTTATCCCAAACGCTGTAAGGGCCTCAGCAATGTGGAGGAGAGAATCCTTGTCCCCTTTTCATCGAAACTCTAATTTGCCCGGCAATCGTTAAACTCCTGGACACAGCTTGCACGGAAAAGTGCTCACCCTGTGAGGGAAATTGCGGTGACATTTTCCACATGGTGTGCGCGTGGCAAAAAACCCGAAACCCACTTTCTCCAGGAGTATTAGGAGATCGCCCTGCTCGACTGCTCTTAAAGCAAATGGGAACTCGGAGCAAGTGGGAATGCAGTCTTGGATTTCACCTAATTCGATGCGTAATGTTCACCATCACTTAGAGCAACTGGGATTATAATCTAGCATTTCACACAACTATACCAACGTTGTTCACCATCTCTTAGTGCAAGTGGAAATACAATCTTGTACCTACAATACAGTGTTGTCCACCACCGCATAGAGCAGGTGAAACTGCAATCTTGCATATCGCATACAGTGTTACTCCTCATCGGCCAGAGCAAGTAGGACTACATTCTAGTATTTCAAGTACAGTACTGTTCATGGTCGCCGAGAGAAAGTGGGGCTTCAATCTTGCATTCCACATAACCGGATACAGTGTTGTTCACCATCGCTTAGAGCAAGTGGGACTACATTCTATTGTTTCACCTAATTAGGCACAGTCTTGTTCACCATCGCTTGAAACAAGGGATGTAATCTTCTATATCACCTAATTAGACACAGCGTTGTTCAGCATCGCCAAAAGAAACTAGAACTACCATCTAGTATTTTAACTAATTAAATGCAATGCTGTTCACCTTCGTATTGAGCAAGTGGAACTATAATCTTCCATTTCACCTACTTAGACACAATGTTGTTCACTATAGCACAGATCAAGTGGCACCATAACTTTGTAGTTCATATTATGTTGTTCACCATCGCTTAAATGAAATGGAACTAGGACCTTGCATTTCACTTGATTGCATAATAAAGTAGGTATGAGATGATATTGGAGGATTTCGCATAAACAATGCCATTGTATTCATTAGATTCGGTACTCGTATCAAATAGCGCATGTTGAAAACGCCGATCCTTTTTCGAATATTTTTTTTTAACTATAAACACCCACAGAGAAATCTCGAAGGAATGAAACGCCGGCTCAGAGAGCAGTAAGGGTTCTTGTTTTTCACTCATCAACTTGCCAACATGCACGCAATTTACGTCAAAGTTTTACGAGACTATCGCCGATATGTGTATCGCAATATAAAGTTATTTTTTGCTTCGAACTCCAGTGTCACCGTTTGGACAGGTTCATCAGTCCACCATGTTCATCGGGACACTCAGGATAATGTTGATCATGAATAACGTTTATTATTTTTGTGTCAGTTTATTTGAAAGCTGTTTACAAAGTACCAACTTGAATACGGCAGTCGCTACAGCTGCATTTAAACGTGCAGTGACAAATCACTTCGGAGGCTATAGTTGCTGCAGCATACGAGATCGCTTCAGCATACATAGCTGAGCTATTTTAAAAGCATTTGTGTGTTCCTTTGTTGATTTTTGTGATTACTTTTTTAAAATAAAGCATTGTGGGTTTCCTGGGCTATTTTGAATATGGTTGCTTCACCGATCCAGAGCTGTTTTGAAAATGGCTGCCTCACTATTTACTTACAAACTATTCGAATAGCATCGGAGCTGTATTTGTATGCGCTTTGGCGTCGTCGCTGTTCGAATCGTATATGCATTTATTTACAAAATGCATTATTCGCACATCCATATAATTAGCTAATTATAATCAATATTCAGCGTCTCAAATAACACATTAAGATGATACGGGGCAGTAAGAAGATTGTATACAGGACATCACGAAAGACATCTCATTCAGCTTTTTCGTGTTCTTTGCGCGACAAGCTCTTCCCATGCGTTACGAGTTTTTCTTGGATGCATTGTAAATATATTCGTGGGCACGCAAATGGCGGCGGAAGCTGGACGGTGCGTGAGTACCAAGAACAATGAAAATCATGAAACGTTCCAATAAACTGCTTGGTCAGGTAGTGCACTGTGAAACAAAAAAAAATATTCTGAGCTGGTATACTCACATAATACGGATTTTGGGAAGTTATTCCAAGCGATAATGTACAGGTAACGCAAAATGTTCTTTGAACAATCTTACAGCGTGAGTTCAAGTGCGCTGTTAAGAAGCGCGACACCAACACGGTCCCCAAGGCGCCACTGCTCCGAAACTCGCCGCGAAGGTCACCAGCCGTTTGGTAGCGTGCGTTTCTCAGCTCGCGACTGCTTCTGCGCAGAGCTGATAGACCAGCGGTCAAGACGACGGTGAGTTAAGGCGAGATTTATGTACAGAATACAAATAGAGGCGTTACGAATTCGGCACTGGGGCCGACAGCTTAGGGACTCAAAGAGCCGAGAGGTCTTGCCTCGCACGCATACGCCGGCTGCTCTCTGACGCATAGGTCAGCTTCTTTTATAGGCACCGGGTGGACCTTCACGTCACCAACGTCCAATCAGAGGCGCTACTGGCCGTGATGTCAGATTCCTCCAGTCAGGAACCGCCGCTGGATTGCGTCATGGACTCATGATCCTCAAATCCGGAGCCGCTGCGCTGGGTTGCACCCAAGGATGAGTGATGTTGCCACGCATTGCGTAAGACTCACCAGACTGGAAAGCGCCGCTTGCTTCATCAGACCCCTGGGTTTAGGGGGCTCGCCGTGCGTTGCGTAAGACGGCGCTGGCGCTTGATGACGTCATTGGGATTATTGCGTCAGGAGGGCTAGCTCGCTGGCCTTGACACAGATTGCCTTTGCAGAGGCAATGACGTTCGGTGTGGACTACTAGGCGGAACAGCGCGTTGCCCGGCAAGTTGCAAATTTAAGGTTTCGGCACTTATTATTAAAACTGTCGCAAGCGTATACTGTCGCAAGCATGGCTCTTCAATTTCGTACGGCCAATAAGAACGAGTATCGAGCATACTAAGCTCAGTTAGCAGATTTTATCATCGCGTACTGATAAAGGACATTGCATTTAAGCTCTCAGCTGCCCGTCAGCCATTGTTGATCTGTGCGTTATTACCCTGTCATATATATTATCGTAAAGAGCGCGGCGCCACGGGGGCGTGCTAACCACTCGTGTAGAGCATAGGCTGCTCATGCATCACTCGCTATGCGAGCCTTTTCGATTGAAACGTCAATGTGAAGCATTACGCCTACGGCGTAATCCTGCGTATCTCTCACTCTGCAGCCAGCCGTTGGGTCTCGCAGACACGCCAAACCGAATTTCCGTGCCCCACTTTCAAATCATTTGTTAGGCGACGGCAGTCACCCGAAAGGCAACTGCCCAAAGACATGGCACTTCTTTCGCCCAACGATCGCTTCAGCGAACAGCACATGGAGTTCCGAAAAGACATCCTCAAATACAACGGCCTTCATATAATTTACACGGTCAGTACACACCACATTATCTCCAATCTCGCACGTACGTTTAGAACGAGAATACGCCCAGAGCAGGAATTTATATCACCGTCATCGTGATCATAATTTACCATAACCGTTATGATTTTGTTTTATTGATTGATTCACTCCCTCCTCTTGTCACAGGATCTTGCGACACCTGCTACTAGGAGCGTGGTGGTTTGGGCTAGTTGGTACGTCATGGCAATTGTTATTGCGCGAGCTCAGAACGACGGCAAAAGAACAAGAGGACGGGCGCTACTACCAGGATAGCGACGGTGCATGATAGTCTAACAGAGCTTGCTCAGGGATGTAGCCAGAAGATATATTTTTGGAGGGGGGGGGAATCTTTGATATCGGGTGGGGAACCCCCTTAAAGGTCATTTGTCACTCTGTATAGCATAGCAAAAAAACATTGGGGGGGGGGGGGGGTTGCTTGGGCCTGGTGTGCCACTTTCTGTCTGCGCCCCTGGCTTCCCTGTAATTATTAAAGCGAATTAAGCGATGATAATAGTGATGATGATGATGCACGTGATCTCGCTTATAAGTTATGTACACTCGCGCCCTTACAGGCCCGCTATACGACGGTTCTCACGGCGCGGGACTGGCTGAATCTTTGTTACATTGCAATATATGAAATCGGTGCTTCATTTAGGAAAACCGGCTCCCAGAGGTGGGGCTTCCCTATTTGTTGAGCTCGGTGTGAATCCTCGTTCCCAAAGGCTCCCTTCTGGCATACCAGAAAGCCCGAGAAGCGACAGAATCACTAAAAGAGTAATTTTGTACCTCGACTCATATACAATGAAAGGTTCACCATTTCGGAAGTTTTTGTAGCTATGAACGAAAAGTGGCTATATCACCGATGACAATCATAGCCATTTGTGTATTTCCTTTCTCTAAATTTCCGGCAAGATGATTGCCTAAACCAAATGCAGGTAAGGAGGACCTCGGAACGTTCTGCTTTAATACGTCTCCTGATAAATTCGTAAACTGTCGGCCATGTTTCAATGATAATAATATATGAGGCTTCACGAGTGAGAACCAAGATATGAGAAACGCCGTAATAAAGCACTTCGGAAATATAAATCCCCTGGCGTCCTGTAACGTGCACTGCCATTAGACCATACACGGGCCTCTAGCATTCTTTACCTCCAATAAATTCCGACCGCCGCAACCGGGACAGAACCCGCGACTTGTGGTTCAGCAGCCGAGCTTCTCAACCGCTACATCAACGCGGCGGACATCGGCTGCGTTTTACGTGGACTGCATATGCCCTTCTGGCTCCTTCACGAACCAGGCTACAAACTTTAACACAGTGCTCCAAGAAACGTAGAATGTCATAACGAGTGCGATCTTGCACGTTTTTTCTAACTCAATCTATAGATTACTGCGATACCAACACTTTTGGTATCGAAGCATTCCCGAAAAATTTTGAGCCCTGTCGATTTCGGTTTACTGTGCAACTTCTTTGATATTCGCCAGCAATCTCATGAGTAACTGTCGCAAACCACCGCTTAAAATCTTTCAATAAATATTTGATATGCTTGATTAGAATTTCAGTTGATGTAACTACTGTTGGCCTTTGTTTCGGTAATTAAGAACGGTATCAGATAATATGAATAAAAAAGACGATAGAACAATTTCCTCATACCAGAGTGTGGAACTTGCCCGCAATCAAATTAAACTTTTTTTCATAACTTTGCTTCTGGGACAGTGTTCCAAGTTCCCCTTTTTAATGTTCCACCTTTCGCGTTATCTTTGGAAAGTTTTTGCTAAAATCTTCTGCGAGTCCATTGCATTTAGGAAATAGTTACTGGTTGCAGTGTCCACTGAAATAATCCAGCGTATATTCTAGTTTGCTTGCAGTATTTATAGAAATAACTCAACACGCGTTCTCGCTCCCATGTAATATTAACTGCACGTTTAGTCTTGTATGTGTACACTTTAGACCCAAGATTACGTTCATAGGCGTCTCACGTTCATTCGCGGAAAACAAAGGGTGCAGCAAAATATTGTATCTTAATGGCTTCACCAAATAGAAAGCCTTTTGCGACTGAAGCAATCTTAGAAAACGTGTAACGGCTCAAACTCACAACTATAACCTCTTCGTTTTGTTGTACTTATTGTAGTCACTCTAACCAAGGTCTTCGTATTCAATAACGAAACATACTTCTTATATGCCACCACGGAAACTGAGTGTCTGCTTCTTCATGAGCGTTCTTTTTTTTACATATTTGCAGATGGGACGTTTCGTTCACCTGTATCAGCTCAGTAATGTGTTAGGATTCTCAGGCCTGGAAGTAATTGTATTGGGTATGAGACTCAAGGACATTTTAGGGAAGTAAGTAAATAAATCTATCATGCATTTCCTTTCTGGCCGTGCTAACTTTTATTGCCGTAATTAGGATACTGTTTGTCCACACTTCCATCCCAAATGAGAATACATTCTTCCTGCTGACTCACCCGATTCGCCGCAATGGCTCCTCATTGTCTCCCACTCCTTCGCTTACTTTCACAGCTGCCATCTCCTCTTCTTTGCTTGTGATTGGAGAAAGAAATATATTCCAGCCTAGAAAAAGGCAAGCCCGCTTGTCGAAACATCGGCAGTGGCACCCACGACCTGTTTGTGAATTTCTCATCGCAAGCCTTCATCCTCCCCTTCTTGCCGCTCGTTTTGGACCTCTATTGACGGAAGATGACCAATCACGGTGACTGAACTCTACTTTCCTTCGCTAGCGTAGCTTCAATCGGTGACAGCCACCACTCTCACGAAGAAACATGTTCTCGGACATCTTCTTCAGAAGGTACACTCCTGCACTGCTGAAGATAGTCTCTGCAGATGCCAGTTTCTTCGAACTGGGTTTAGTGCTCCTCTAAGACTAGCTATCAAGGGATGGCCGACCAGTTGTATATGCCTCGCGTAGTGACTGAAACAGAACGAGAGTGCAGACAGGTCGAAAAAGAGACGCTGGCTGCCACATGGGCCATTAACTGGCTCGACGAATTTCTGCGGGGCTTTCGTTTCACCCTGGAGACCAGCCATATGTCATTGGTTAAGCCTCTTGGAACCGTGGTCCTCGACTTCATGCTACCCCAGATCCAGCGCTTACACGTCCGCCTCCTGCAGCACCAACTCAACGCCAAGTATGTGCCTGGGAAGCAGTTGTCTACCGTAGATGCACTGTCATGGGACCCGGTCGCCAAGATGCCAGCGGCTCCAACCTTCGTCAAGGTGTAGTTGTACGTTGAAGAAACACTCCACGCTATCCCTTCCACATTTATAGCCCTGCTCGACTACTTGCGAGCTCACCAGGCTGCAGATTTGGAGTGCACTCAACCCAAGTCGTGCTGCGACCAAGAGTGGCCTCGGAAGAAGACCACCTGTCAGCATGTGTCAGTTTCCAGATCAGCGAGCTGCACTCACTGTCGATCACGCGTCCTTTTACTCTGAGGTGGACGCCTACTGGCACCCATTTATCTGCGGAGCACGTCTTCTTGTCCCCCATTCACGGTGGAAAGACGGACGGACAGACGGGCGGGCAGATGGACGGACAGACGGACGGACGGACGGACGGACAGACGGACTGACGGACCCTTCGCCCACTCATCATCATTCATTCCGTGGATATGCTGTGAATTTTTTTATAATAACAGCGCCGCCTAAACCCTTTCATCGTCAACTGAACGAAAATTACTAACGTCATCTAGTGATATGATTTTTAAGGACATATACACACAAGGCCATCCAGTGAGCAATTCTTAAAACTAACTAGAAGTGGCTACTACCGAAGGTACGACCCACACCCGAAGGAGCATCGCCCCTAAACACTGTAGCGGGACCCTCGGTTAATTCTACAAATATAGAAGGTAATAACTAACAAAGCAAGTGAATGGAACGTTTGGCAAGATCAAAACACATGAGATGAAACGTTTACTACCACATCAGTGGAACATGAAAAAAGCGCAGCAAGAAAAACAACATAGGTACAAGTAAACAAAAACGATTTCACGAGAGCTTAGACACATGAATGCCAGTAGTGATGCTTAAGGTGATTTTTGAATATGGCAATGGAAACGCGAGTTTCGCTGCATGCAAATAATTACAGAGTGAAATTGTAGTCAACGCAAATGTTTTTTGCAGCAATCACTACGAACTATGAGTAAAAATATTATTGGCTGCAAATCTTGTCACGGTATTATTGTGCAAAAAATCATGTGGCATGAATAGAAGTGGGATGTTCTTACGAAGCAGGTTGTGGAATAAGGCAACTATGTTGAACTTGAACAAATAAATAAGCAGCAAGGTAATGTAGGAGCGGAAAAAAAACGATCATATGATCGTATTAGCCCGAGATCCCAGCACGCATTTCTTTAATCAGAAACCAAGTCACCGTTTACTGGAACGTGTTGTTGGGCTAGTTGGTTCATTCTGAAGTAATATCAAGGACGCAATCCACATAGACGAAAATTAGAAAAGCTCCGGAATAGGATGTCATTGATAGGGCGATTGACGCCCTATCCTGTCGCCTTTCTTGTTTTAGTCTATTTGGGTTGCGTCCCTAATGCTTCTTCGAGTCATTGTTTCTCTAGTGTCCCTTTAAAAAACTCAGTGTAGGCCACTTTGTCTGACGATGACCCCCAGAATGAATGAAATCAGCGAAACTTCATTTTTTTTTCTTATTCCCATATTTCAGGTTCGGGCTGCAGTGTACTGCTGCGCCAAATCGGTTCGCCGCAATTGAGATTGACAACGACACCATCAGGACACTGAACAACGCGGGGCAATCGGTTGATCGAAACGTTTACCGTAGCAGGAAACTGAATGCTGCAGATGCCTTCGGCATTTCGCTCAGATGTTTATACAACAACGGAGAACATTTTCAGGTGAGTGTCTGGGCAAATACTTGGAAGTTGTAAATATCGCGTGTCGACAACGCACAAACCGGTACACCTATAGACGGACGCGGTAACGGAGTGGCGTTATAAGCGGAGGATTTTCGCGCTGTTTTTCCACCTGCCTAAATGGGTCTGGCTTCGAAGTCCAATCGCGAGACACGTGGTACTTTATTGTCCAAATGTGAACATATAAGTCCATTTAAATTCTTTGTCGTTATTCGGCTTCGTACCCAATCCCACGGATGCTTTCTGGTGTCATATATAAGAATGTCTACGTAGGACCCAGCAGCTACGTAGGACCCAGCAGAAGGTACGTAGAGACGGCTTCGAAATTGATGACGTCACGGTGTTTGGTACGCGAACCTCAAGGTGGTGTCTCCACCCGCATTTTCTTTCGGCGCGTTTTCACGTTTACCGAGCGCCATGTCGTGGCAAGAGCAGTGCTTTCGGGATAGCGAAATTTTACTTTATATTACTTGAAAAATTGTTTTGCTCTTTAGTGTCGCTTTAACATCAGCTCGCTTGTCTCCGTCTCGTAGCATGAACTGAGCCAAGTAATGAACAATTCAACAGAAGCAGACACACTTACCGAAGACAGTGTTCCTATAGTGTTCGGAATGTTCTTCCACCACACATCGGTGCTAGTAACCCAGTGGCGTAACCAGGGGGTGCGGTAGTAGGATCGATCACCCCCCTCCCCTCCAGAGCCTGTCAGCACCCCAACCCCCTTATTCCGTGCTTGCCGTCCACCTGCTATCCCAAATTAGGACAAATGAGTGGGATCCCTTTCAGCAGACATTAACCCATTACTGCCCCTTGTTGCATATCTGCAACACCCAGTTCCGTGCCCTGCCGATTGCAAGGATCCTAATGCACTGGTAAAAGTTGCCCATACTATGCTATTTCGAGGGTTCTTCGTTCCACCCAGTACCAGTTTCAGCCGCTTGGGGGCCACATTCGTCCTATCTGCAGTTTGCAAAATGGCAGCATCCACGTCGTCGTCGAGCTCTGCAATCAAGGTACTGTAAATATTTTTTTATGAGCCCTCAAGTTAAGCTGCGTTGCTTTTTTCACTGAATGTGTGTTCGAAACACTCTTGACAGTAATCTAGAACCAAACAGTTAGTTTTTTGCTTGCTCTGTTCGAGAAAATATTTTTTGCACGTGGTGTGTTGCACATATGCAACAGTGGGCACTAAATGCCACAATTTTCATTGTTGCAGATATGCAACATTGCTTTTCTGCTTGAAACGCGTCTTACATATCGTGACACGCATTCATGTGGAGTGTGTGAACGGATGTCTGTTTGCTAATTTTGCTGTTTTAACGATTTTTCAGGGACATACTGCAATTTCAACCGCAACATTCTATTCTGTTCCAAAAGAGAGGCCGAAGCGTTTTGTTCATGCAAACCTGCTGGATGTTATCAACCCTAGTGAGAGCGATTTTTCCGCTGATGAAAAAAGTGGCGAAGAAAGTGTCTGGAGACAGCAGTGATGAAGGAGATGCCATCCAAACTGAGGTAGAAGAAGCTGAGGAAGAGGTTGCTACCTCGACAGATGCGCCTCCGGTAGATCGGATACTGCAGAACATGAAAAGGCGGTACACATGGGTGAAGAAGGATTTTGATATCGAGGCAGGTAGTTTCGAGAACAACTTTCCACTGCCACCTGCAGAGCCACTGAGTGCAGTGGAATACTTTGACATGTTTGTTTCTCGATCCATGCTAAAGGCTGTCGTCGATGAAAGCAATAAGTACTACTTTCAAAAACATGGAGCCACTCTAAACCTCAGCGTGAAAGAACTTACATCTGTTCTGGGCATGTTTTTCAGGATGGGACTCGTAAACATGCACAGGGTTCGTGCTTATTGGGAAAATGGAAGTACATATGAATTAGTAGCCCAGGTAATGTCCCGTAACAGATTTGAAAAGATCACAAGCCACCTGCATTTTTTTATAATGAAGCGGCCAACGACAAAGTAAAAGAAGACGAATGCTGGAAAGTGCGCCCATGGCTCAGTTCCTTGAGCAGCAACATGGTTGTCTTGCCCCAAGAAAAAAAATCTGCAGTGGACGAAATCTTGATCCCTTTCTGTGGGCGGTGTTACATTCGTCAGTACATGCCTAATAAACCAAAGAGTAAATGGGGTCTAAAACTTTGGGCACGTTCTGGGGAATCAGGTCTGTGTTATGATTTCGATGTCTACCAGCGCTGCAACAAAGGTTTTTATGGCAGCCAGGGTGGCTACCAGCTTGGGTTGGGAGCTGGTGTCGTGCTCCAGCTGTGTTCCAGCCTACCGAAGCGAGACGACAACCTAGTTGTCGCTGATAACTTCTTCACAGGCCCTCAGCTTGTAGAGGAGCTTTCAAGAATGGGAATTTCCTATATTGGTACGGTTCGTGAAAACAGACTCAGCTGCAGCAAGTTGATGGATGAGAAATCGAAAAAGTGAGGTCGGGACACCTGTGATACTTCAGTCACTTCATGTAACCAAAAGACAATGGTGGCAGTGAAGTGGCATGACAACCGCACTGTTACTCTTCTTTCGAACTGCATTGGTGCTGACCCGCTTACATCAGTCAAAAGGTGGGACAGCAAGGAGAAAAAGCATATTTTTGTCGATTGTTCAGCGATTATTTCTTCCTACAACAGATCAATGGGCGGCGTGAATCTTCTAGACAAAATGTGCTTCTCCTATCGCTTTTCCATCAGGTCTAAATGCTGGTATATGTATTTGTTTTGGCACACGCTCAAAATAGCAGCTGTTAATGCATGGTTCATGCACAACAGAATTCTCCAGCAGCACAAACAGCCGCCTACACCCTTGAGAGAATTCCTCTCTGAGCTCGCAACGAGTCTGATCTTGCTCAACAAACGACCACCAGGGCGCCCTTCGATTCAGAATGTCACACCATTCAAGAAAGTGTGCCTAAATGTCCCCCGGGATGTCAGAAGAGACAGCAACGAGCACTGGCCCACATGGAATGCAAAACTGAACCGCTGCAAGGCATGCCCAGGAGGGTACACCTATGTTTCGTGTGCCAAGTGTAAGGTGATGTGTTTCAACAAAGACCGTAACCATTTTGTTAGTTTTCACCAATAGGCGCCAAACAGCTATGCTTTTATCGTGCTTTCTTCAATTTGAAAATTCGCCAAAATTATTGGTAGCAATAAAAAGTTTCTTTCACTTGGATTGGCCTTCATTTTATACACTACTGCCCATTGTTGCACATATGCAACATCCCAATATTAATTCGTAGACTATATCTTCATGTTTTTTATTGAAAACTTGCACTCCTAGTGACTCTAAGGACATGGCCAAGAAATATTTTGAAGTTTGGAAAAATGTTTCTCATACTGGGAATTAATGGGTTAACATTATTTCTGCTGTGATAGAGTTCTTGTTTCAGTAAAAAGCAAAAAGTAATGAACACGTACCCCCTTTTCTTTAGCGTTACTTTAGGCGACCCCCCCCCCCCCCACCTAAAAGGAGTGGCTTGACCCGCCTTGCTGTAACCACAATGAGAATCGGGATATCATCGTTTGGATTTGCGTTGCTGCGTCACAATAAGAGACTCCCGAGGATGTGGCAGCATTGTCCTGTTTCTTGCGGACAGCTGGTAGTAGAGATTGCGATAGCAATTGTATGGACACTCTCAGCTGGATTTTGCCGCCGTCGTCGGCGTCGATGCGGGCGTCGCCGTCACTCACCGTAAATGTAAACGTACCCGTACATATGAAAACGCAAAAAAGAAAAAAAAAATATATAAAGAAACTCCGGCACGCGGAATCGAACTTGGGACCTTTCAGACGTGAGCGCGAGACGTTCACCACTGAGCTACAGAGAAGCACCTCCCTCGAAGCACAAACGACAAGCAATTTATATCTACCACATACCGCTGGTGACGCGCATCACAGGGGGGGGGGGGGGGGACACTATCGCGTTTTCAGCATTACCAGCAAAACGGCGCAATGAGCGCGCGTCGCCACATCGTCACGAAGAGGCGGCGTGCTCTCTCATCTCTCACGCGTACTTTGCCCGGCGGATAGGAGGGGGCGGACGCTCACTCGCGCGCCCTCATTTCGCGGTCGGGAGAATAATACGTCTTGGTTGACCTAGGGATTTCTCTGGAACCATCCTGTGGTAGTTACCGGGCACTCAAAGGTCACTGCAATCGTTGCACAATATCCGCTTGCGAAAAGACCGTGCTTTTCAGACACAGCGAAGTAACAACTGAGAAGCTTATTCTCGTTGATTTGTATCTTTGAGTGGGTTTCGTGCGTTATTTGTGCGTGAGAAACGTGAAGCACGTATTGATCTGTTTGCCATTCTACGCGTGACCTTCCAATCTGTTGCGATAGCGTTCGTTTCTTCCCCTTTGCGGCAAAGCTGTGACTTTTTTTTAGCAATGTTGCTCTATTTTAAAAAGTGGAGCACTTTACTGGCCCGGGCAGTCGTATGCTGTCGTAGCTTGGCGTAAAGAAGGTGAAACCGCCAATAAAATAGAGAAAAAACATATGGTTAGATAAAACAAATAAATACACAAAAACTGAAAAACAAAAGAAGAAGACGAAAGAAAGAGAAGTCCTAAGAGAAAGAAAAAAGGTTCTTGGCCAAAATGCGCTCGCGGCATAGATTGAAGGAAAAACGAACAACCAAAGAATGTTGCCCAGTTTCACGCTTTGTGCAGGCTTGGCACCACTACTCGAAGCTGCCTTCAGTTTTCTCCATTTAATATTTCTTTTTTTAGCATATCCTTTTCATATTCTTTTATCCCCAATCCTCAACACAGTGTAGCCAGCCCATCTGAAAGCTCGCTAATCTCCCAGTCCTTATTTCGTCTTTTTGCGTGCCACACCTGAATGAAACATCGTAAATAGTGAAGAATACTTCTGTGTGGCTCTATGTGTCATGCGTTTATTCGTGTATCCAGCCCAACCATTACACAGCACCTGGAGTAGCATATCAGGCGAGAAGCCATGTAAACATATGCAGCTCTTAATTATATATATTGTAACGGGGTTTATTTGCAGCGCAGAACGCAGAAAGCGTAGCAGTCAGCAGCGTCCGGCCAAGCGCAGCAAGCACGAGCTTATGCTGATGGCGATGGCGATGTCCCTGATGCGCCGAGAAATGCCGCTGAAGCTCCTCTTCACTACTATCGCCCTCCGCACAAAAAGACGCCATCCTGGCGGATTAGGGAGAAGAAACGACTATTGGGTCGTAATATGGCTTGAGACGAGAGACGTGGACAGTGTCGCAGCCGCGGTAGCGTAGGTCTGTGGATGGGATGATGGGCTCCACGATATAGTTGACGAGTGACGCTTGCTCTACAGCGCGGTATGGCCCGATGTATTTGGGAAGAAGTTTTGCGGAGCGGCCAGGTGCGGTAGGAGGTGCCCGAAGCCATACCAATGAACCAGGTGGAAAGTTTGGAGCCGAACGGTCCCCAGTCTGGCGGGATTGCTGCTGCCACTGGTCCTCGGTAGAAAAAGAGCGGGCAAGCTGGCGGCATTCTTCGGCATGTCGGGCAGCTTCGGACAGTGTTGTATTTGCGGACTCATAAGGTTTATATGGAAGAATATTGTCTACTGTATTTGAAGGTCCTCGTCCGTACAGAAGAAAGTATGGCGAAAACCCAGTAGTAGCTTGTACGGCAGTATTATACGCGTAGGTGACGAACGGGAGAACTTGGTCCCAATTCGAATGATCAGAGGCGACGTACATCGACAGCATACTGCCAAGAGTACGGTTGAAGCGCTCCGTCATGCCATTCGTTTGAGGGTGGTACGCTGTACTTGTGTGGTGCACGATTCGGCATTCGTTGAGTAATGCCTTCAAGGCGTCAGAAAGGAAGGCACGGCCTCTGTCACTTAAGAGTTCGCGAGGGGCACCATGACGAAGAATGAAACGTTGCAACAGAAACGTTCCAGCGTCACGGGATGTGGCAGTCGGCAGCGCAGCTGTTTCGGCATAGCGTGTCAGATGGTCTATCGCAACAATAATCCAGCGATTACCAGCTAGAGTTGATGGTAGTGGTCCGTAAATGTCAATGCCGACGAGAGCAAAAGCTCTACTAGGACAAGGAAGAGGTTGTGACGGGTAGACTTGCCCGGGAGGTAACTTTTGTCGTTGGCACTGAGCACACGAGCGAATGAATTTCCGCACGTAGTTATACATGCCACGCCAATAAAATCTGAGTCGAAGCCTAGCGTATGTCTTGAAGAGGCCTGCGTCGGCACACTGTGGGTCCGCGTGAAAAGCTTCGCAGATAGCAGCTCGAAGATGGCGGGGTATCACAGGAGACACTTGCGACCGTCAGAAAGGTAGTTGCGTCGATAAAGATCATCCCTTAGGCAAAAGTTGCTAGCCTGGCGGCGGAGAGCGCGAGACGGCGAAGGAGTGAGAGGATCAGAAAGAATGCTTATGAGGCCACTGATCCAGGGATCCTTTCGTTGTTCCACCGTCATGTTGCGCAAGGCGGATGACGCAAGTGCAGGCTCGAGGGAAGAGAGGCAAACACCTTCATCCGATGGGTGAGCGAGAAAGGGCGTCGGCGTCCGTGTGCTTACGACCAGATCTGTAAATAACGCGGATGTCGTATTCCTGAAGTTTGAGCGCCCAGCGAGCAAGTCGTCCGGAAGGGTCTTTAAGTGTGGATAGCCAACAAAGGGCGTGGTGGTCAGTGACGACGTCGAATTCGTGACCATACAGGTAGGGGTGAAATTTTCCAAGCGCCCAAATAATAGCTAAACACTCTTTCTCGGTCACGGAGTAGTTAGCCTCGGCTTTCGTCAAAGTTCGGCTTGCGTAGGCAACGACATATTCATCATACCCTGCCTTTCGTTGCGCGAGCACAGCGCCAAGTACAACACCGCTGGCATCAGTATGAGCCTCCGTGGGAGCGGCAGGATCGTAGTGGCGGAGGATGGGTGGTGAAGTCAGCAGGTGGCGTAATTTGATGAATGCATCGTCGCATGCTGGTGACCAGGTGGAAAGGTCCTTGTCGCCGCTAAGAAGGTCCGTAAGGGGCGCACATACGGAAGCGAAATTTCTAATAAAGCGTCGGAAATATGATGACAAGCCGACAAAACTTCTAAGTTCCTTCAAGTTCTTTGGCTACGGAAAATCGGTGACTGCTCGAAGCTTGGCGGGGTCGGGAAGTATGCCGTCCCGCGATACGACGTGGCCAAGAATGGTGAGCTGCCGGGCACCAAAACGACACTTCTTGAGGTTGAGTTGAAGGCCGGCGTCGGTGAGACGTGTGAGGACATGCTCGAGACGATTTAAATGGGTGTAGAAATCGGTGGAAAAGACAACTACGTCATCGAGGTAGCATAAACATGTGTTCCACTTGAGGCCTCGTAAAATAGTGTCCATCATTCTTTCAAAGGTGGCTGGAGCGTTACAAAGGCCGAAAGGCATAACGGTAAACTCGGCATAACGGTAAACTCGTATAACCCATCAGGTGTGACAAATGCTGTTTTCGGTCGGTCAGATGATTCCATAGGAACTTGCCAGTATCCAGACCGTAAATCCAGCGAAGAGAAGTATTCTGCTTCCTGCAAACAGTCAAGGGCGTCGTCTATTCGCGGTAACGGGTAAACGTCCTTGCAGGTGATCTTGTTTAAACGTCGATAGTCCACACAGAACCGAATGGAGCCGTCCTTCTTCTTAACAAGAACGACCGGTGACGCCGAGGGACTGTTAGAAGGCTGTACAATACCCCGCTGGAGCACGTCAGCAACCTGGTCGTCAATACCACGGCACTCCGACGCTGAGACTTGGTAGGGGCGCTGCCGTAGAGGCGCATGGCTTCCTGTGTCAATCTTGTGAGATATGTTCGATGTGCGACTGAGGCCACAAGCGTGGCTGTCAAAAGAAGTACGAAACTTTTGCAGCAGGTTCACTAACTGGCTTCGTTCTGAAGAAGACGTTGCGACATCAATGGAGCGGTGGAAAGCGTCAAGGAGTGACTGGTCAACAACAGAGTCAGAAATGAGTGCGCTGAGGTCTGTAGAAAGTAAACTAGATGGAGCGTCAAAAATATGACGGGCGTCGATCGGATGCACGTGACCAAGACATTTACCATAGAATAAAGGTAAAGGCCCTTCTAGCGTATTGTACACGAGCGTCTTCGTGACGCCATGGTGAAGAGTAAGGAGAGCAATGGCCAGCGGAGAACATTTGCGTTGAATGAACAGGGTAGAGGGCGTAAATAAAACATCACCGTCGGAAATAGCGTCACACGACACAGTCACCAGCAGAGAAGAGCGCGGTGGTACGGTGGTGTCGTCGGAAACAAACAGTTTATAACACGGCAGGGAGGCTTCGACAGCGTCAACATCAGGAAGTGCAGATAGCTCAAGTTCAGCGCGACAGCAGTTAATGACGGCATTATTATTCGCAAGGAAGTCCCAGCCGAGTATCATGTCATGGGAACACGAGGGCAGCACTACGAATTCGGCGATATACACAATCCTTCGATGATGACTCGTGTGGTACAGGCTGCGAGAGGTGTTACACTTTGTGCGTTAGCCGTTCTAAGAGAGAGGCCGGATAATGGCGTCCGAACTTTGCCGAGTTTGCGGCACAGGCTGATGGAAAGGACGGATAGGGCGGCTCCAGTGTCGACCAGGGCCATGACGACGATACCATCGACTGACACTTCAATGACGTTAGCTGGACAGGGGCGAGGACTTGTGCATGGCGACAGGGACGCAGTTCGTGCCTCGGGAACTGCAGCCGTTAGTTTTCCTGGTTGGTGGGTCCGGAACGGCGACGCATAGGGGAAAGCGAACGTTGACGTGGAGATGGGGAGCGGTGGGTCGGGCCGTGTGGACGATCAGAAGGAAAGGAAGAGGAAGGAGGGCTTGAAGGCGTAGAAGAAAACTGAGGGTCGAAAGAGGGCATTCGTCGAATGTTCTGAGCAGCCTGGCGACGACGACAATAACGTGCCACGTGGCCAACACCACCACAAGCAAAACATAAGGGACGGTTGTCGTAGGTCCGCCATTGGTCGGAGTAGACTCCGACTTGCGGCTGGGGGGCAGAAAACTGCGGCCGAGGTGGTATCGGCATAGGCGGCGGTGAATAGGTCGGCGTTGAATAGGTCGGCGGCGAAAAGGGCGGCGGCGAAAAGGGCGGCGGCGAATACATAGGCGCTGGCTGGAACGCAGGCTGTCGAAGTCGAGCAACGGCCTCGGCGTACGTGAGAGGTGCGGCGACTGGGGGCGGTTTACGGGCGGGAGGAAGAACTTGTGCGACCTGGTCTTGAATGAAGTCGCGGAGTGTAGATGTTAATCTGCGTGGTTGATCGGGTACGCAGGACATCAAAGAGAGCTGACAAGCGACCTCAGCGCGGATGAACTCTTGGATCTTGGAGAGAAGAGGGGCATGTCTTCTCCTATGCCAAGGGTGGAAAGGCTGGACGAAGAGTCATCGAGCACCGAGGGACGTCGGGTGGAAAGACGTTGCCTGCGCAACTCGTCAAAACTCTGGCATACCTCGGTCAGTTCTAGGACAGTGCGAGGACTCTTAGAAAGCAACATTTGGAAAGCGTCGTCCTCAATGCCCTTCATGATGCGCTTGATCTTAAGCTCTTCGGACATCGACTCGTTGACTCGCTTGCAAAGGTCCAGAACGCCCTCAATATAGCTTGTGAAATTCTCACTAAGCTGCTGGGACCGAGTATGTAAGCGTTGTTCGGCACGGCGTTTGCGTACCTCAGGCCGCCCGAAAACTTGTGTGAGGCTTGTTTTGAAGACCGACCATGTAGGGAGTTCCGCTTCGTGGTTTATAAACCACAGCTTGGCCACGTCCGACAGGTAGAAGGAGACGTAGGCCAGCTTGGCGGCGTCATCCCATTT
This sequence comes from Rhipicephalus microplus, assembly GCF_013339725.1. Taxonomy (NCBI): domain Eukaryota; kingdom Metazoa; phylum Arthropoda; class Arachnida; order Ixodida; family Ixodidae; genus Rhipicephalus; species Rhipicephalus microplus. The sequence goes on from NC_051167.1 coordinate 74,169,429, forward strand.
GTTATGAGTACTCACTCGCTCGTACATTGAAATCCAGTCGTCAACGTCCTTGTCTTCTGTGCCTGAGAAAACAGCGGGATCTCGCAGACGCAGAGAACCGGCGCAGAGAACAGTAGGCGGTGCCGGTGGAGGAGTTGGAGTGGCGCTTGCGTCGGTAGGCATAATGGATGGTAAAATGCGATTCCGAAGCTCCGGGGTGATCGAAACCCAGCAGAATCCACCACTTGTAACGGGGTTTATTTGCAGCGCAGAACGCAGAAAGTGAAGCAGTCAGCAGCGTCCGGCCAAGCGCAGCAAGCACGAGCTTATGCTGATGGCGATGGCAATGCCCCTGATGCGCCGAGAAATGCCGCTGAAGCTCCTCTTCTTCACTACAATATATATATATATATATATATATATATATATATATATATATATATATATATATATATATATATATATATATTATAAAGGAGATTTATTAAGCAGACAGGTTGATGCTTGGAAGGCTTGGAAGGCGATGCACCAGCCGCAATTTCCGAGCTCGAGCCGCTGCTGCACACTCGATGCTGCTGCCTCTGCGCCGGAGTACTTCCTCTTCTTTACAATGGCCCCATGGAGAAAAAAGGAGCCATCCTGGCGACTTAGTCCTGGGCAGGCGGCGTTGAACCATGGTATTGCTTGAGCCTCTGGACGTGTACAACCTCGCGGTTGCGACGCCGCAAGTCTGATGGTGGCGTAAGAGGCTCAATGAGGTAGTTTACTGGTGAAGTTTGTTCGACAATACGATATGGCCCATCGTACTTTGGCAGAAGTTTGGAAGAGAGCCCAGGTGTGCGATGCGGCACTGACAGCCATACAAGAGAACCCGGAAGAAAAACGGGAGTTGAGGTCTGGGCATCATCATCATCATCATCATCATCATCAGCCTGACTACGTCCACTGCAGGACAAAGGCCTCTCCCATGTTCCGCCAGTTAACCCGGTCCTGTGCTTGCTGCTGCCAATTTATACCCGCAAACTTCTTAATCTCATCTGCCCACCTAACCTTCTGTCTCCCCCTAACCCGCTTCCCTTCTCTGGGAATCCAGTCAGTTACCCTTAATGACCAGCGGTTATCCTGTCTACGCGCTACATGCCCTGCCCATGTCCATTTCTTCTTCTTGATTTCAGCTATGATATCTTTAACCCCCGTTTGTTCCCTAATCCACTCTGCTCTCTTCTTGTCTCTTAAGGTTACACCTACCATTTTTCTTTCCATTGCTCGCTGCGTCGTCCTCAATTTAAGCTGAACCCTCTTTGTAAGTCTCCAGGTTTCTGCTCCGTAGCTAAGTACCGGCAAGATACAGCTGTTATATACCTTCCTCTTGAGGGATAGTGGCAAACTACCTGTCATAATTTGAGAGTGCTTGCCAAATGTGCTCCACCCCATTCTTATTCTTCTAGTTACTTCAGTCTCGTGGTTCGGCTCTGCGGTTATTACCTGCCCTAAGTAGACATAGTCTTTTACAACTTCAAGTGCACTATTACCTATCTCGAAGCGCTGCTCCTTGCCGAGGTTGTTGTACATTACTTTCGTTTTCTGCAGATTAATTTTAAGACCCACCTTTCTGCTCTCCTTGTCTAGCTCCGTAATCATGAGTTGCAATTCGTCCCCCGAGTTACTCAGCAATGCAATGTCATCGGCGAAGCGCAGGTTACTAAGGTATTCTCCATTGACTCTTATCCCTAACTGTTCCCATTCTAGGCTTCTGAAAACCTCCTGTAAGCACGCGGTAAATAGCATTGGGGAAATTGTGTCCCCCTGCCTTACACCCTTCTTGATTGGTATTCTGTTGCTTTCTTTATGAAGCACTATGGTAGCAGTTGATCCCCTGTAGATTTCTTCCAGAATGTTTATATATACTTCATCTACGCCCTGGTTCCGCAGTGTTTGCATGACGGCTGATATTTCTACTGAATCAAACGCTTTCTCGTAATCTATGAAGGCTATGTATAGGGGTTGGTTATACTCTGAGCATTTCTCTATTACCTGATTGATAGTATGAATGTGGTCAATTGTTGAGTAGCCTGTTCGAAATCCTGCTTGTTCCTTTGGTTGATTGAATTCTAATGTTTTCTTTACTCTGTTAGCAATTACCTTTGTAAATAGCTTGTATACTACAGAGAGCAAGCTGATCGGCCTGTAATTCTTCAAGTCCTTGTCATCTCCTTTCGTATGTATTAAGATGATGTTAGCGTTCTTCCAAGACTCTGGTACTCTTCCCGTCAGGAGACACCTCGTAAACAGGGTGGCTAGTTTTTCTAACACAATCTGTCCTCCATCTTTCAGCAGATCTGATGTTACCTGATCCTCACCAGCAGCTTTGCCCCTTTGCATGCTCTCCAAAGCTTTCCTGACTTCTTCTATCATTACTGGTGGGGTGTAATCTGGGTTACTGCTAGTTCTTATAGTATTAAGGCCGTGGTTGTCACGGCTACTGTACAGATCTCTGTAAAACTCCTCTGCTATTTTAACTATCCTATCCATATTGGTAGTTATTTTGCCTTCTTTGTCCCTTAGTGCATACATCCGACTTTTGCCTATCCCAAGTTTCCTCTTCAATGCTTTGACACTTCCTCCGTTTTTCAGAGCGTGTTCAATTCTCTCCATGTTATACCTTCTTACATCGCATACCTTACGTCTATTAATCAACTTCGAAAGCTCTGCCAGTTCTATTTTGTCTGTTGTACTTGACACTTTCATGATTTGACGCTTCTTAATTAGGTTCTTCGTTTCCTGGGAAAGCTTGCCAGTGTCCTGTCTAACTACCCTGCCTCCAACTTCCACTGCACACTCCGTAATGATACTCGTTAGATTATCATTCATTGTATCTACGCTAAGATTCGTTTCCTCACTAAGAGCCGAGTACCTGTTCTGCAGCGACACTCTGAATTCCTGTACTTTCCCTCTCAGTGCTAGCTGATTGATTGGCTTCTTGCGTATCAGTTTCTGTCGTTCCTTCTTCAAGTCTAGGCGAATTCGAGACCGTACTATTCTATGGTCACTGCATCGTACCTTGCCAATCACTTCCACATCCTGCACGATTCCAGGTTGTGCACTCATTATAAAGTCTATTTCGTTCTTATTTTCGCCATTAGGGCTCCTCCATGTCCACTTGCGGTTTTCTCGTTTTCGGTAGAAGGTATTCAAAATCCGTAAATTATTGCGTTCTGCGAATTCTACTAGTAGCTCTCCTCTGGCGTTTCTAGTACCGATGCCATAATCTCCTACTGCCTGGTCTCCAGCCTGCTTCTTCCCTACCTTTGCATTAAAGTCGCCCATCACTATAGTATACTGTGTTTTTACCTTACTCATTGCCGATTCCACGTCTTCATAGAAGCTTTCAACTGAAGCGTCATCATGGCTGGATGTAGGCGCGTAAGCCTGTACTACCTTCATCTTGTATCTTTTATTCAGTTTAATTACGATACCTACCACCCTTTCATTAATGCTATAGTATTCCTCTATGTTGCCAGCTATGTTTCTGTGAATTAGGAACCCCACTCCCAGTTCTCTTCTGTCTGCCAAGCCCCTGTAGCAAAGGACGTGCCCATTCTGTAGCACCGTATAGGCCTCATCTGTCCTCCTAACCTCACTGAGCCCTATTATATCCCATTTAACACCCTCTAGCTCCTCGAATAGTACAGCTAGACTTCCCTCACTAGATAAGGTTCTAGCATTAAACGTTGCCAAGTTCAGGTTCCAATGGCGGCCTGTCCGGATCCAGAGATTCTTAGCACCCTCTGCTGCGTTGCAGATCTGACCGCCGCCATGGTCAGTTGCTTCGCAGCTGCTGGGGACTGAGGGCCGTGAGTTATTTGACGTAAGCATGTGGGAGGTAGTGGCCAGATACTGCACCAGGGTGGCCAATCCTTCTCTGGTGAGGGAGTGCGTTCTCGGCGGTGTTTGCCGGTGAGGCCGCACCCCAGGCCTCTTAATGCAGTTCCATCAACACGCGGATTTTTTTTTTTTTTAATCCGGTTGGGAACTTCGCGGTACCGGGATTTGAACCACGGACCTCTTGCATGCGAGGCGGATGCTCTAACCACTACGCCATCGCCGCTATATCTGGGCATCATGAATTGCTTTTTGCCTGTTTTGGTCATCGCAGGTAAAGCGACGAGCTAACTGGCGGCATTCTTCTGCGTGTCTGGCGGCGCCCAAGATCGGTAGGCACTCGGACGCGTCTGGTCGATAGGGCAAAATGGTGTCAATGGTGTGGGAGGGGTGACGGCCGTAGAGGAGGTAAAAAGGGGAGAAGCCTGTTGTCGCTTGCGTTGCCGTATTATAGGCGTATGTAATGAATGGGAGAACTAAGTCCCAGTTAGAGTGGTCAGGCGTCACATACATAGATAGCATGTCACCGAGAGTACGATTAAAGCGCTCGGTAGCCCCATTGGTTTGTGGGTGGTAAGCGGAACATGTGCGATGTACAATAGCACACTCAGCGAGCAATTTTTCAATGACCTCGGACAAGAAGGCACGGCCGCGGTCACTGAGGAGTTCTTGAGGGCCTCCATGACGCAACACAAAATGACGCAGTAGGAAAGTGGCAACCTCCTGTGCTGTAGCAGTTTTAAGAGCAGCGGTCTCAGCATAGCGCGTTAGGTGGTCGATAGCAACTATTATCCACCTGTTGTCAGTCGGAGTCAATGGAAGTGGCCCATAAATATCTATTCCAACCCGTTCGAAGGGTCGGGAAGGGCATGGTAAAGGCTGCAGTTCACCGGCGGAGGCGTGTGGTGGAGATTTTCGGCACTGACATTCGGCACAAGAGCGGACGAAGTTGCGGACGAAGGTATACATGCCACGCCAGTAGTAGCGATGTCGAAGCCTTTCGTAGGTCTTGAAGACTCCTGCGTGGCCACATTGTGGGTCAGCGTGAAAAGAGGAACAAATCTGTGACCTCAGGGTTCGTGGAACGACGAGCAGCCACTTGCGTCCCTCTGGTGCGTAGTTACGTCGATAGAGAAGCGTGTCACGTATCGAGAAGTGTGGAACTTGGCGCCGAAGCGTTCGCGTCTTTAAGAGTTCAGAAGTGTCGGAGAGATGATTGAGGAGAGACGAGTCCACGGGTCATTGCGTTGTTCGATAGCAATGGTGTCAAAGTCAAGCGATGACAATGTGGAATCGCAAGCGGAGTCAGCTGTGGCATTCTGGGACAGGGGGGAACGGGAAAGGGCGTCGGCGTCAGCATGCTTCTGTCCTGACCGATAAACCACGCGTATGTCGTAATCTTGAATTTTCAACGCCCAGCAAGCGAGGCGGCCAGATGGGCCTTTAACGTCGAAAGCCAGCTCAGCGCGTGGTGGTCGGTCACGACGTCAAAATAACGACCATATAGATATGGGCGAAACTTTCGAAGGGCCCACACAATGGCCAAGCTCTCCTTTTCTGTGACGCTGTAGTTGCTCTCAGCCTTGGTAAGTGTGCGACTAGCGTATGCTACGACGTATTCCTGATGTTCCGGTTTACGCTGTGCGAGCACAGCACCCAGGCCTACACCACTGGCGTCGGTGTGGATTTCAGTTGGAGCTTCAGGATCGAAATGGCGTAAAATGGGTGGCGTCGTAAGAAGCCGTCGCAGGGTGGTGAAAGCCTCGTCGCAGGCAGGGGACCACGATAAGAGGTCTTTACAGCTGCTGAGAAGTTGCGTGAGAGGTGATATAATAGACGCGAAGTTTCGGACGAACCGCCGGAAATACGAACACAAGCCGATGAAACTTCGAAGTTCTTTTATGGTGGCAGGTTTAGGAAACGCCGTAACAGCTCGCAATTTCTCGGGATCCGGGAGGATGCCTTCCTTGGAAACAACGTGGCCCAAAATGTTCAGTTGATGCATGGCAAATCGACATTCTTTGAGGTTTAATTGCAAACCGGCGTTAGTTAAGCAAGTAAGGACGTGCTGAAGGCGACGTAAGTGCGTGTCAAAGTTAGGGGCGAAGACCACGATATCATCGAGGTAACACAAGCATATCTTCCATTTTAGTCCACGCAGGATGTTGTCCATCATTCGTTCGAACGTTGCAGGTGCATTGCAAAGTCCGAAGGACATGACGGTAAATTCATATAAGCCGTCTGGCGTGACAAAAGCGGTTTTGGGGCGATCTGCCTCCGCCATAGGCACCTGCCAGTAGCCTGACCGCAAGTCTAACGAGGAAAAGAACTCGGCACCCTGCAAACTGTCCAAAGCATCGTCAATGCGCGGTAGTGGATAGACATCCTTCAGCGTGATCTTATTCAATCACCGGAAATCGACACAGAAACGAATAGAACCGTCTTTCTTTTTGACGAGAACCACCGGAGACGCCCATGGGCTCGGTGAAGGTCGAATTTAGCCTCTGCGAAGCATGTCGTCCACTTGGTCAGCAATGACGCGGCGTTCTGTAGCGAACACGCGATATGGTCGTTGTCGCAGCGGTGAGTGGGACCCAGTGTCGATGTGGTGTTCTACTGCTAAGGCACGGCCAAGAGATGTTTGTTCAACGTCGAAAGAGTGGCGGTAGCTCTCAAGAATGGTGAGGAGTTGTGAACGCTGCGAAGATGTCAATTCTGAAGCGATGAATGGTTGAAATATGTTTGCCGACGTTGAGTCAGGCGCTGAGACGACAGCCAGTTCACAGACGGAGGTAGAAGGCACCTCATCGGGGACGGATATAATTCTGGAAGAACTGATTGTCTCGACGTGGCCAAGGCACTCGCGACAAAGTAGGGATAAAGACGACGACTCATGATTATAAATTGGCATTGTGGTTGACCCTTCTACAAGATCGAGAGCAGCAAAAGGCAGGGGGAGAGCTCTTCGGGCGACGAATATTGGAGATGGTGTGAAGAAGACCGTGCCGTCGGATATGGTGCTGCATGAAACTGGCACGAACGCAAAAGAGCATGGAGGGATGTAGGTGTCATCGCTAACGACAAGTTTAGCGGCAAACTGGGTGTCGACGGACGCTTGGTCATCCAGTGAGCAAAATTCGACCTCAGCCCTAGCACAGTCGATTACGGCGTTATGACGCGACAACAAGTCCCATCCCAAAATAATATTATGGGAGCATGATGAAAGAACCACGAACTCTATCGTATACAGAACGTCCTGAATTGTCACGCGGGCTGTACATACTGCGGTTGGTTGAACTGGTTGAGCACTGGCTGTGCGAAGCGATAATCCGGAGAAAGGCGTCGTAACCTTACGAATTGAGCGACAAAATCCTGCATCTATAACCGAAACAGCTGCACCGGTATCTACAAGAGCGACAGTAGGGATATTTTCGACGAACACATCAATAACATTGGTAGGTGACAAATGAGGACTTGGGCAAACCGAAACTTGCGCAGTTCTTGCCTCAGGAACTGCGTCGTCTAGTTTTCCTCCTCGTTAGGTGCGGGCCGTCGACGCATAGGAGAAGGCGAGCGGCGGCGTGGAGAGGGCGAGCGAAGACGTCCCGGCCGAGGGTGGTGGTCGTCCTGGTAGCGGGCTGGCATTGGAGTGGAGGAACCGTATGGCGCGTTGGAGTCAAGAGGGAAGAAAGGCTCACGGCGGTTTTCATTAGTGATATGCGTCCGGCGGTGGCAATACCTTGCGACGTGTCCGGGGTATCGACAAGCGTAACATATCGGGCGATTATCGAGGGTGCGCCACGGGTTGGCGGTGTTAGTGCTGGTCCAGTGAACTGGAGCTGGGGGATAGCTCGCGCGAGGCTGGAACGGAGGCGCAGGCGCCTTGCGAGTTGGCATGGCTGCAGCCGCGGCGTAGGTGAGAGGAGCAGCCACAAGATTAGGCTCGCGAGCAGCTGGTAAGACCTCGGCGACCTCTCCTTGAATGACGTCACGTAGAGACGATGGTAAAGTTGTGGTAGCTTCTGGTGTGAAAGGCACCAAGGAAAGCTGTCGTGCAACTTCTTCGCGGACAAATGCTTTTATTTCGGCTATTAGTGACGCGTGGTAATGACCACTGATCACACTAGACAGCGATGCCAAATCGTGCGCTGGAGGACGTCTTGTCAGAGCTCGCTGCTTCCGCAATTCATCGTAGCTTTGGCAGAGGCTAATTACGTCGTTAACAGTGATCGGGCTTTTCGCCAAGAGCATTTGAAAAGCGTCGTCGTCAATCCCTTTGAGGATGTGCTTACATTTTTCAGCTTCCGTCATTTCGGCGTTCACGCGTCTGCACAAATCGACGACGTCCTCTATGTAACTTGTGAAGGTTTCACCCGTTTCTTGTGCGCGTGTGCGTAAACGTTCCTCGGCACGAAGTTTTCGGACGGCAGGTCGATCGAAGACTGCTACAATCGACGTTTTAGATTGCGGCCACGTTCGGACGCCTGCCTGGTGGTTTCTAAGCCAAAGGCTGGCTACACCCGCGAGATAGAACGAAACGCGTGTCAACTTGTCCGCGTCCGTCCATCTGTTAAAAGCGCTCACCCGTTCGAAAGTCGAGAGCCACTCTTCAACGTCGTTGTCATCTGTTTCACTGAAGATTGGAGGCTCCCGCTGAGGAACACTGCCTGGACAGGTGGCCGGAAGAGATGGAAGCGTCTGCTGATTGGCGTCCGGCATAGCAGAAGGTAGCCGTCGAGAACGGAGTTCCAGGATGGTAGCGGGAAGGTGTAAGGGACGGTACCTAGCACCTCCACCAATTATAAAGGAGATTTATTAAGCAGAAAGGTTGATGCTTGGAAGGCTTGGAAGGCGATGCACCAGCCGCAATTTCCGAGCTCGAGCCGCTGCTGCACACTCGATGCTGCTGCCTCGGCGCCGGAGTACCTCTTCTTCTTTACAATATATATATATATATATATATATATATATATATATATATATATATATATATATATATATATATATATATATAATATATATATATATATATATATATATATATATATATATATATATATATATATATATATATATATATATATATATATTGCAAGGGAGTTTAATAGCGACGCCACGTAGTAGGCAGGCAGCCGGTAGGAACAGAAATGCTCGAGCCGTCCAGCGTCTACAGCTCTTGCACACACTCGCGCTTCGCACTCCGAGAGAGATGGTCCCACTAGTCAGTGCCTTGCGAATTCCCCACTACAATACCCCGGCGACCAAGACGAGCCATCCTGGCGACTCAAGGTGAGGAGAGAACAGGAGGGTCGTAGCAGGGCTTGAGGCGACTGACGTGGACCGTCTCACGACCAAGGCGGCGCTTGTCCGTGGATGGCTAGAGCGGTTCAATCACATAGGTCACAGAAGAAGGGTGCTGTATGACGCGGTAAGGGCCCGTATACTTCGGTGCAAACTTGTGAGTCAGTCCAGAAGAGTGGAAAGGCAGTCGGAGCCACACGAGAGAACCGACGGGGAATGTGTCCTGAACAAGATCACGGTCGTGGCGATCTTTTTGGAGGGCTTGATTATCGGCAGTGAAGGACCGTGCAAGCTGACGACACTCTTCGGCATGTTCTGCCATTTCAGAAACTGGGCTGAACTCGGAGGCATCAGGATTGTATGGCAGAATTGTGTCGAGTGTGCTGCATGAGTCACGACCATATAAAAGAAAAAATGGAGAAAAGCCCGTTGTTCATTGAATCGCCGTATTGTAGGCATACGTCACGAAAGGAAGGACAACGTCCTAATTGGAGTGGTCCGAATCAATATACATAGCGAGCATGTCTCCGAGAGTTCTATTGAAACGTTCCGTTAGGCCGTTCGTCTGAGGGTGGTAGGCTGTTGATGTGCGGTGTACTGTGCGGCATGAATGTAAGAGCTGCTGCAGAACTTCGGACAAGAATACACGGCCCCTGTCACTCAGGAGCTCCCGTGGTGCACCATGACGAAGAACAAACCGATGCAAGATGAAGGTTGCAACGTCACGAGCACCAGCCGAAGGTAGCGCTGCCGTTTCGGCGTACCTTGTCAGATGGTCGGCAGCCACAATCACCCATCGATTACCACCAACAGAGCACGGTAGCGGGCCGTATAGGTCAATCCCAACACGGTCAAATGGGCGTGCAGGACATGGTAAAGGCTGCAGTTGACCGGGTGAATGAGGGAATGTCTTGCGCTGCTGACACAGGGAACATGAGCGAATGTGTTTGCGTACAAACGTGTACATACCCCGCCAGTAGTAACGTTGGCGGATCCGTTCATACGTCTTTAGCGCACCGGCGTGTGCGTGTTGAGGCTCAGCATGAAAATATTCGCAGATATCAGAGCGCATGTGGCTGGGTATGACTAGCAGCCATTTACGACCCACCACTTGATAGTTGCGACGGTATAACAGGCCATCTCGTATGGCGAAATGCGTTGCTTGGCGGCGAAGAGCACGAGGGTAACCGGAAGTTGATGTGTCAGAAAGCATATTCAAGAGCGAGACAATCCAAGGGTCTTTCCGTTGTTCGGATGGCATGTCTGTGACGCTGACGGAGCAGAGGGGAAGGTCAAGGGCTGATATTTCCGATTCATCAGATTTCACGGGGGATCGTGAAAGCGCATCTGCGTCAGAGTGCTTTCGCCCCGATCGGTAGACGACGCGTATGTCGAATTCCTGGAGGCGTAGTGCCCAACGTCCGAGGCGACCAGAAGGATCTTTCAGTGAAGCCAACCAACAGAGTGTGTGATGGTCTGTTACCACTTCAAAAGTTTGGCCGTACAAATAGGGGCGAAACTTGTTTAACGCCCACACAATCGCCAGGCACTCTTTTTCAGTAACAGAATAGTTGGCTTCTGCCTTAGTGAGGGCGCGGCTGGCATAGGCGACCACATACTCCGTAAAACCTGGTTTGCGTTGCGCGAGTACTGCACCAAGGCCGACGCCACTTGCATCCGTGTGTACTTCGGTCGGCGCAGTAGGGTCGTAATGACGCGGTACGGGTGGTGAGGTAAGTAGTTGGCGCAGTGTTGTGAAGGATTCGTCACAGGCTTCTGTCCAATTCGAAAGATCTGCAGGGCCAGCAAGGAGTTTGGTGAGTGGAGCGATGATGGAGGCAAAGTTCCGGACAAAACGACGAAAATAGGAGCACAGGCCCAGAAAGCTCCGTACTTCTTTAACAGTAGTCGGCTTACGAAATTCGGCAACAGCACGAAGCTTGTCAGGGTCGGGAAGAATGCCGGCTTTCGAGACATGACTAAGTATGGTGAGTTGTTTAGCCCCGAAGTGACACTTCTTCAGGTTAAGCTGAAGCCTGGCGTTTGTAAGGCACTGTAGAATCTTACGCAGACGAGTGAGATGCGAAATGAAATCGGGTGAAAAGACCACAACTTCATCAAGATAGCACAAGCAGATGTTCCATTTGAGACCGCGTAAAATGCTGTCCATCATTCGCTCGAATGTGGCGGGCGCATTGCAGAGTCCGAATGGCATTACGGTGAATTCATAGAGACCATCTGGTGTGACGAACGCCGTGTTTGGACGATCAGACTCAGCCATTGGGACCTTCCAATAGCCTGAGCGAAGGTCAAGCGAGGAAAAGAATTCTGCACCTTGGAGACAATCGAGAGCGTCGTCTATGCGGGGAAGAGGGTAAACATCTTTCCTCGTAATGTTGTTTAGGCGCCTGTAGTCTACGCAGAACCGTATCGAACCATCCTTTTTTCTGACGAGTACAACTGGTGAAGACCAAGGACTACAAGAAGGCTTGATGACTCCACGCTGTAGCATGTCGTCTACTTGTTCTGCAATTACGCGACGCTCTGCCGGAGACACACGATAGGGGCGCTGGCGCAAAGGAGTACTTTTTCCTGTGTCAATTGTGTGCACAATTGCGTTCGTTCTTCCTAGAACCGCTAGGGGAAAGTCGAACGAACGCCTGAATTCGTGTAACAGGGTAAAAAGCTGCTCTCGTTGGGCCGGGGCTAGATGGCAGTCAATAGAACGATGAAATGCATCGGAGGACACACTGTTCGAGGCAAAGTGAGGAACCAACGCGTTCAGTTCCATATTCGGCTTGGTGTCGAAGAAATCGGCAGGCACGATAGTACCTTCATCGATAAGCTGAATATGGCCGAGCGTCTCGTTGCGGCGCAAACTGAGGGGGCACGAGTTCGGATTGGAAATAAATATTCCGGTAGTGTCTTTACAAAGCGCAAGAACGGCGAATGGCAGCGTTGTGTGATGGCGGCTACCAAAGATGTGAGATGGCGTGAATAGGACGGTAGCGTCAGAAAGTGAAGTGCAGCAGGCAGGGACAAATTGGGCGCTGAAAGGAGGAAGGTCTATGTCCGTCGCGACGACAAGGTTAGTCACACTAGATACGGCCGCATCAACAGAAGGCGCATCACGAAACGGTAACAGCTCCACTTCGGCCCGAGCGCAGTCCACGACGGCGTGATGACGTGATAGGAAATCCCATCCTAGGACGACATCGTGGGATCATGAAGCCAACACGTGAAATTCAATGATGTACAACACGTCTCGAATAACCACTTTTGCCGTACCAGCCGCGATGGGCTCAATTTGTTGGGCGCTCGCAGTGCTCAAAGAAACTACGGCAGAAAGCATCGTCACTTTACGAAGAGAGCGGCAGAGTCTTTGGCTAATCACAGATATCGCGGCACCGGTATCGATGAGTGCAAGTGTTCGTACACCTTCGACGATTACATCGATAAGATTGGCGGGAGACAGGCGAGGACTTAAACAATTAGACGATGACGCAGCTCGTGCCTCCGGAGCTGCGGCAGTTAGTCTTCCGTCCCAATGGAGGTGGGTCGTCAACGCATAGGCGACACGGAACGACGACTTGGTGAAGGGGAAGGTGAGCGGGAAGTAGAACGTCGAGAAGCGGAGGTTCGGGTGCCGTAAGCAGCTTGCGCATCGCGTTCGTGAACTTCAGGTGGCACGTGAGGCGCGTGGCATGAAGGCCGAAACGAGTAGTCAGGGTATCTTGGTGTATTAGCTGCGAGGCGCCGACGACATAGACGCGCAACGTGACCTGGAATCCCGCAAAAGTAGGATATCGGCCGGTTGTCAGCAGTGGGCCAAGGATTTCCAGCATGCTGCTGTGTAGCTGGAAACGAAGCGGTAGAAGGTCGCACAGGTTGTGGCGTATACAATGGCAGACGAGGCGGAGGCATTGCCGCGACAGCCGCATAAGTCAGTGGCGCGGCAACAGGTGTTGATGGAGAGGCAGGCGTAGGTAATGGCAACGCCTCGGAGACCTGCTCCTGAATAGCCTGTCTGATTGTCGGCGTTAGACGGTTCGTTGGTGCTTCAGTGGTCGGCAGATACGAGAGACACGAAAGCTGTCGTGCGACCTCTTCACGTACATATACTTTTATCTGCTCCAGCAGGGTTCTGTCACCACTGACGGCCAGGGAAGCTAGAGAGTCGTCTGCTGTCGTTGACCTCCGAACTAATGCACGTTGCTTGCAAATCTCTTCCAAGTTCTGGCACAAGGTTAGAAGTTCGGATACGGTACTTGGGCCCTTTGCCAGCAACATTTGAAAGGCATAATCGTCTATTCCTTTCAAGATATGCCTGATCTTTTCTTGCTCGGTCATCTCAGGGTTAAAGCGCCGGCATAAATCGATAACATCTTCAATGTAGCTAGTGAAGTTTTCGCCCTGCCTTTGCGCTCGTCCGCGTAGGCGCTGTTCAGCACGCAGTTTGCGCACTGCGGGGCGATCGAACACAGCTGCAAGAGTGGTCTTGAACGCGGCCCAAGTGGTAAATTCCGTACGGTGGTTTGTGAAGCACAGGCTGGCGACGTCTTTGAGATAAAATGGGACGTACTCCAATTTCGAGGGGTCGTCCCACTTGTTGGCGGCGCTCACCTTTTCAAACAGCTGCAACCAGTCTTCCACATCTTGGTCCTCGGTGCCGCTGAAGAAGGGGGGATCCCGTTGGCGCAAGGTGGTAGGTACGATGACCAGTTGAGATTGGGCCGTGCTCTGCAGGAGGGTGCCTTGCTCGGTCGTCTGATCAGGCATTGCTGATGCAGTGGGCAGCTTCCGGCTTCGAAGTTCCAGGTTTGCGTACCCAGCACACTTCCACCACTTTGCAAGGGAGTTTAATAGCGACGCCAGGTAGTAGGCAGGCAGCCGGTAGGAACAGAAATGCTCGAGCCGTCCAGCATCTACAGCTCACGCTTCACGCTCCGAGAGAGATGGTCCCACTAGTCAGCGCCTTGCGAATTCCCCACTACAATATATATATATATATATATATATATATATATATATATATATATATATATATATATATATATATATATATATATATATATATATATATATATATATATATATATATATATATATTGTTAAGGCGTTTATTAGCCGGAAACGAGCGAGAATATACAATGGCGACAGTCACAGCCAAGCACGGGCTCTCAGCGCGAGCGGCGTCCTTGTTGGGTAGCCCCACTAGGAGGTACTCAAGAGTTCGACCCATTTCAGAGTTCGGAGGCTTCACTACAATTACCCCAGGGTCGAAGAGGGAGCCGCCTGGCGACCTAACAGCTTGTTACTATGAGCGGGTCATAATAAGCCTTCAGGCGCTCCACGTTGATGATGTCTCGCCCACGGCGGCGCATGTCCGAAGATTGTTCAACGGGTTCGATCAGATAGTTGACGGGTGAGGTGCGCTCGATGACACGGTAGGGGCCTTCGTATTTGGGACGTAGTTTGGAAGAGAGGCCAGCTACAGAGGTCGGGATCGAGAGCCATACAAGCGCACCAGGAAGGAACGTGGGCTCAGAAGTGGTGGAGCCATCACGAATACTCTTCTGCCGATCTTGCTCTTGCGTCGTAAAAGTCTTGGCAAGCTCGCGACACTCTTCAGCAAGCCTGGCTGTCTCGGAAATAGGTGTACACTCGGATGGATCCGGCGTGTACGGGAGTATCGTGTCCATGGTGTGTGACGGGTTCCTTCCGTACAGCAAGTAGAAAGGTGAAAACCCAATCGTGCTCTGAGGGGCAGTGTTGTAGGCGTAGGTGATGAAGGGCAGTATATTATCCAAATTAGTGTGGTTGGTAGCGACGTACATAGAAAGCATGTCGCCGAGGGTGCGGTTAAAGCGTTCGGTGAGGCCATTCGTCTGTGGGTGGTAAGCAGTAGTTTTGTGGTGGACAGAATGGCACTCCGTCAGAATGGCTTCGACGACTTCCGACAAGAAGACACGGCCTCCATCGCTGAGAAGCTCTTGGGGTGGTCCGTGGCGCAGTATGAATCGATGTAGCAGGAAGGACGCAACATCGCGCGAAGTAGCCGCAGGGAGAGCGGCGGTTTCGGCGTATCGCGTTAAATGGTCAACGGCAACGATGGCCCAGCGGTTACCAGCCGACGTCAAAGGAAATGGTCCATACAAATCGATACCTACGCGCCCAAAGGGACGGTCAGAGCAAGATAACGGTTGCAGACCGGCGTGCGACATGTGGGCTGACGGTTTACGGCGTTGGCAAGTGAGGCAAGAGCGAACAAACTGCTGCACATAGCGGTACATCCCGCGCCAGAAGTAGCGTTGTCGAATGCGGTGGTAAGTTTTGAATACCCCAGAGTGCGCACATTTCGGATCAGAATGGAAAGATTCACCTATCTCCAACCGCAGACTGCGGGGTATGACGAGTAACCGCTGCCGGCCATCGGAGTTGTAATTGCGTCGGTGTAGGAGGCCGTCACGGATGGCGAAATGGTGAGCTCGACGACGCGAACCACGTGTGGATGGTGTAGCGGACGGATCGGAGAGCAAGTCGATGTCGGGGCGATCCAATTATCCTTTCGCTGTTCGGTAGCGAGGATGTTAACATCGATGGCAGATACAGCAGTTGAGGTTACTGAGCAGGGCACGCCGTCTTGAGGTAGAGGGGAGCGTGAGAGGGCATCAGCGTCAGCATGCTGGCGTCCGTTGCGGTACAGCACACGGATGTCGTAGTCTTGTAAGCGAAGAGCCCAACGGGCGAGACGGCCTGAGCGATCCTTCAATGATGAAAGCCAGCATAGTGCATGATGGTCGGTGACGACATCGAATGGGCGACCATACAAATAAGGTCGAAACTTTGTAAGAGCCCAGACGATCGCCAGGCACTCTTTCTCCGTGGCGGTGTAGTTTGTCTCGGCTCTCGTGAGCGTACGGCTTGCATATGCTACGACATATTCAGGAAATCCGGGCTTTCGCAGCGCCAGGACAGCGCCGAGGCCTACACCACTGGCGTCCGTGTGCACCTGCGTTGGGGCTGTAGGGTCGTAGTGGCGTAGAATGGGAGGCGACGTCAACAAATGGCGGAGCTTCGCGAACGCGTCGTCGCACTCGGATGACCACGAATTGAGGGGCCCGTTACTTCCAAGGAGCTTCGTCAGCGGTGATATGATCGTGGCAAAGTTTCGTATGAAGCGTCTGAAGTATGAACACAGGCCCACGAAACTACGCAGTTCTTTGACAGATGCAGGTTTAGGGAATTCGGCCACGGCCTGAAGCTTGGCAGGATCAGGAAGAAAGCCGTCTTTGGACACGACGTACCCCAGTATGGTGAGTTGCCGTGCTGCAAAGCGGCACTTTTTCAGATTTAGTTGCAAGCCTGCATTGCTCACACGTGCGAAAACTTCTTTCAGACGTTAGAAATGCGTGGAGAAATCCGGAGCAAAGACAATGACATCGTCGAGGTAACACAAGCACGTGTACCGTTTCAAGTTGCGCAGAACGGTGTCCATCATGCGCTCAAAGGTCGCAGGTGCATTACATAGACCAAACGGCATGACGTTGAACTCGTACAAGCCGTCTGGCGTGACGAAGGTGGTCTTTGGTCGAGCGTCGTCAGCCATGGGTACTTGCCAGTACCCCGAGCGCAGATCGAGAGAAGAAAAAAAATCAGCTCTATGAAGGCTGTCAATCGCGTCATCGATGCGTGGCAGTGGACAAACATCCTTGCGAGTGATCTTATTGAGCCGTCTGTAGTCCACACAGAACCGCACAGAACCGTCTTTCTTCGCAACAAGAACAACAGGAGACGCCCATGGACTGTCCGAGGGCCGAATAACGTCGCGTCGGAGCATATCGTCAACCTGATCATTAATTACTCGACGTTCAGCAGGCGACACGCGATATGGACGTTGCCGTAAAGGTGGATGGGCACCAGTGTCGATGCGATGCGTAACAACGGACGTGCGACCGAGAGAACTTCGCCCGACATCGAAAGAAGAACGATATTCTTGCAACAGGTCCAGAAGTTGGGAACGCTGTACGGCCGTAAGGTTGTCAGCGATGGAGGGGCCAAATACATCAGCAGATGACGGATCAGAAGTGGAAACAGCATTGATGGTACATGACCTGGGACCGCGCTTGTCATCGGGTACGTCCAGGACTTGTGCGTCGTCGACTGGTTCCACTCTGCCGAGACATTCCCCTCAAAGCAAGGTAACAGCGTACGGGGACGGGTTGGTTACAAAAATAGCAGCGTTGCCCTGGTTGACCTGCACGGTCGCGAAAGGTACTAGCAACCCTTTCCTGCTGCAAGCGCGGTCAGATGGCGAAACAAGTGCAGTGGTGTCGGAGAGACCGGTGCAGTAGACAGACACAGCCGTCGTCGAGTTTGGAGGCATTGTTGTATCGTCTTTCGCTCGAATCTTGCTCAGTGTCGAGGGACTGTCTTCTGGCATCAAATGCGAGAAGGGTGAGAGCTCAATTTCGGCTTCACAATGGATGACGGCATCATGGCGGGAGAGAAAGTCCCATCCCAGGATGACGTCATGAGAGCATGCCGGAATGATGATGAACTGGGCGACATACAGAACGTCCTGGATGACAACGTGAGCTGTGCACCCTGCTGTAGGATGAATACGCTGCAAACTTGCAGTACGGAGGGATAACCCAGAAAGTGGCGTCGTCACTTTTCGAAGTAAGCGGCAGAGTTTTCGTCCATAACTGATACGGCAGCTCCAGTGTCGATAAGAGCCGATGCACAAACACCGTCCACAAGCACGTCAATGACATTCGAGGGGCTGCTCTGAGGGCTTTCACATTGTGATAGCCTCGCAGTCCTTGCCTCGGGGACTGCGACGACTGCTTTTCCCGCTCATGAGCAGCCGCACTTGGCCGCATGGGGGACAGGGAACGACGTCGTGGAGACGGCGATCTTCGAGATGGACCTGGGCGAGATCGAGGTGGCATAGACGGTGGTTCTTCGCGATAAGGACGGCTGAGTTGGCCAGCAACAGGTGAAGAAATTGGAGCCGGCTGTACGCGATGACAATAACGGGCCACGTGACCGGCGTAACCGCAGGCAAAGCAGATGGGCCGGTTGTCGGGTGTGCGCCATCTGTTCACCGGGGTAGGTCTCACCCATGTCGCAAGGGCCGATGGACGGAACGGTGGCTGCATAGTGGACTGAAGCTGAGGCTGAGGGGTTACGTCAACATACGTAGCGGGCACACCCGCTGCAAAGGACGGAGGTCGAGCGGAAGCTTCAGCGTAAGTCAGAGGGGCGGGTGCTGGAACGACTTGGGGCGGCCTGGCGACCACTTGCGCGTAACTCAGGGGCGCAGGAGCTGGAGGCTGTGGGGGTGGTACGCAGGCACTACCTCCGCTATTTCCTGTTCAATCGCTCGTCGGATGCGAGGGAGAAGGGTAGTAGGCGATTGTTGAACAGTCGGTTGGTGGGCAAAGGGCAGGAGCGAGAACTGACGCGCGATTTCCTCAAGATGAAGGACTTTAGGTCTGCCATCAACGCCACTTGGTCACAACTGGCCTCCAAGCCAGCAAGCGTTGCCGCTCGTGGTGGGGAGCGTCGGGTCATCGAACGCTGCCGGCGGAGCTCCTCGTAGCTCTGGCACAGTGTGATGACCTCAGCCACTGTGCCGGGGTTTTTGGCGAGCAGCATCGTGAAGGCATCATCGTCAATGCATTTCATGATGTTTCGGATCTTGTCAGACTCAGAGATGGTGAGATTAGATTTGTTGCATAGGTCCAGGACGTCTTCAATATAGCTGGTGATTGACTCACCAGCCTCCTGAGCACGTTCACGTAAGCGCTGCTTGGCTTGCAGCTTGCGAACAGCAGGACGGCCGAAGACGTTGATGATTGCGGTCTTAAAATCGGACCAGGTGGCAAAATCGGACGCGTGGTTGTACCACAAACTGGCAACACCCGTAAGGTAGAATACCAAGTTGGTCAGCTTGCCGTCCTCGTCCCATTTGTTGGGGACGCTTACGCGCTCGTAAATGGCGAGCCAGTCCTCCACGTCAGTGCCATCAGCGCCAGTGAAGATGGGTGGATCGCGGATTCTGGGGACACCTGGACAAGGGGGTGGCATTGGAGGAGGCGTTTGCTGAGAAGCGTCGTGGTACACAGTAGATGGCAGGGTACGTGATCGTAGCTCCAAAGGCATAGACGGGGATCGCAGCACTCTCCACCAAATTGTCAAGGCGTTTATTAGCCGGCAACGAGCGAGAATATACAATGGCGACAGTAACAGCCAAGCACGGGATCTCAGCGCGAGCGGCGTCCTTGTTGGGTAGCCCCACTAGGAGGTACTCAAGAGTTCGATCCATTTCAGAGTTTGGAGGCTTCGCTACAATATATATATATATATATATATATATATATATATATATATATATATATATATATATATATATATATATATATATATATATATATATATATATATATATATATATATATATATATATCTTTTCTCGCGTCTATATATATCTTTTCTCTTTTCTAGCGTCCGGGGGGAAACTGGCCGGAATATGTTGAACGATTTCGTCGGAAGCATGGATGACTTGATTTTCGTATAACTTCATAAACTAAGCAGCGGGTGGCTACGCTTGGGGAAATCATGTCTTATGCGATGAGCCGTGACGACTATCTAGAGCTTGAATGCTGGTATAGGTGCCTCTATTCCGAGCCATCCCACCCGCATGTATAGCCAACCAACCCGAACTAAGCTGCAACTTCGGCCTTTGCCGCGTTTCAGATATTCGCCCTGTTGAATAATTCGAACCTTCCACTAAGAGCTATCGGAATGTCGAATCGAATCATTCCATTAGGCATTATTCGAGTCAAATTCACAGCTCGAATATACGCACGGCCCTAAATCATTATTGCACGGGTCCGAAACGTTTTACAGCGAAAGATGTAATGAGATCACAACTCGGGTCACGTGCACTTGTCCGCCGCCGCCGCCGCCACCGCCGGTGTCCGTAACCGCATCGCACGAAAAAGAACAGCACCAAGTACAAAGTGGGGCTCGAACCCGGGCCCGCTGGGTGCCAACCCCGTACTCTACCACTGAGCTACGCTGGTGCTTGTGACTAGTTGGCAAACTTGCCTTAGGCAGGGTTGAGGTCGGGAAAGCAATGAGGGTAATACGACTTATAAAGCGCTTCAAAACAGCAAAAGAATAACCAGTCGTCACACAATGCGAATAGCTACACGAGTGGGCCGTCCTATGCACCAACCCATTACAAAAGCTTGTTCTCGTTCCCCCTATTAACTGTGGCGCATACCCACTTCAGCCATAATTTCTCATCGTCGTCAGCCACTGCATGAGCAATTGGCACCAAATTCCTTGCAAGTTTTTAGCGGATACCAAGCTTCTCAGAAGAATGACAAAAAATAGCATAGCGAATGCCCGCCTACTACCCAAAAGTTTATTATTAATGCCCTAGCGGGTATTAAGCAAGTGCGCTTGCAGTAGTTATCCAATGAGTGTTTTGAAAAGGCCCTGAAAGGCCGCTTTTCTAGCTTTCGCTGTGACTGTGCTGTGCTATCCGCGCAGGTCTGGCTTTTTTTTTTTTAAACAGAGGACCGAATACCATGTAACCGACATGACAGGGATCTGCCAATACTGACTATATACAAAACTAGAATAGAAATAATCTTTATTTTTAGCACACTTGTCCCAAGGATGCAATCTATCAACATAGATTAGAAGCAAAAATGAGCAGTTCCGTGTACGAATACAACTGATGAGCGAAGCCCCTTAGAAATGGGACGTATAGTTCTCTGTACCTGACCTCGCTGCTGTGCTTTCATGAGGCCGGTAGAATTGGGGGCGGGTGGAGAGAGCGTCTGCTGCGCAAGGGACGTGAACGACTGAGCAAGTGAGTGTGTGGCCGAGAACCGGCGCACTCAGAATGGTATGGCCGATGGCTAGCATGGTATGGCCGATGCCACCATCCTTCGAACCACTGGCAAATTAAGTTTACCGACATTGCTATGCCATCAATAAATTTGTTTCTCTCTCTCTCTTTCTCTGAGTGTGTGGCGCGCGCAGCGCAGAGAGAGGGAGAAAGGTGGGAGAGGCGTGCGTGCGGTGATGCGGCGGGGAGCTTCGACAGCAGCGATGGCGGCGGTGGGGTGCGGAGCTAAGGGGCTTCGACATCAATAAAAAAAACAAAAACTTGCAATGCGACTTGTGGTACCGAACACTCTTCTTAGGCAGCATCTTAAACTTCATCAATGTTGCTCGCCGACAGACGAGGAGTGTGGTGGTGGTGTTCATTGCTTAATCGGGAGTTGTTCATCGGTTAGTTATTGGAAGAGGTTGCATTGAAATCGCGCAGGAGTTTGTATAATACTGGCCTGCAGGGTGCATGCAACCCGCGAGCCGCAGATGCATGCCGACCCCTGCATTATCGCATAGTGAGTGTTTTCGCTTGGCGAAATGAAGATGGCTATGGCGTGGCGGGCGCTCGTAGTTTCGTGAACCCGGGTACACAGGAACCTCAACAACCCGTCGTATGCTCCCTCACACCTGAGTACACCACCGTTCCAAGATCCCGTCTAGAAAGGCCGCTCCTCCGGCTTACTCTGCGGCCATGCTGTGTGTTCCGCGCAAGCCTGGCGTTCTTCAAAGTGGTTGTACTATTGCTATGTAGATTTCAGATTCCATGGTGTCAGAAAAAAATTATGCCGAATTTAAAGAAAAAGCGCACTGTTCACCCGTCGTATAGTAAATTCATTCTCATGCCTCGCGTTCAAAGTAATTGACTGCTGCCTTGAAGTCGTGGCAATGGCTTCAGGGTGTTTGATTGACTAATTGATTGATTGATTGATTGATTGGAATAACTTTAATGAAGCCAAACTTTACATTACAATCTTAAAACAGGCAAACATTTCGCGTTCGCGACAAGTGAAAAAACATTGCTTGTTCTTTCATAAGAATCACGACATACGTCTCTCTAATACCTGTAACAATGTTATTTTTGTTTCAGAACTACTTCTACGATACTAACATTGACTCAATAGGTATCTCCTACAAGAGTAAGTAACGGTTGCTGCTGTATTTATGCAATAACTGTGCTTTGCAAAACTGTAACAGCAGTGACAGCATTGACAGTATATGTGGTTAAAGGCAGGCGGGCAAAAATGCACCGGAATATTATGTTACAAATGGGGCAACCAAAGCAAAAGACGTTTTGTTCAACTTCCGTTATTTCCCTTTCGTCCTCAAGTGCACGCCCGCCATTCAGTCTAGCACGAAAGAGTATCACATTGCCCACGCATGCATATAAGTGACACCAAATAGAGCCTAATACAAAAATTACACCACCTTTTGCTCAAGGGAACCATGTGTAGATGCGAAGCAGCGGGCGCTAACTCTTACACTGGCGGTGACGTTGACGTTCGAGAGATGCATGGGGAGGCGCAAACGACGCAGTGATGGACCAGTGCTTCCTAGCGGAACATGCCTATCACTGTTAATGGGTAATGAGAGACAGAAAACTCCGATTGGTCACAGAGATCTGCAGTCCGCTTTTAGTGAACGCGCACGTAGTGAATTTTTATTGTTCAACAATGCACAGAAGAAATGTCCCACCGGCACTAACTTAGAGGTCAATGTCCAGTGCCTCTATACTGTTGGTGGCCAGTGAACGGTGGTGCAGCGAGCTAGCTGTGGTCGTGTTTTTTTTAATCAAGAAACTCGCTAGCAGACGCTGCAGCGTCGGCGTTGCGAGGCAAGAGAGAGGAGCTTAGACTAACAGCTTCATTCGTCATTTTGCAAGAAAATAAGCGCCACTTTGACTCCCGCAAACACTCATACAATCACTCACTCATCCACCCGAGAAACACACACGACACTCAGCGCTCAAAGTGAGCGCTCAGTGTCGTATATATGTGTTTCTCGGGTGGGTGGATGAGTGAGTGATTCTACGAGTGTTTGCGGGAGTCAAAGTTGTGCTTATTTTCGTGCAAAATTAAGCCTGGAATAGGATAAAGGGGGGGGGGGAGAGACGGGCATATGAGCAATGGGGGTGTAAGCGCCGCGGAGAGGAATGCCCAAAGGAGTGAGAGGGGGAGCGAGCGTAAGTTAGCAGACACTCCCTGCATCGGCGTTCCGAGGCGAGAGAAGGGGAGTGGACGCGCATGCGCAGTATTGGCGGTCACGCCACACCCCGGATTGAGCTCAAAAAGCTGATTCGCATCTGAAATCAATACAAACAGGCGTGCATCTAAGGCACGTGGGAATTATCGCAATGTCCCATATGCTTTCACACGAGAAGACTCGAAGCCGAAGGCCATCTTCTGTTTCTTCACAGTTTATTTGCCGTGGCTCGCGCGTCACCAACGGAGCCACGGAACGGAGTGACCATGGAGACGTCACGATATCTTGCCGCAAGCACATAATGAGAAGTTCATACCATGTTGTGACGCCAGGGTACAGTAGAAGCCGAAACAAGCTTTTGAAACGACGCTGCAAATAATTTTTGAGGACGTACTTGCTCTTACCAGTACATTATTGAGGCTCTTGGGGACATGACCTTTCATACGACTAAACGAAACGATCGCTGAAAATTTTTGTGTCAGTTAACCCTTTAATGTTTCCAATCTCCTCGAATATACGATATAGTGAATGGGTTATAATTAGCAAGAGGAGGAGGAGGAAAATTCTAAGCGGAAGGACAGGGAGGTTGGCCAGTTCTTAGACCGGCTGGCTACCCTGTGCTGGGGAAAGGGGTGAGGGGAATAAAAGATGATAAAAAGAAATGTTGCAAATTAGAAAGAGCGTCTCTTAATATCTCGTATCTGCAAATTACAAGTATATTTTTTATTCAACCTTTACCTGTATGCAGCGCGAGCTTTTACGAAAGCGATTATGGTACCGGGTTTAAGTAAGTCGTGCTGAGAAGAATTTGGTGACTAAGTTAGTAATGCTGGTGAGAGCGTAGCGGAGTTTGAGTAAAAACCAAATATATTTTGCGTGTAACCACGTTTATTATATGCCATGTCACGATTTCTTAAGACCACGTGTATAAACAGCTATCAGTCAGTTAGCTTTATTAAGAGGTCCTGGGGAGTTAAATCAACCAGGGGTTCCACAAGGGACACTTTATAACATCCGCTACGTAGACGACGCACGAGTCGGGGCGGGAACGGGTGGCGCTCTTCTTGGGCTTTCTGGAATGCCTTTAGTGGTGCTCGGAGCTCCCGAAGACCTCTTCCCAGTCGGCCTCACGGGTGAGATGTCCCTGGGGTAACGCGGGACATCGCCAGAGCGTTGAGAGCGTTGTTGCGCTTCTTGCGGGCAAGTAGTCTTGGAGACTGTTGCGAAGCCACCTCCGAAATCCCGCCGCTGACCTCCACTGTTCAGAACGACGGACCGATCCCGCCGAAGCCACCACTGTTGCGAAAGACGGGGACGCCAACACGGCCTCGAAGGCGCCACTGCTTCCAACTCCGCCGGGAAGGTCACCAGCCGTTTGGTAGCGTATGTTTATCAGCTCGCGACTGCTTCTGCGCAGAGCTGATAAGACGAGCGGACGAGACGACGGTGAGTTAAACAAGGTTTATGTACAGCATATTTACAGAGGCGTTACAATTTCGGCACTGGGGCCGACAGAGACTCGAAGAGCCGAGCTCTCTTCTCTAACACATAGGTCAGCCCTTCGCCTAAGACCGCTGACTCACACACATGTCGGCCCTCCGACATGGGGACTCCTCTCTCTAGGACTGCCCATCGCGACGCGCCGCAGGGCTTCTTTTATTTGCACCGGGTCCAACCAAAAAGTCCAATCAGAAGCGCCGCTGGTCGTCCGGGCAGGTTCCGCCAATGGGGCCGCCGCGCCATGCGTCAGACCACCAGGCACGAGGACGCCGGCTCGCTGTCACGTGCGCCGCTGACTCGATGCACGTGGGCGAGAGAGGCGCCGCGCGTGTTCACGCCGTTGAGATGTTCGCGTCAGGCAGACTGCGGGCTGGCCTTGACCCAGATTGCCTTTTTCAGAGGCACGGACGTTTGACGATGACTCGCTGGCATAACAGCACCCCCGCCGCCAGACAATGCACCGGAAAGACGAGCTGCTTCCACGGGGCTCGGATGTCAGGTGCGCTCGTTCGCCAGGTCCCTCCAGGTTCGCCTCCAGGGCCATGGGGAGAATACAGCTCCAGACTGTTCCAGGAACACATCCCATTTTTGACGACGGATCCCAGCTCCACTGGCTTGTCGCCACAACTTGCTGGCCAACTTCGCTCGTCTCTTCTGACCATCTTCGGTTTCAGCACTTGTCGATGGTTCTGCAACTTGCTAAGAACGGTTCGACAACAGACAACACACGACACAAGCAAGTGCCCTCGGTCACCCGACAGAACACCAGACAAAATATAGTACAACATGTACCTATCTACGTGCTTATCGGAATTTTGTTCCCTCTACATCAAGAGGCACATGTGGGACAAAAGACTCTTAAAATGACAACTCAATTCTTTTTTTCCCACGTACAACAACGTAACGAATTAGAATACCACAAAGTTGGCCCCTTGAGATCACTCTGAACGAGAGCGCTCAGCCCAGGTCGTGATGAGGTCAAAATTTTGCCCCGAATCGCCAGCCAGAAATTGAAAGGTTGAGAAGTTACTAGCTGGAACGCACTGCTCAATGCACCTGCATTAGCGTTTACCTTTCCTTTTTTTTTCTTTAGCGAACGTCAAAGTTGCGCTGTGGAGCAACATGCTCCACTTCAGTAACCGGCCACTTTTAGGCGACGATACCTATGCGGCACCAAGAGCGGCTCACACTTTCGACGTTGCACAGGGGAACAACGATACGGCTTGCTACTGATTGACTCCTCACCGCTTAGCTCGATATCGTGTTCGATCACCGTCGTGTCTCCGGGACGGTCCGACAACACATACCCAAACTCGGAAACAATCTTTCTCAGGTCCTCTTTCTCAGGTCCTCCTTCACTTAAGCTAGGCTCTAGGTTTATCTGCTCCCGGATTACTTTCGATCCCCCTTCGATCACCTCACTAGAACTCAAATTTTCTGCTTCCTCTTCCTCTGAAGCCTTCAACAGCTGATTTACGACCGCTTGATGTTGAACATTGGGTTTCATCAAGTTGTAAATTTTGTTCTGCCGCCTTCCTACTTGCACCTCATAAGTTGTATCGCAAGGCTTCGATAATACTTTGGCGGGCCCTTCCCAATCAACATCAAGCTTGTTCCTTTTGGACGGCTGCAGCAGCATTACCTGATTATCAACTTCAAAAGCGCGTTTCTTCACCGATTTCCCGTAGTGCTCCTTCGACAGCACTTGTGCCACGTTTTTGTGGCCTTCCACTAGCGCTTCAATCGAGAGATCCTCACGCTGCTCTCGAATGAGCGTCTCTCGATCAACTCTCGGCAGCTCGCTCCAACTTTCCGCTACAGGCGAGAGCGTTGCAGCCCTCTCGCTCTGATTCAATGGCGCCATGTCGTCTCCCCTTTCTCCGGAAACCACGCAGCTAGGTTCGGCGACGGGCCGCTCGCGTGACTGCTCACATGACTCATGCGGAAACTTTCCTTTCTGGGGTTCCGTCGACCCGCCGACAAGGTCACTTGAGAGTTCACCGCATGGAACCAAGTCAAGCTTCCGCGAAAGCTTTCGCGCTTGCGATCGCGTGAGAGCCATGCACGCTAAGTTGGGGAAGAACGATTTGCCCTGCTCTTTGAGAAGCTGCTCCGAGTTGTTGGAGAAGAGATAAGGAAAACGATCATTTAGCGCGGCAGACACAGCTGCTTCGGTGCAAAGCTTACCGAACGGGCCTTCAATGACAACCGTGGCGATTGGTAAGCGAACACTCTGCACCTCGGCGACTTGCCTAATCCACGCGCATTCTCCTGTGAAGTCATCCGGAGACACCAATGAAGGATGGACAACGTCCATGGTTGCCGCTGAGTCTCTAAGTGCTCGGCACGTTTTCTCATTGACCCTAATTTCTTGGAGATACGGCTCCAACAACCGAATGTTTTTTTCTGATTCTCGGATCGTCGCGAAGGCAAACTTTTCCTGACAGTTTCTCGCGATGTGCCCTTCCTTTTTACAGTTGTAGCAGATTAGCGGCTTCCGTTTGTTTTCCGGTTCTAATGCCTGTGTGGTAGAAACCTCACTCGATTTCTCCGCTTCTGTTTGCCCTTCCCCTACACTGTCCTCCGTAAGAGACGGGTCCTTTTTGAAATTACGGTGCGGAACGGGTTTCCGTTGATCAGGTTTCCTTGAAAAGCCCTCTTTCTTTTCATCCTTTTCAACGCGCGCTGCCCTGCTATGCAACTTTCGGCGAGTATAATACTCCTCAGCTAACTCTGCTGCCTTGTTTAGCTTTACTTCACCAAGTTTGTCCTGCAGCCACAGTTTGACATCCTCCTCGATGCAGCGGTAGAATTGCTCCAATGCAACGCATTCCACCACTTTATCGCGGTCGTCATAAACACCTTCGCCCTTGAGCCATTCAATCAAATCGGCTTTAAGACGAAACGCGAAGTCAACGTGTGACTCATTCCCCTTTTTAGCATACCGGAACCTTTGCCTGAAAGCCTCGGGTGACAACTTATAACGTCTCAAGAGCACTTCCATAACCTCGTCATAGCTCTCAAACGCTTCCCTAGACAAGCAAGTTATCGCGTCGGACACTTCGCCGGGAAGAAGAGCTAGCAGGTTCCGCGCCCAAAGAGGCCGCTCCAAAGCGTTTCGCTCACAGACGTGTTCAAACTTCACGAGATACTTCGCCATGTCCTCGCCTACTACGAACGGTGGCAGTTGATCCCGAATTCTAATACCGCTGACCTGAATCGTCGGAGAAGCTGCGCTAGGCGCCTGCGAACACTGTAGGATTGCCAATTCTATTCGTTTCATCTCGAGGCGCTCCTGTCTCTCGGCCTCCTCGCGCTCGCGACGTTCGCGCCTTTCAGCTTCTTCACGTTCGCGAGCTTCTCGCCTTTCAGCCTCTTCACGTTCGCGAGCTTCTCGCCTTTCTTCACGTTCGCGAGCTTCGCGCCTTTCTTCACGTTCGCGAGCATCGCGCCTTTCAGCCTCCTCACGTTCGCGAGCTTCTACTTCTCGCCTTTCAGCCTCCTCACGGCGTGCTTTGATATCCACCCAGGCCTCATCGACTTCCTCAGCCGACACTCCCTCATCCTTCATGATCTCAAGGATCGCTTGCTTTCGTTTCGCACGGCCCAAAGTAATGCCGAGTTCCTCACAAATTTCGATGAGTTCCTTCACTTTAAGGTTCTCCATCGTTCACACTAGCCTCTTGCTGTTTGCCCCTGTTAAGAATCTACTTGCCGTACCCACTATAAGCCTACTAGCAAGACGCGCAAGCAATTTTTCACACTCCCGTGTTTACCCCCTCCGCATTAACTTTGGTTTCAAAGCGCTTCGACTTGGCTTGAAACGATCAAAGCTCACTTCAATGCTTCACACAGCCCTTCTCTAAACTACTACAACCTGAGCTAGAGTAGTCTGGTGAACTGAGGGGAAAACATCAGGCACTCACCGCATCGATGTCGCTGACGCCGGCCGATCCCGCAGCTGCCAACCACTGTTGCGAAGCCACCTCCGAAATCCCGCCGCTGACCTCCACTGTTCAGAACGACGGACCGATCCCGCCGAAGCCACCACTGTTGCGAAAGACGGGGACGCCAACACGGCCTCGAAGGCGCCACTGCTTCCAACTCCGCCGGGAAGGTCACCAGCCGTTTGGTAGCGTATGTTTATCAGCTCGCGACTGCTTCTGCGCAGAGCTGATAAGACGAGCGGACGAGACGACGGTGAGTTAAACAAGGTTTATGTACAGCATATTTACAGAGGCGTTACAATTTCGGCACTGGGGCCGACAGAGACTCGAAGAGCCGAGCTCTCTTCTCTAACACATAGGTCAGCCCTTCGCCTAAGACCGCTGACTCACACACATGTCGGCCCTCCGACATGGGGACTCCTCTCTCTAGGACTGCCCATCGCGACGCGCCGCAGGGCTTCTTTTATTTGCACCGGGTCCAACCAAAAAGTCCAATCAGAAGCGCCGCTGGTCGTCCGGGCAGGTTCCGCCAATGGGGCCGCCGCGCCATGCGTCAGACCACCAGGCACGAGGACGCCGGCTCGCTGTCACGTGCGCCGCTGACTCGATGCACGTGGGCGAGAGAGGCGCCGCGCGTGTTCACGCCGTTGAGATGTTCGCGTCAGGCAGACTGCGGGCTGGCCTTGACCCAGATTGCCTTTTTCAAAGGCACGGACGTTTGACGAGGACTCGCTGGCATAACAAGACAAACTTTAAACAGCGTCGTCGATCGTACTGTTGACCTTCTTTCTTTGTTTCCTTTAACGTCTCTTTTCTGTCATATTTTATTCCCCCTTCCCAAGCACAGAGTAGCCGGTATGAGTACTGGCTAACCTCCCTGTCCATCCTCCTTCCTTCATCCTCCTCCTTTTTTGCCAGAGCATGTGAGAAAGTGAAGCAGTCTGGGCACTCTGGATTTAAGACCGAATTGTAACGGCTGAGTCGGTCTCAACATGGACGATCTCGTTTGCAGCATGTGAAATGCTACTTCTTGGGCGCTTTTGAGCTTTATGTGGGGTAAGGGGTATTGGGTCATGTCGTTCCTGTAGTGAGAGGTGATTTCATGGAAGGCGAGTAAAGGGTCATTATACTGTACGATTGGTACCAGCTCTTCGGTGGCTGATTGATCGTCGAGACGGGTGAGTTCTCGCGCTCGATCATGAGCCGTTTCATTGAGCTTGAGTTGATGTGCATGGACACTCGGGAACTTTTTTCGTAAACGTGCGGTGCTATCTTTCGGCAATTCATTGGTGAATCTTGGACTCCAAATTGGCACTTTTTTACTCACAAAGGTATACTAAGTAATTGAAGCGATAGTTTGGACGGCCCTTAAATGTAGCATGAGCTTCGAACCTGATACTATGTCGTCTTCTGAAGTCAGTCAGTCAAGAACTTTAATATATGGTCCTGAGGAGTTTAAGCCACCAGGGTGCCCACGTGGGACATCCTAGCAGCCGCTACCGTAGGCGACGCCCGAGTCGGGGCGGGAACGTGGTGGCGTTCCGCCAGTTCTTGGGCCCTCTGGACTGCCTTAAGTTGGTTTCGGAGATTGGGGCTCCTGAGTGCCTCCTCCCAGTCGGACTCACTGGTGAGAGGTCCCTGAGGTAACGCGGGACATTGCCAGAGCATGTGCGCGAGTGAACAGTACACTTCTGTGCAATCTGGGCACTGTGAATTTATGTCTGAGTTATAATGGCTGAGTCGGCCCCGTGATGGGTACGATCTCGTTTGTAACATTCTAAAGGCTACTTCTTGCGCGCGTTCTAGTTTTGAATGGGGTAAAGGGTATCGGCTTCTGTTGTGTCGGTAGTGGGAGGTAATTTCATGGAAGGTGAGTAGTGGGTCATTAAACTGCACGTCTGGGCCCAGCTCTTCGGTGGCTGATTGATCGTCACGGCGGGTCAGTTCTCGTGCTCGATCATGAGCCATTTCGTTGAGGTTGGGTTGTTGTGGGTGAACGTCTTTGCCCATGTGGGCAGGGAACCAAGAGAGGTAGTGCGAGCCCGTATATTTCCGTGTTTGTAAAATGCGGGCTGCTTCTGGAGCGATGTTGCCGGTTTCGTAAGCCCGAATGGCGGCGCGAGAGTCTGTGAAGACATTAGTGAGTGAGGGGTCGGTCATCGCTAAAGCTATAGCAACTTGTTCGGCTATGGCGCTTGTTGATAGCCTAACCGAGGCGGCTGAGCGTAGGGCTCCGTCGCCATCTACTACCGCGAGTGCGAAAGAGGAGGAGTTACCGTATTGCGCTGCGTCGACGAATGCGGTAGAGTTGCGATTCGCGGCGGTACGGTTTAGGATCGCGCGAGCGCGGGCCAGCCGTCTGCCTTCGTTGTGTTGTGGGTGGACATTTCGCGGAAATGGGGTTACCATGTAAGTAGCTCGGACAACTCTGGGGAGGGTTACTGCGCGTTCAAGGCAGGGGTGTGGGGACATGCCGGCCTCGCTTAGAAGTCGGCGGCCTGCCTTGGAGGAGGAGAGGCGGATCACTTGGGCCGTGGTCTGGGCCTCGATCACTTCATCGATGCCGTTGTGCATGCCTAGTTGGTCGAGACGGGAAGTGCTCGTGTTTTGAGGCAAACCAAGGACTTGTTTAATGCTTTTGCGCATGAGTGTGTTTAGTTTCGTCTTTTCTACCTTCGTCCAGTTGTGGGCAGAGGCGACGTAATTGATGTGACTCATTAGGAACGCGTGGTATATGCGCAGAAGGTTGGCCTCTCCAAGGCCTCGTCTACGACCCGAGACTCGCTGAATGAGTCGGAGCATGTTCTCTGTTTTTGCTGTGATATGTTTAATTGTTCTTGCATGACAGCCAGTGGCCTCGACGAGGAGGCCGAGAATGCGTATGGAGTCCACTCGGGGTATTCGCTGCCCATCTTTGGCGTGTAGCGCTATGGGTAGATCACCTAAGGGTGTTAAGTTACGAACGCCTTGGCGAGATTGCCGGTACAGTAGCAACTCTGATTTTGTGGGCGACAAACGAAGTCCAGTGTTTTTTAAGTAGGCTTCTGTGGTATCGAGAGCAGTTTGAAGGGCTTGCTCCAACTCCGCCAATGAGCCTCCTGGGCACCAGATGGTGATGTCATCTGCGTATATAGCATGGTTTATGTTTGGGATGTCGCGGAGTTTGTCAGATAGTCCCTTCATTACTATGTTAAAAAGGAGTGGAGAAATGACTGCCCCTTGTGGTGTCCCGTTGGAACCTAATGTGTAAGTATCGGATGTAAGTTGCGATAAATGCAGCTGAGCTGTTCGATTTTGCAGAAAAGAACGAATGTACGCCTGGAATCTTTTACCGAGACCAAGGCTGGCAATGGATTCCAGTATAAAGCGGTGTGAGACGCTGTCGAATGCTTTAGTGAGGTCTAGGGCGAGAATGCCACGAACATCTCTCGTTTTTGAGTCGAAGATCTGTTTCTTTAGTAATAGCATGACGTCTTGTGTTGAAAGGTGCGGACGGAACCCGACCATGTTGAACGGAAAGAGTTCGTGATCCTCTATGTAGCGCGATACACGATTTAGGATGACATGTTCAGCTGCTTTTCCTATGCATGAGGTTAGGGAAATCGGGCGAAGCATTTATTTTTTTTTTTCGAAACGCAAATGTCGGTGGGCATGAATGCATAGTAAATAACATTTTCAGGTACAAAAACTTCGCGTCACAACGTGGTATTTGACAACAGAAATTTTCTGCTGAAAGCGCAATGAATTTGTTGAGTTCTTAACCGCATTTTCTTCTCCTCGCAGATTTCATGATCAACACATACATGTCCACCCACAATTTTATGATACTGTCATGTCACTTGATCGACCGAGGCAATGTGAAGATCCCCAATCACTCTGTGAGTTTTCTTTCGAATGGGAAAGTATTTTCTTGACATAAACTTGCTACTCACTTTGGTTATAATGGCGTCGATAACATGATCAACTACATATGCGCGCGCACGAAGAGCCAAGAGGGGGAGGGGCTAGCGCCCCCCCCCCCCCCACGGGCACAGGAAATGACATTCGCTTGTGAAGGCATTTAGTTCTCGAATGACATTTTTAGGGATGGAGTTGATACACTTCCAAAATGAATGACATTTGACTCGGATGATGTCGATCACACCATCTTCTGTAGTAAGCAATTGTGGAGTAGTAATAAAAAAATAAATGTAAAATAAATAGAAATATACATAATACCTCTGATAAGAGTTAAATGTAAAATAAACATATTACACTGCCGTTAGATTTCGTTCGTTACTTTATTTCATGACGTTGCAACCAACCATGTAGCAACTTAAGCCAAAGCTAGTCAGACCCGCAGCGTAAAAAGAAAATGGCACCTGTCGCATTTATTTTACAGCGTCTACCAGCTGAAGAAAAGTTTTTAAGCACTTGTTAAAAGTGATTAGTGTAAATAAAAGACGCTAAAAGTTTCCTTTCAGTAGAATCAAATGTCATTGTATATAATTACTTCACCAGCTGTGCCGTCAAGTACGCATTAATCAGTTTAATGAGTTGTGCCGATGGCGTTAGGTTACATATGGCATTTGGGCGAATGTCATTTCATTCATCCGCGTGGCACCGCGCGAATGACGTTCAATCTGAAGGCATTAGGAGGTAAATGTCATTTTCTCTGCCTGTGCCGGCACGGTTAGTCACCTATGATGAGGGGGTGCAAGGCTTGCCCCACGCATTGACTGAACGGTGAGGGGGAACGCTCCGACGAACCTCCCCATTCCCCCTGAACCCTGCGCACGCCTATATAATCGTCCGGGAATCTCTTACAAGGTACAAAAAAGTAAACAATTGCAATTGTTCTCTGAAAAGTCTGGCTAATAGCAGCTGTCATTTATTATTAAAAAAACTAAATGAGTAAATTTATTGCTACACATTTTTGGGCTTTAGTTAGCAATGTGCCAATAAAGTGGAGAGATCACGTTCCATTGTGCAAAGTAGAGTTGTATTCAAACGATAGACGTGATCACGAACGAATCAATCACGTGACATGATTCGGATGTCGCTGCTGCCAGCATTCACGCGCCAGGGGTGAATTCACGCTACAAGCGAGAATATCGGCATTGCTTCCTGAGGATACCAACTGTGGTTTGGGCCTCTGTCGTTTTACGAATCAGTCTGCGCGGCCCAAAGCGGGAACGCGGAAACGGCTCAGTTATGGTGATGTAGCACGCAATCATAGGGCTCAAATCACGATTTGGTTCGTCGTTTGAATACAGCTCAACTACAAAGCCTCCCCCTCTATAGCCCTTCACGCCAAGAAGCCAATCGGATCGGTCGTAAAACTACGTCCTATAACAATGCCTAACTGGGCAAAAACGCTGCAAAAGGACAAAGAACATTCCTTACTCATTGTTTTGTAGCTTTTCCACGCTTAACTACGAACGCAATCGCACAGCTCGGTACTATACCAAAACGATTCCGCGTCCTAGACAAAGGACGGCCAAAAACTCTGACGTAAAAGCGTGCAGATATCTGTGGCGATGCGCAAGTGTACAATTACGCACCTCACTCACAACCTTGAAATCGGAATGTCAGCGATCTGAAAGACCTCCGAAGCTTCAGGTTAGCGGGCTTTATCAAAAAAAGAGAGAGCGACGAGAGAAAAGGAAGGCAGAAAGGTAATCAAGATCATCAATTCACTATACAGTTTAAAAATTGATTTACGGAACTGCAATTGATACAATGCATATGATGCATACAGGTACAGAGTAGGGTCTCAAAGTGGCGAGACTGGGAAAGTGGCCTCCTAATGAATTACACATCAGAAATATAACGCTATAGTACATTCGTACAGATAGAAAATACAAATTATACATAATGCACAGATAAGTACGAAAAAATAAACCGAAGTTATACAGAATGTACAGATCACCACCAGAAAGCATGCACTAAAATACAATAATAGTTACACTGAATAGTATAAACCACCAGGAGTTTGATAAGTGCAAACGAAGGGGTTTTTTCTTCACATTAAGAAGGATATTTATTCTTGATATGCAGAGGTAGAGAGTTCCACAAAGATGCAAACAAAATTTTTGCGGTAAACTAGCCGTAATTAGTCCTTGGTTTGGGTAATAAAAAGTTATAAGCCTTTGCAAAAACAGTAAATGACACTCGAGGAAAGTGGTTAATCTAACTACTGCAACGACGCCAAACAAGCTGTATGAACCCAATGTGTACAGAGTACGCG
Organism: Rhipicephalus microplus; assembly: GCF_013339725.1. Classification (NCBI taxonomy): domain Eukaryota; kingdom Metazoa; phylum Arthropoda; class Arachnida; order Ixodida; family Ixodidae; genus Rhipicephalus; species Rhipicephalus microplus. The sequence goes on from NC_051167.1 coordinate 74,204,385, forward strand.
ATATGCGAGTCTTCTAATTGCTTAACTTTTTTCTAATTTTGTTCTCTAGTTTCCAATTGAAAAGTGGCTGAGGGGGACCTGGGTGAAATTGAGCGTTGGAGCGTTCGTCTCTTGCCAAGCAGTGTACAGCGGCACCGATGAGTAAGGTTCCCATTTGGTTATCGCGCTCTTTTTGCTAGGGGCAAAACTCCTTATAACAGACAGACAGACAGACAGACAGACAGACAGACAGACAGACAGACAGACAGACAGACAGACAGACAGACAGACAGACAGACAGACAGACAGACAGACAGACAGACAGACAGACAGACAGACAGACAGACAGACAGACAGACAGACAGACAGATGGATTGATGGGTAGACAGACAGGTGGATGGACTAATGGAAGCACGGACGGATGGAAGCGAAACGAACGGACGGAAGCACGGAAGCCAGGACGAACGGACAGATGGACGCACGGGCGGATGGACGGAAACATGGACGGACGCTTCGTGCCACTCATCATCATGCGCTCCGTAGATATGCTGTGATTTGTTTAGGGAGACTTTTGTATCGAAGTGTCAGAATTTACTGGGCAAAAATATTTCGCCATAGTAGGAAAGACCGGCCATACAATAAAATTTTATCTCAAGCACAATTAAAGAGCATCCGATAAATAAGAGCGCCACAGTTTGACACCTGACAACAATGCAAAACTTCGTTTGCCACTGAGTTGCTAAGAGCCTCTATTCACACAATAATAATTACTCCCCATGTTTTCGGCGACGCCAAGTGCAATTTCACGATGTGCTTCAACTAGAGGGCGGCAACTATGCCGACATGGTCCTGACTAATAGAGGATACGACTATAAACACATCACTCTCGTCAGTTGCCCGAACTGATCTTATTGCAGTGCACATACAGCCGAGCAAGGTCAGATGTGTCTCTAGATCGTGCTAGGCAAACGTACAGGCAGATAATCTTGCGCTAACAAAGCTGGACAAACCACCTTTTGAGGACGAGCATGACGTACGCGCACATTCTAGCGCTGTGTGGTGAGCAGACGACACAGGGAACAATGCACACTAGGCGCGCTTCAGCCAGTGGCCACCAGGCTACGTATCGACTATACGTGTCGACTACGTGTCGACACGTATAGCGTTATACAGGCAAACTCATGTAAGCCTATAGCCATGGATCAATAACAACGGGGTAATGCATAGCACATGCATAAAAAATATGGGCAACGCGAAGCAAGCACTTCGCGTTGTCTCTCTTATTGCAATAGCAATTATATGCACACTCTCGGCTAGATTTTGCCGCTGGCTTGGCGTCGACGTCGGCGTCACTCACCGTATATGTATGCGTATCTATATATTTGAAAATGCAAGAAAAAGACCCGGGCGCGGAATTCAACTTGGGTTCTCTCAATCGTGAGTGCGAGGCTTTAACCACTGAGCCACCGAGGAGCACTTCCTTCGCCATTCGCTATTGATATCTACCACTTACCGCTGCTCACGGGCATCTCGGGGGGAACTATCATGTTTTCAGCATTACCCTCAAGATGGTGCCATGAGCGCGCGTCGCCACGTCGTCACGACGCGTAGGCGCGCGCTCTCGTCGCCTACGTGTACTTTGCCCCACGGAGAGGAGGGGGGTGGACGCTCACTCGCGAGCCCTTATCTCGGGGTGGGGAAGATCGTACGTCTTGGCTGGCCTCGGACTTTAACAGGAACGATTCTGTTGTAGTTACCGAGCGCGCAAAATCACTGCCATCATTGTAGTCTCCGTTTGCGAAAAGCGCGCGCTATTCAGACACAGCGAAGTAACGACTGAGGCGCTTATTTGCGTGCATCTGTACCTGTGAGTACGTTTCGAGCGTCATTAGTGCGTGAGAAACGCGGGACACGCTTCGATTTGATTGCCATTCTGTGCGTGACCTTCCAATCAGTTGCTATCGCATTCATTGCTTTGCCTTTGCGGCAAAGCTGCCACTTTTTTTCTCTTCACTTGCTTCTCGTTGCTTCTCGCATTAGCGTGTCTTCGAAGCGTCCGAATGCATTTATTTACTACGCAATCTGTTCTTCGCAAATATCAGCTATCTGGAGGAGACACACGCTTACACGCAGTCAACCAAATCCTCAACTTACATGCTTTATTGCTGCCACGTGGTCACATGTCACACACACACACACACACACACACACACACACACACACACACACACACGCACGCACGCACGCACACGCACACACACGCGCGCGCGTGAGAGAGAGGGGGGGGGGAGAGAGGCAGCGCGAGGCACTGGCTTTGCCTTGCTTCTCACTAGCTTGTTCTGTTCATCTCGTTGGTGTCGTAACAGAGTGATCGCCATGGTCTTCGAGTAGACGATATTCGCGTCTGTTTGCAAACTTGCTGTCAAGCAAACAACTTACTGCTTGCTTGATAAAAACTACGGAGCTATGCTTTGTTTTTCGAAGCGTTAGGGTGTTTAGAATGTATGACTGTGACGTTGTTTATAATTTGTGTAATCCACCATTGCTTTTCTTTTAAAACCATCTTGTGTATTGTTGTATTTATGGTATCTGTTCTATCGATTGCAACTATGTTGTGATGTTATACTCACGTGTACCCTACATAATGCCTTACGGCGATGTAGGCAAATAAATTGCGACGAGCGAGGTCACGTAAAAACACAGGTTATTATTCAAGAAGCGTTAGCCGCAACAAGCTGGTACAGGCAGGAACCCGGCAGGCACGAGCCACGCACGGACGTCAACGTCTTCTTTCACGCTGGTACAGAGCTGGCGCCACTATGCCCCGGTACAAAATAAATAAATAAAAACTAGAGCGAACCCTGGCGCCGAGATAGTTCAGCCACCATGGATGGAAATTACGAGTATAAGTATACACGGATTCGCGCACTCTTCGTGCTTGAGACTTCAAACGCACTCGTGGCTGTGCTTATTGTTGTGTTTAGCCGTTTGTTTTGGACGAAACAATAGATCATTGTGAACTTGTTGACCAGATTTGAATAAGTGACCACCAGACGGCGGTGGCCACTCATAGCGGTGGAGTAAAACAGTTGTACGTTCGCGGTACTACGTTTTGCGCGGCAAAGCGGATGTAGGCCACACGGAGCCAAACGGAGCTGAAAGAAAGACCAGAGAATGTAGCAAAGGCTATCAAGCTTTCTTCATTTACATCAAGGATCTGTTTTACTCGATTCTTCACGAAAAACTGCCAAGTGCTGAAACAGTTCATTATTGAATATGGTGCCATCATATTCCAGAATGACTCGTTCATATCAGGCAACAAGTTTTGTAGCTTTTACATTTGTATCTCGTGTCGACTTTAAATAAACGGAATGATGCCGCTTATCTACAGAAAACGGGGGTATGTATACAATCGCACATTGCGACCATACTCAGCTTTTTTTTCTCGACTGACTTGATCTTATTTTGTCCGATAAGCTCGCTCAGACGACAGTGTGCGAAGCTTTTCGTTATACTGACGATTTCTCGTTTTTCATTGAGTGGAACGTTGAACGTCAGGTTGCAGAAATTATGCCAATCATTAGGGAGTGTCTAATACCACTTGACGTCATGCATGAAATATCACAAGGAGGCACACATTCCGCTTTCTCAACCTTCAATCGTCTGTCCTGTTCATAAGAACATACCTGCTTGTGCGATGAACCACGTAGAAGAAGCTTTTCCTGCATTATCATTCGGCGCATTCAAAGCTGATGAAGCGGGATTGCCAGATTGTGCTTTAAGAATGGCCTGATGAAATCATGCCATCACGCTATGGCTGCTTGTTTTGCAGGGCAAAGTAAGCGATCATTCTTGGCCGGCTGTCCAGTGTTAGTGCAGGTGTCAGTGGCTGAGCGCTTGTCGCTTGGTTCACGGATACAGCGGATACAGCCGCAGGACAATGGTGAGCCCGATGTTGGAAAAACCAGTGTCACTCCGTATGTGCATAAAATTTCACACCATTTCGAAAAAGATATCCCTGGAAGGAAACGTCCGCGTTGTGTTCTCTGCTCCAGAAAAAGACTAAGTAGACTATGCAAACTTAAGAATCCTAAGAGGGAGTCGCAACCCACCTGTGGAAAGAAGCACGTGACTAAGCTTGTTGAATGTTTCCTATATGTCATCTGCGTGTTCCCTCTGTCGTGCGACGTGGTTTACAGGAGGCACTGGGACAGGCTGGTAGGTGTGCCAATGACCATCTGTGAACGCACTGTTCCAATGTTAAAAAAAAACAAGGTTTATTCTGGTTGTTTCCTGGATAGACATTGTAACACAAGTGCACACACTCCATTGTTTGACCGCTGTGTCATTTTGGGCTGTAGCCGTAACTAGGTGACACGAGTGATTATTTAAGCGAACTCCATCGCAAAATGTGGGAAGCTGTGTGTGTGAACGCCATTCACGGCCTTATTTAAAAAAAGAGCTCAATTTTCCAAGACGTCTGCAGTGACGTGCTGATATGGAATTGTTAGTTTGACAATCTCTTTAATACTACATTTTCTGGTCACATGTGTTGCGTTCCACACTTACTTTTTTGTTGTTTTTTTCATGTGTGCGGTAAATGTGTACAACATGGTGAGCTATACCGGGTGTTCAAAATTAAGCTTTATGATTTTTTTAAAATTAGGCGCTCGAAGGCACGTGAGAACCACTTGTGCAAATAAGTTAAGCGGCCAGGGGGACAGAAAGTTAGATGATAATTATCGCTGTCAGCAGCCCAATTAACTAAAATTTAATAATTAACTTTTTACTGGCTGCGGTAAGTTGGCATGTTTATATTGAAAAAATGTAGGCAGTGGTGTTTGTACACAGTTTCAGTTGGAAGATTTTTTCTAGCACGCCTGTGTTCCGAGATATCCGGCTCCAAAGTTTAATTGTCTTTCGCACGATTACGCATGCAAGAGGGTGAGGGTCCGCGCAAAGCTCCTCCCTAAAGTGACGCATCTGTTGCGTGTGGTGTTTAGTGTGTGAAGAGGGTGGAAGCGTAGGCATAGGTGATAGCAATTACCCTTGCCCTCTTCGGCCGTCGAAATCAAAAATCGAAGAACGCTTGCAACCAGTGTCGTAACACGCAACTGCAGAGCCTCTAACGATAGTGGCAGATACCATGCCGAGATAATGGTGCGAGCGGAGAATCTGGATGCCAGTGCGCGTGCGTAATAATCACTAGAGAAGCATGCGTGGTCGTTGCCTGGGCTACGCGAATAGCGTGACTGCTGATGTCCGAGTACTGTAACTTTTATTGAAACAAGAGCAACAACTCCACCAATAATAACTGAAACAGTTTTATCCTTGCTAACGCATATTTCCTGCTGCTACATAAGCATATTTCGGTCATGCACAAATCTCATCGAAACTCTTCACCTCTCAAGACGTCAATGCCCCAAAAAGTGTTCAAAATGCCTGCCTTCGGCAGCAACGCAAAGCATGAACCGCTGTCGCGTCGACTCGATGACTCGGCGCAGTACTTCTGCAGGAATACTCGCACAGGCAGATGTTATCCTGTCCTTCATGTCATTAACATCGCTGGGCTCTGTTACGTAAACTCGATCTTTAACGTAGCCCCAAAGGAAAAAGTCGAGCGGAGAAAGGTCAGGTGATCTTGGTGGCCAAAACATCGCTCCTGCGCGCCCAATCCACTGTTGTGGAAAACGTCTGTCCAACCAGTTCTTCGCCCTGGTAGAAAAATGTGGTGGTGCTCCATCGTGCTGAAACCATACTTGGCGCAGGTCATTCAGGGAAAGACTGCAGACAAGATCATCAATGACAACACCTAATATTTCTTCTGTGTACATCTTTCCGTTCAAGTTGTCCTCAAAAAAGTGAGGTCCGATGATCCTGTCCCCGAGTATGCCGCACCACACATTCACACTCCAGCGAACTTGATGCTTGTGCTGCCTCAGCCAGTGTGGGTTTTCTTGTGCCCAATAATGGGCGTTGTGAAGATTAACACTTCCATTTCGGCAAAACCGAGCTTCATCAGTCCAAATTATTCTGTGCAAAAAGTCATTTTCTTGATCAGTTTTGATGAGGCCCCAATTGCAGAAGTCAACTCGCCTTTCAAAGTCCGCCTCATTTAGGTCCTGATGAAGGTAAACGTGATATGGATGGAACTTGTGCTTTCTTAAAACATTTGTGACTGTTCCGATGCTGCGACCGCACTGATCGGCAATCTGTCGGATGCTGAGCTCTGGCATCGAGGTTACGCACGCGACAACGTCGATTTCAAAGTCTTCATCGACGATTGCCTTCCTGGTCCGTCTCGGAAGGTGGACAGAGCCTGTTGTGCAGAAGCGTCGAAACAGGTTTGTGAAAGTGGGCCTTGTTGGAAGGGGACGGTGTGGGTGGCGAGACGCGTAAAGCTCCATTGCTAACGAAGCGTTGCCATTCATTTCAGCCATTGCAAGCACCACGTCTACTTTTACTTTGGTAGAATACCTCACGCCAGAAGCAGCCATATTAGCTCGAAAGGACTCCACGTGGATTTCCTTGGTAGACCTTCAATGCAGAGACGCTGTGCTCTAACCGGAGGCACCCTAGTGCAGGACGGTCCTGCTAACGCGTTCACAAGAAGATGTCTCAGTGTGATCTAAAGTCACGAAAAAACGTCGCGAAAAATGGTCTCCTGTTATCGCGTTCATCAGGATCATGCGTAAGGCTCATGGCGCACCGCGCTGTCACATTTTGATTTCGCCGGCCGAAGAGGGCAAGGGTAATTGCTATCACCTATGCCTACGCTTCCACCCTCTTCACACACTAAACACCACACGCAACAGATGCGTCACTTTAGGGAGGAGCTTTGCGCGGACCCTCACCCTCTTGCATGCGTAATCGTGCGAAAGACAATTAAACTTTGGAGCCGGATATCTCGGAACACAGGCGTGCTAGAAAAAATCTTCCAACTGAAACTGTGTACAAACACCACTGCCTACATTTTTTCAATATAAACATGCCAACTTACCGCAGCCAGTAAAAAGTTAATTATTAAATTTTAGTTAATTGGGCTGCTGACAGCGATAATTATCATCTAACTTTCTGTCCCCCTGGCCGCTTAACTTATTTGCACAAGTGGTTCTCACGTGCCTTCGAGCGCCTAATTTTAAAAAAATCATAAAGCTTAATTTTGAACACCCGGTATATAATCCGCTGTAGGATCATGCAATAAACGAAAGTAGGAAGTTTATCAATCATCCTGTCGTCTGTACTTCCCTTCTTCGCTGGCTTCTTTTTTTCATGCTCACACAGAGCTGCGCTCTAAACATGCAGATTTGTCAACTCCCTTAGACATTAGTGCCAGAGTTCCCTCCGGTGAACTGCAGGGAAACCCTTAGCCTCAGACAACATAACCATCACGTCTACGAGAGCACCATCCTTTATAGAGGTGGCCTTGGTTGCCGATACTTACTCTGCTCTCGCCTCACTTGCAGGATCCGGGTGATCTCATTAACAGCGACCGAGTCTCTTGGAAGGCCTTTGAACCCTTACTCTACAGTGAAGATCACTATACGGCGAACGCTCGATACGTTCGTTTTTGCCACGGATTACGATAAAGTGGTCGTGATGAACGTCGTTAGCGTCCTGGGCAACGCCAACAGCGACAGCATGCCGGTCTTCTCCAGCAATGTCCTGCTGAAACGTGTGGTTGTGGTAAGTTCTTTAGGTCGCCATAGCGCGCACTTGATGAGTAGCAGAGAGAGGCGTATAGATTGTCCGCTATCCCTTAAAGCACACTGACTCTCCTTAGAGAGACACACGGACTCATTTTAGACGAGGGTGCCAAATAGAGAAAGTAAATGTGGCTCTTTAAAGAGAGTGCCAGGCATACGAGTCGCGCATGTGTAAAATCTCTCCTAAGACCGTCACACGGTCTGTCTTTAGCAGAGTCAGTGTGACTATTTAAAATAAAATTATTGATAACTAACAGATCGTTATGATTCACCATTGCCTGCACTTATTAAACCTGCCCATCGAATATTCTCTCGCCTTTATCATGAATTCAAACTACAACCCGTTCTTATATTTGCCACTGGTTTTTGTGATTAATCAATGGAATAAACTGCCTAAGGATATCGTTTGTACAAAAAGTCGCGACGATTTCGCCGGCAAATTAAAACTTCATCTTCATGCTTGAGCAACCCGGTATAACTGCCTCAGATGTACTACATGTGCTCATCATGATACCTCTAGCCCATTGTATAGTTGGGTCACTTTACCACTTTGTGGGAAAAAAATGTTCAGCCTCGCTGTTCTTTTCTTTTTAGAGCAGTTTGTCCGTACTATTACTTTCAATGTACTTTTCTAACTATATTTCACTGTTCTTTATTTTTGCACGATGATATTCAGTTTTTCAAACATTTTATTACTATAGTGCTTGTGTTGATTCTATGCATGTATACTACTACCCCCCCCCCCTTCCCTATGTAATATGGCCTCGGGTTTTTAGAGTACATGAATAAATGAATAATCAGTATGGCTCCTAACAAAGGAAAACGAGCCCTTAATTTTTACACTCCTTTCGTCAAAAGAGTGTAACACATGCGACTATTGCATGTATAAAATCTCTCCTTAGAGAGAGAGTCACACGGACTGCCTTTGGGAGCGTCAATGTGACTCTCTAAAGAGAGTGCCACCTCGGCGACTCTCACGTAGAGTGTAGGTTGATCACGGCGAAACCGAAATAAGCACTATTAAAATTACGCGGGAGAACATGTAATCTTTTTTTTTCTAGAGTTTAGTCAAACTGTGCAATCGGAACAATACACAAAGAAAGAAGAAGCAGTTTATTTCGTATTATATTTATTTATTTATTTCAGAAGTACTGCCAACCTCACACATGAGGCCTTAGGCAGGTGTGGGTGATACAAAAAAGGAAACATATGAAGATACAACACAAAAGTAAACACGTCACGTAGAGCTACATCATCAAGAACTAGTGCATCAAAGTAAAACGCTAGTACTTACACAATTGTAGTGGTTTACGCGTACACGTACAAAAAAAAACTATGATGACAAACATCTGTACACTCAGAACTAAGAAACAAACATCATATAACAGTTCAAAAATCAGCAACATTTCAAAAATACAACGCATCGATATGAAAAAAGTGATAGAAAGTGGAACATAAATGAAAGCCTGTTCAGGATGTGTGGTGGAATAATAGAGGGCGAAGCGCAAAGAAAGATCAAAGTCAAGTGGGTTGCTGGTGTTTAAGTTTTTCCACGAACGACTTAACGGTCTCGCAGTTCAACAGATGGGCAGAAAGAGCATTCCAATCTGTGACAGTGCGCGGAAAAAAATGAGTTTTTAAAGGCTTTTGTTTGACAGGAATATTCCTTCAGTTTTTTTGGATGCTCGGAACGAGTTGATCGGCGGTGAACCGTTTTTATGTACGCGTGCTTGTCTATGCGTAGCTTGTCGTGGTAAAGCAGAAACATGTACTTTAATCGATCGTGTTGCCGTCTTGCCTGCAATGTATCCAAGTCAGCTTTTTTTAACAGTTCACTGGGTGACGTAAGAGCACTGTAACGATTATATACAAATCGGATTGTTTTTCTTTGAATCATTTCAAGTGTTTTAATATTTACTTGGCTATGAGGGTCCCAAACCACAGATGAGTACTCGAGGATCGGACGGATAAAAGTTTTATACGCAATTAATTTTAATTTTGGAGTAGATTTGCGCAAGGAACGTCTTAGAAATGCTAGTTTCTGTAAAGCTTTCTTTTTAATGTAGGCAACATGCTCATTCCACTTAAAATCTGCACTTAATACAGCCCCCAAATATTTATAAGTGTTAACAAACGATAGTTTTTGACCATTGATGGAATACAAGTGTTTCAAAGGAAGCCGCTTGCGCGTAACGGTCATAGCAACTGTTTTCTTTTCATTAATCTTCATTTGCCACACTGCACACCAAGAAGATATTTTTGTTAACGCTGCGTTCAAAAGAACCTGGTCGTCTGCACTACGTATTTCCTGATAAAGAATGCAATCATCTGCAAATAACTTGATAGAAACTGGGATGTCATTGGCGATGTCGTCTATAAAAACTAAAAAAAGAAGTGGCCCAAGCACAGAACCCTGAGGGATTCCCGATTTCACCGGTCGTGTATCAGACTGGACGTTATCTATAGAAACTATTTGATTTCGACAAGAAAAGTAGGCCTCAATCCATGAAGTTAATGTGCTGTTTTTTAGTATAGGTTTAAGTTTCGCGAGAAGTTTTGGATGCGACACGCGATCAAATGCTTTTTCGAAGTCTAGGAAAACCATGTCAATCTGGCCTTGCCTATCTAGAATAGCTGCAATGTCATGAACGGTTTCCAACAGTTGTGTGACGGTTGAGAATCCTTTTCGAAAGCCGTGTTGTCAGTCATTGATTAAATTATTTTCCTCGAGAAAAACTGAGAGATGCTTGAATATAATATGTTCTAATACCTTCGCCCATGAGCAAAGCAGAGAAATTGGTCTATAGGCGGAGACGAGAGAAGTGTTAGGTGATTTGGGTATAGGGATAATTTTTTCCGAATTTCCAGTCATCTGGAAGCGCGCGCTGTGACAGTGACTTTTGAAAAATGATGCACAAAAACTTCGAGCACCATTCAGCATACCTCACAAGGAACGCGTGAGGTATGCTATCAATACCAGGCGTCTTTTCGGGATCTATGTTAAGAAGCCAGAGACAAGATTCCTTCCTCAGATATTGCAAGGTCACTTATTGGTGGGATATTATGAAGCGTTTTTGGACATGGCCTTCTCCCATCGTCATCAGTAAACACTGAACAAAAAAACGTGTTAAATGATTCTGCAATAGTTTCTTTATTAGTTACGATAGTCCCATTTACACATATATTATGAAAACGCTTCTTCTTTGGGGCAAAATGCTGCCAGAATTTCGCTGGGGATGACAGCAAGAAGTTTTCTAAAGTGACGTTATAGTACTGATCTTTTGCTTCCTTGATACTGTCTTTTAATTCTTTACGCACGTTACTGAGTTTAAGCATGGTCGATGGAGTGGGGTTTTGACGATGCTGTTTTCTTATCCTGTTTGCCTTTCGCCCCAAACGAACAACTGGCATAGTAATCCATGGGCTAACATTTTTTATTATTTTCACTTTTTCTGGCACAAAGTCATGAACGCACTGCAACACAAGGTTTTTGAAGAAACACCAAAGGTTGTTAACAGTACAAGTACTACATTCAGAAAGTAATGTGAATCGAGAAAATTGTAAGTCTAATGTGTCCAGTATTTCTACGTCTTTTGCGCGCGAGAAGACAGACACCACGCGTTCTTCCCTCTTGCCTTTTGAAACGTCATTAAGATTAACGCACATGTAAACCAATTTGTGATCGGATATTCTATCAAGCACATTGGTGTCTGCCACACGCCGCAGCATGCTGTTGCTAATGAAAAAAAGATCCAGAGTTGTAGCAGTAGCATTCTGTACGCGGGTTGGTTGCTTAACTAGTTGAGTTAAATCATGAAAAAGGACTATATCGACTAAACGTTTCGCTGTATTTGAAGACGGTACAGGAAAGTCAGTATCCCATATAACTGAGGGAACGTTGAAATCACCGCCAACTATTATATTACTAGAGCAACTGTGGACCATGCAAAGAAATTCATTAAGCTTATCAAAGAATGCTTCGTCTGCACCTGGGGGGCGGTAAAAAGCGCCGACTATGAACTTAAGATCGCCTGTATCTACTTTCACAATTACGCATTCAAGATCTGGTATATCGGCTATTCTTTCAACTTGTAAGGTTTCCTTAAATATGATTGCAACTCCGCCGCCTCGACTACTCCTATCTTTGCGATAGATGCGGTAACCCTGGGGCGTGATCTCGTCGTCACTAACGTCGGTGCGAAGCCAGGTTTCAGTAATTATCAAAAGATGAGGGTGATACGTTAACACAACACTGTCTAAATTATCGCTTTCTGCTAGAATACTACGGGCGTTAATATTTAGGCATCGGAAAAGTCCCCCGTTCTTGTCGTTTCATTTGTTGTGAGTTGCTCTGGTAAGCGGTCTGCTCGCAGAGACCATTCCACTCTGAACTTCATCTAATGTTAGCAATCGATTGTCAATCTTAATTTTCTCATGTACAAGTTTAACCTTTGTACCCGATTTCCTAATATCTGAAGTGCTGTTCCATAGAAGCTTCCTGACGTGGCGAGTGCTTGCAGAGAAATCCTCCGAGACTGAGATTCTCTTCCCTTTTAATATGAAGCAACTTTTGAGAACGTTAACTTTTTCCCTGTGGTCGAAAAACTTCACGATGACTGGCCGATTTTTACCATGCTGCCTTCGCCCTAGCCTATGAATTCGCTCGACTGAGTTTACGTTCACGTCTAAAGCATGCCTGAACACATTGCAGACTACACTATCCATGAGGTCGTCAGAGGCGTCATCATTCTTTTCCGGTATGCCGAACACAACAAGGTTGTTACGCCTGCTTCTGTCCTCCAAATCAACGAGCTTAAGTTCTAAGTGTTGAATCGTATTTTCCAGGCTGCGACGTTTATCGCTGAATCCTTTTATTATCTCAGAAGTTTCTTCCACAGTTTTTAATTTTAGCTTGATATCATCAAGCCTTTTTTGAATGTTGTTTTGACCTTCAATCAACTGTGACAACAATTCCGCAGTGGAGGGTCCTGGATTGGATTCAATGTCCCCGCATAGCATCAGTAGGGACAAAAACACTTGCTTAATCTGCTTGTTGTTAATGTTATATACGGAGATAACAAACGCACAAAAAAAGCAAGACAAGAGAGAGCAGACAGCTTTGTTAGTTGCTAGTCGGCGCTTCTTTGTCTCCCCTCATCTTTCGTATCTCGTCCCAGAAATGAATGCTTACCATCTTGCCACCCAAAGTCATCGCTGGGCTGTAAATTGCAGATTCACTAAGCGGAACCCTTTTCTTGTGTACAATACGTCACTAGCACAATATAATATACCCGTTTTAGAGCGGTCTAAAAGGTGATACTCAAGCGAGGTACTGATCTTCAGGCGACGCTTGTAATGCAGACTAAAATTGCGTTAACGTGATCAACACGTGATAACTCGTTATTTGTAAGTTCGTCTGACAATCTATCCGCAAATGGAACATCGCTTGAACCATCCAGTGAAAAAAGTGTTGTTGCGCACTTCGCCATTAGTTTTCGACGCCAAAATAGGAACTGATTGATTAATATGTAGGGTTTAACGTCGCAAAACCACCATATGATTATGAGAGACGCCGTAGTGAAGGGCTCCGGAAATTTCGACCACCTGGAGTTCTTTAACATGCACCCAAACCTGAGCACACGGGCTTACAGCGTTTTCGCCTCCATCGAAAATGCAGCCGCCGCAGCCGGAATTCAATCCCACGACCTGCGGGTACTGCGAGTACTTTAGCCACTAGATCACCGCGGCGTGGCCGAAATATGACTTTCGACGTTTACAAAATCGGGCGTCGAGCATAATAACTGTGGGGGTTTGACGTCTCGAAGACGCGATACGATTATGTGTGACACATTATAAAAGGGCTCAGGGAATTTTGACAGTATGGGGCTCTCTAACAAGCACCTGAAGATAAGTACACAGGCCTAAACCATTTTCTCCTCTAATACAAATGAGTTCTTAACCCGAGGAAGAGTTCAGAAAGAAGAAATAGACAACCTCTTTGTGGCCCGACGCCACAAGTAAATCCGTACGCATTTATCAGAAAGAAAAAAAAAAAGCTTCTCAGTTGCCCGAAAATTCGTCCCGATACGGGGATTGAGCCCGGGACCAACACCTTTCTCTAAAGGCGTTAGTCTCAGGTTCGATAAACGAACACACGTGGGTCATAGCTAAATAAATTTTATTCGCCTTAAGTAAATGTGAATGTGTTTAAAAGCAGGCGTGCGCGCAAGCTGTGTCACTGCGATCAGGTGGAGGAGCCAGCCTGCACTCAAACAACTGAGTAATATTGTGGGCATTCGTGATAATATCAATTGTCCCTCATGAGCCATTGCGGGGAGACTTCGTAAATATGGCGCTTAAAGTCTACTTGTGCGAAATTCTCCAGTTACATGCAGCATAAATAAGCTGACTTGACACGAAAGCGAAGATATGAAACGTATATCACTATCACAGTACTTGAATGGGTAGAGGAGCAAGAGCACCGCTAGTTTTGTGCAAGAGCAACCGTCATATCTGCTTTCTTTTTTTTTCTTTTTTTTTTCCAGACGTCTATGTTCTGACTACTGCGATCGCTTGCTTTGTACTGGAGCCTCGCTACCGACACTATCTCATCTGAACACTTCTGTCGAACAACGAAATGCACTTCTAAGTACGTCATACAATACGCACACACTGACGCCAAGCAAAATAAACTTCTTATTCATGATTACAATCAGTTTCGCATATTTTCGTTTCTTCAATCTACTTCGTTCACCACGAGGATGAACACAGCAGGGTGGCGCTTTGTTCATAGAGTCGTCCGCAGACTACAAAACGCTGTCGGATAGAAACTGCTATGCACTTGCTTGGTGTGATAGCGAGCAATGATGACGTCAGCACCATCACAGCCAATTGCCCACCTCTTGTTGCGCTCTCTCCCTGTGCTATTCCGGCGCACCCATGGCACAAACCCATTTTAACAGCGCCACTGTCCAAGCTGGCTGCAATATTTCTTACGCAAAAAAATTTAAATAAAACTCCGAGCCGCGATGACGTCATCCCGCGTTGCCTAGCAACCAGTTGCAAAGTTGCGCGCCTGCTTCGCCTTTCCATACCAGACTTGTACCCGTTACAGAAATTAAGTAACCAATTGCAATGACTTCATTGAAAATGTGTAGTTGATTACAGTGGTCAACTACAAACCCAGAAAGGTAACTGAAAAAGTGCAGAAATATAATAGATTATGTTTACGTTACTTACCTTCGAAATTTTATCACCGTAACACAATAACCACACCTTTACTCAAACTACAACCAACCACTGCGGCTTGCAAAGTAAGAGAAGGTTGTAGGCTTAAGTGAAAGCTGGTAAGCTTACTGTGGCTTTTGTAATGTAGTGTAACACATATAGCTAACTGTACAAGAATTATTTTTCGAAGTTCTCGTTGCTGATTTTTCGACGTTCCCTCGTCAAGAGCTCTGTTTACGCTGAACACTGTCTCGATACGTGAACTGAAGAGAAGGGTGGTATTATAACGTACACTTAGCGCACCAGCTCGTAGTTGCGCAGGGCTTCGGCGCCATAGCGTCCATGGTTCCCATAAAGCGCCGCGCTTCGCTGTTGCTGGCACTCGGGCAATGTTGCCGCGACACATAAAAATATTTTATAGCAGGTTTTTTTTTTCTGAGAATATCAGTAGATTTTAAGTTTTAGATTTTGCGCTTAGTTTCTACATCGCAAATTCGGCACTGGTATTAGTAATCTACCATAGGGTACCATAGATTCTATTAAGTAGTAAAAATGACGACTCCCAGATTACGATGCAAGACTGATTAAGTGTACAAAGTTTCCTAATGGCATTAAGCACGTTGAAACTTCAGTGTTTCAGGTGTGCAAACAGACACGATGAGCGACCTTCTGAAGAAGACGGGCAGGTTGGGAGTTTATTTGCAAGTTGGAGCGCGCACTGGATTTTCCCGAGGAGAATCATCTCATGGTAATTAAGTGCATGGTTAGCAATGGAAGGCCCTAACAGATTTTGGAAATACACAATAAAAATTAAAGTGGGGACGAGTTGGTTCTGCACATTACTCTCTGGATCTGCACCCACAAGAGTGTTTTACGTCACTGATGCTTCGACTTAATGCACAGAGCTCCAGGTGGTCAAATATTCTGGAGCCCTCCACGGTGGTGTCTATCTTAATCATGTAGTGGTTTTGACGCGTTAAACGCCAAGATTTATTACATTATAATATATCCATTCCCGATTCTTCACCTTATGTCTTTGTGTGCTATGTCCCGTAGTATATACCACGTAAACAATGTGCCCGTCGTGTTGCAATGTTTTCTCATTGACTTTCATGCGGCGTTCAAATACGGCGTCATGCGTCACCCGTGTTTTGATCTCGTAACAGCTTTCACTGTAAAATATATAATTTGCTCTAGTATTTTAGCAGTGGTGTAAAGCTGCTCGTTTGCAAAACTTCATTTGCTCACACATCTGCAGTTCCCCGCCGCGGTGGTCTAGTGGCTAAGGTACTCGGCTGCTGACCCGCAGGTCGCGGGTTCGATTCCTGGCTGCGGCGGCTGCATTTCCGATGGAGGCGGAAATGTTGTAGGCCCGTGTGCTCAGATTTGGGCGCACGTAAAAGAACTCCAGGTGGTCGAAATTTCCGGAACCCTCCACTACGGCGTCTCTCATAATCATATGGTGGTTTTGGGACGTTAAACCCCACAAATCATCAATCATCAAATCATCACATCTGCAGTAAATTTCTTGCGAAATGTCAATGCGAATCCGAAAATCCGTGAGTGGCTTTTCTGCAAAAGTGCTTCACACGCGCAAACACTGGCTAACAGGCTTGTTGAGCACTCTAAGCCTGTTGAGTGCTTTTTCACCCCTACAAAATCCAGCGAAGGTAGCGCACTGCGTGAACATCGCGTCTCGAATCAACCTGTGCGGTGCTGAGAGCAAACGGGAGAAACGACAAAATACAAAGGCAGGGACACGTGCTAATGAAAAAAAAAATAGAAAGTTCTTCTGCTGTTCTGGTGTCCAAGCTGTTCGTTTGGAAAATGTACTCGCTCACGCATTCCCAGAAATTATTTTGCGGCGTCATTCGAGTAAGTTTATGGCTTTCCTTTTCATCGTCATCACACAACAGCCCGTCAAATCAAACTCGACGCTGAAAAATAGCACCTTTTGCGATCGTTTTTGTAGAAAATACAGAAAGTCGGCAGATTCGGACACCTTATCACTCAACAAGCAGAAAATTTTAAAAATCTGTACATGTACTGATAAACCGGCAGTCGTGGCAACACTGCGCTCAGGTTAGGCGTCGCAGTTAAGGCAAAGAAAGAAGTTAAAAACTGCCTCTGCGGCTCTGTACGACCCCCCCCCCCCCCTCCCTTTGTCCTGTCGGGCGGGAGGTTCCTACACAAATTGGTAGATCCCATATTATCCGGGACGAGAACTCCTGCAGGAGCCTGGTTAATTCACTTTGGAAAAAAAAAGTGAATGATCACGGTAGTGAATTACTATAAAATGTAATTAAAACGTCCGAGACGTTAGTTTCAAAACTAATTAATTATATTACAAAATTACGAGAAAAAGCAATTGATTAAAATTATTCAGTAGCTTGTAACGCGTTACGAACAAATCTGTTCAACACACTTCTCCACTGCCAATCCGCCTGCCTAGACACAGCGCGCAACCGCACGGTCACGCCAGACGTGACGTCATGGCCGAATGCACGTGTGCTTCTTCGTTCCATTTTAAAAATGAGTATCTGTGCCGCCATATTGGGCCGTAGCCTTGCCATTTTGTAACTTCAACAACCAAACGAATGGGGCTACGGCGGACGCACCAAAGCATTTGGCTTGATGCATTCGTTGTTCGTTAATTCACGTTGTGATATACGAAAGTGAGAAAGAAAATCGTGTAACAGCCCATGCTGGCCGCGCCCATGCGACTTAAGTAAGATATAGTCTATAAGGCCGGTGCGTGGCGGCAGTGCCTCCCGACGCAGACATAGGGAGACCGAAGAAAGTTCGCACTGCATGTCTATGAGGACGCTGCTTACCCGCGGCACGCTGCCAAGCGAGACTGCTGGACTCCACACCTTTAGCGTAGTTAGCGTAGTCAACGACGTAGCACGACCGAAATGGCGAGAGGTGGCTGTACTGGACTATATACTGGAATTTGGCATCAGTTTGTATTAGTTGCCATGAATTCGTTGAGACAGGACCAGGCCATGAACCGATCAGCTCCGCTGTGCCTTTGTAACCATGCGCCATCAGTACAAGCTACACTCGGCTTTCTTCCGCGACCTAACTATATATACAGCTTGGCGGCGAAAAGTGAGTTCTTTTCGCGCTCGTTCTTCGTACTTTCAGAGGTGGTTCAGCGTGCCCTAAGAGGGGTCCTAAGCAAGATATGAAGGTTTTCGCGCAAGCGTGAACCTGCCGAATGTCTCATAGGTCCAGCGGCATATTTCTGAACCAAGCGAACATCAAAATTTCGCTTTCTTCTATCCCCCGTTGGCTGTTCTATGCTACATTCAACCCTCTCTCTTTATTTTTAGCCTTCCATTCCCCGTGATCAGTTTACTTTTCATGGGCTCTTGACATCGCAGGTGATAACAAATTGCGGGGAAAGACGTGTTACAGCTGATGCTTAACTCTCCTTCCTTTAAATAGCTTCATCAGAAGGGAGTGATCTCAGCTTAAGACAGCAAAAATAGTGAGTGAAGCTTGTGTGATACCACAACCTCCTCGAAAAAAGCATTATGAGACGTGGCGCTGTTGTGGTTCTCGTTCAACGCTCGCGCGATAACCTTCAAATCGCACGCGAGCGTTGAAAGAACGAGTACTTCATTCTCTCCTGGCATTTGCCGTCTTCGCGGCAGAATTGACGACTCAGCAGTTTATTCATGTGACGTCATGATGAAGTGAGCTCTCGACTGATCAATACGCGAGATATATCGCTCATGAATTGCCTCTCACTCTGCTTCGCCGGGCAGTCGTATGTCCGTTCTACTGACTTGCCTCGCACGACTATCGTGCTCGATAAACCAATTTTCCTTAGTTGACTCCGTTTGCGACTACGCAAACGGAGATAGCAGCCTGCAGTAGAAGAAAATCGTGACATCCTGACTGGCTCAAGGCTTAGCGCTAGAATTCCACGTTCTTTAAGCGTAAATAAGTGGTAAGGAGGCGATAGCACTTGTTTGTAGGCATGGCAGTGAAAGCGAGGGGCCCTTTAAAGGAGCAGCGATTCCGAATTTCCAACAAGAGATGTGGCGTTCATTCGATTGCTTGGTATGCACTTTTCTTAGCGAAGATGAATATTATGGCGTTCATTACGTCGAAGTTATTCTATTCCGAGCGCAAAGAGCGTCCAAAGACGTGTTCGCGGCCGTGCGACATCCGACAGTACTTTGACGTGTTCAACGAACTCCTAGGCCGAGCCTCAGGCCCTGAGTGACGATGAGCGAGGAGTGATGACGTCGACAATTTTAGTGTTGTCATAGCAGTGTCTACATGTGGTACCGTCTGACGGCGACGCCTGGCCATGGCTTCACTTGCTTTGTTTTGTTGGGTTGGTGCAGCGCGATCGTGAATCCTACGTTTTCGTTGTGCTACTTCGGCTGATATCTCAGGAAGTCGCGAGCGCGAATGTGATTATTTGAAGGTACGGTCATCGCGAACAAGTAATACGCACGAAGCGTTGATGATTTCTTACCAGCCGGCGTGGCCTAAGCCAGGGGCTGATCCAGTGAATCATTTTAGGGAGGGGGGGAATAGCACAAAAACCCCGTCATAGCATAATACTGTTAACATGTGATCACAGTGGTCTCACTCATGTTTTCTGATCGATGAAAGGAGGTGAATGGCAAGCACTGAAGAAAGGGGGGAGGGAGGCTGACACAGGCTTTGGGGGGAGGGGGGGCGATTGCCCTTACCGACTCCCTCTGGATCCGCCACTGGCTTACGCATGCGTCTTCAGCTGTGCACTTCTCCTTCCAGTCTCGATTTCAGAATCACTGTCAAAATGATTCGCCACGCCAAAAATGATTCGCCACGCCGCGAATCACCGCGATTCCGAATTTCTCAGTCGCTTGTGGACGCTGATGGCGGGATGACGACAATGGGGGCGGCAAAGACATGCCTAAAAAAATCGCGTCACCATTTTGTGTGGCAACGTGATCAGGTGGAGCGTTGCCACGGGAGGTGACCACTTGGCAGCGCTGAAAATTGGCGGGCTTTGCACCCGTACTGAATTGGCATTCATACTGGTACTACTAATCGAGATGACCTGCATTAATTCGTCCCTGTGTTGCAATATTAGTACTGAATCGGTATTAGGAGATTGATAACTACGCGTAAGCACAAAAAAACGCGACATGCATAAAATTTATGTCAGTGCTCTTTTGTCAACCCACCCAGCCTGCATTACAGGCACCCCAGTATAGTGAGATCTATTTGCCCATGTTCATGGTACATCGAAAGACATTGATCTTATTTACAAAAAATGTTTGACGACTGTGTGTTTAGAAAACGTGTTTAACGATATAGAGTACTTGGTACTTTACTATGGGAGAGCAGAAAGCCGTCCCAGTCAAAGATCACCACCTTATGACATCTGAATTTTCATTGCTTGACTATGCAAACTCTCTCCTGCTTATTGCCACAGAATGCCCTCTCAGCGATTTGGGGGGGGGGGGGGGGCTTTTTCGGTTTTTAGAAGATGCTTTACATACTCATGCGTTGATTTAATTTCTTCATCCGATGCAATATGTAAATCATCCATGAGTCATTCTCATAACTCATCCCACATATTCATGGTGAACATCTTTTTTTCTGCACTAATATACTGTACTTTTTCCTGCTTTCCCATTGGATTCATAGTACAACTTTACTTAACTAACCACGCTTCCACCTGTCACTATCGTTTTCTCTAGTTTTGTTTGTGCTGTAAACCTAAGATTGCGAATCCAAGTCGACTTTCCATCAAGGCATTCTATAGATATAAAAGTAGGCCGCTCGGTTCTTCGACAGTGTGCAGTAGGCCTTGTCTTATTGTACTTATACAACTAGTACTTATTTTACGCTCAGGGCCAGTGGGCGGTATGGTTAATGCACTCTCTGTAGAAGTGCGCATGGCTCTGTGGACTGCTGAAATCGTCAGTGTAAATGTTTGACCAGAGAGCTGTTAGGCGCGCCGTTATCTGTAGTAAGAACTGTTTCACGTGATAGACCAAGGAGATAAATACGGGCTTCATGTGACCGGTTTCGGCCGTCGCAAACCTTCGCGCCGAGAGAGCGTAGTGATCGAGTCATGAAAAGCTGCCGATGTCGGCCGCTGCAGCAACCTAGCGGCGTACTGCCGACGCGGGCGGTGTCCAAGGACCACGACTACGGCCACCTTCCTCGCGAGATATGGCTGCGTGTCGTCGAGTACCTCGACGCAGAGTCGCGCCTGAACGTGGGCGACATCGGACCAAACTTCAAAGAACTGGCTGTCGACAACGAGCTGCTCCTGAGGACCGTCCGTTGTGACCCCCAAGGCGATGCGGCCTCCTTGGAATGGCTACTCGCCCTCGGTCGATGGGTACACGTGAGGAGGCTGTGTCTGAACAGCTGCATGATGGCACGGCCTTCCGAGCTGCTCGAGTGCGTCTTGATGTGCGCGAACCTGACCGAGCTAAGCTGCGTCCGCTGCCCACTCGATGTTAAGGCGCTCTTCTCGACCAAGTCCCTCCCTCTTCTGCAAAGGCTGGAATGGACGCTGCACTGCGACTATCGGCTCAGGCGTTACTTCGAAGCCGCCAGAGTGGGTCGCTTCTCCTTCGTTCTCAGCCAGCGACTGCAAGACATGTACGTTGAAGTGGAGAGCGCCGAGCAACCCAGCTTTCAGTTTCTGGAGCTCGTGTTACGCCGAAGCTCTAAAATGAGGCGCCTCCACGTGCACGTCATGCTCGACGCATGCCGGACCTCGGTGAAGCAATGCTCGACCCTCGCCTTCCCGCTCTTGTCAGCGAACCTGAGTACGTTCGTGTTCACGACCGACGAAGACGTGACGTCGATGTGCAGACGCTCCGAGAATGTGCCGCGGGGCATGCTGCGCCTTGAATCAAACGCACTGGTGTGCGGCAACGTTTCCATAGACTACAAGGGCGGCTTCAGCAGCTGCATCTGGCTCAACGATCTTGTGCGGACAGGCCCCGGTAGCCAGGAGCAAATCGTTCTCATTGCCGACATCGCGGCAGCGCGCAAGCTAAACTTCGCCGCAACTTCGCACACGTGGGCGAAGGTGAAGGCCCTGACGCTCGTCTCGACGGTCGTACAAGGGCGGGATGTACGCGGGTCGCCTATACTTTGCGACGCCATCACCAACTTGCTCTACGCTTGTGGCCGCATCACCGAGTTGAACCTGAACGCGTTCCACTTTCCCGAAGACTCGTTCTTTCCTTCTCTTCCTGGGTGTCTTGGCCAACTCCGGGCCCTTTCGGCGAGTCCCTGCTTCTTCATGGGAGGCCGCTTCTGTCTGACATCGCTCGCGAAAGCGTGCGGCAGGCTCGAAGAGCTTGACGTGCGAACGAACTACGTTGGAATCGGCAAGGGCGAGTGCGGCCCTTGCCGTGACGGCAATTTCTCCCTGCGCCCGAATGAGTGCCGGACCCCCGAGAAGGTGATTCGACTCCGAAGGCTCACATTTATGTGCATTTCTCAACTGAACTGGTTCGCCTTCGTCAGCGCCTGCGACGTAGCCGAGTTGCGGCTGCGTGGAAGTGAGTTCGGACTATGCAGTAGCTTTACACTGGGCGTACTGCTGACGGGCAATAGCCGTTTGAATTCCCTTCTGCTCCAGGACGACCGCTTGCGCCTGGACGACGGCGTCCTGCTGCGCGAACTGGCAAGCGTGCCCCGTTTGCGCTACTTGTGCCTCGTCTCGAACGTCGCGCTTTCTTTCGACGTGGTAGAACATTCGGCAACCGCGCTGACGAGGACGTTGCCCGCGCTGCAGGTGCTGCACGTCCACTTCAGGAACATGATGAGCGGACAGTTAGAACGCATGTCCTGGATTCGCCGAAGCTTCGTCCATCGCTACGAGCCTCGCCTGTACAAGGAGACCGCGCACTCTCCATGCGTGTTGTGCTCCACGTCGACTTTTATCGGGCTTGCAAAGCCCCGCTATCAGTACTCGGGCGGGCTCTAAGGAGATTTTAGCGTTGTGATATATTTAGTATATTGACGACGTGCTTTATTGGCACAGATTAATGAGGCAACATTTCGCTCCGTCATGCAGTTTCAGCCTTCCTGGTCACTTTAATACAGCCTTCCTGGTCACCTTATACAGCCTTCCTCATATATGCAGACTTCCTGGTCACTTTAACATTCCTGCGAGCCGATGGTAAGCTCATCGAATGTTTCCTTTCACATATCCTTCCTGACTCACCATTTTCACTTTTGATTACGACAGATAGCAACGATGCCACGTGAACACTGATGTGTCTTGAACTGTACGTGCCGCATAATCCGAGATCCGTACGCGACAGTTTTGTGTCCACTCGTTCTTATTCATATCGACATGCATTTCGAAAATGTTCGAGCGGTAAAAGGTTCGTACTTCTATACAGTATTCTTTAACTGGTGTCGCAAAGAGTGAAAGTGTCGCTTCGTCAATTTCCGGAGCCCTCCACTACGGCATCTCTCATAATCATAGTGGTTTTGGGACGTTAAACCCCACATATCAATGTCGCTTAGTCTTCTATCTTGATGTGGTGTATACAAGTCACGTCGTTTTACTGTCGTCATTCGTAACCCATACGCATTGTAAAAGAACAAAAAAAAACATTATCATGTATGTGTCTGACAATTCGAAAAACGATGCCTCTTTTATCATGGACACGTCTGCGTCATTACGAAAGGCGTATAATAAAAGTATTCTGACGCACTGAAACGGCTAAATTTTTTTTTTTGTCTTGTAGTCTACGGGTATTTGCGCAACAAGTTTTCTGGACAGAATGCAAAAAAAAAAGGAAAAGTGAAGGGCACGCTTCTTTTTTGTTGTTGTTTCACGCATCTTGAATGGAATCCAGAATATAAGAAAACCGAGGAAGACAGCGGGATTTCTCCTTTTTTTTTTCGCGTGGTTTCGCCTTGCAGCATCAATACACAAAGCACAACGTTGTGCAGCTGCGTTTCCTTCATGATGTCTAGGAGCGATCTTGCGGTTCGGGCCGTATATCAATCGCTGGAAGTAGTCTAGTGTGCTGAAATGCCGCAGGTGGCGTCGACAAGCTTCTTGTAATAAGAGGTGTACACTTTATTAAGCTACCTTTGTAGGGACAGCGTGCTGGTATAGTAGGCAGGAAATTGATGTGGGTCTAACTACGGCGTTTTTTTTTATGCGAAATACCTGGTCGACTTGTCAACAGGCATGAAAGTAGCGAGCGGAGATTGAGGCTATCGACGACTCGGAAATCCCTTTCTTTGAAGAAATGACATCAGTCGAGATCTGTGGAACTTAATTCCGCAGCGGTAAATTTCTCATGAAAAATTTTTCCAATCTATCGGCCAGTGTGGCAAATGCGAGCGTGCATTGTTGTATTCAAGCTGCAGAGAACATGCAGACTTGAAATCCTTCAGACAATAAGTCCTGGAAGCGAGCAAAATCAATTACTCAAGCGATGTACTCATGCTTGTGCTTAAGTCTTGCGCATTTCAATGGCATCACCGGCTGGACTGAAAGCATATTTTCGATGAAATCACCCCTAAAACTTGTGACATTATAGTTAAACAAGGTTCCGCAGATGAAGTTGCAAAGATACCATCATCAACACAAAGAAGCTGTGGAAAAACCGACAATTTGAAACTACTCAAGGCTGAAGCTGTGTGTGCACTTGCGAAAAGCCGCGGCAAAGGGAGCCAACAGACATGCAAGCCGGACATATACAGGCGTGAGCTTGTAGTAAATATTGGAAATCATCTGTTGGTGTATAAGGCACAACTCGGTCATTTTGGTTCATATTTGTAATGCGTATCCCGTTTTCATGTTGCCATTTTTTTTTCGCTTGTAAAGTACAGCCGCAGAGATATATCGCTATTCTGTGTGTTGAAATTTATTGCGTTGTTATTTTGCTAGATCATTACCTTTTGCCTCGGGAGTTTCGCTAAATACGCGCGACAGTTAAATGAAAGTCGATAACAAACATTTCAATTGGATCAAAATCTGCCAACAAGCACGTAGGTATTAATTGGCAATTTATTAATTGAATTGCCTTTACTGTCGACGTGCCTGCCAAAAAGTTTTATCATCATTGCCATATAATGGCAATTGAAACCACACAGCTTCTCCGCGCAAATCTTCCTGAAGAATGGAAATGCCAAGCGTTACGGTGATTTGATCTGTGATGACCTATGGCTGTACACCAAGACCCAAGCAATGCGTCACTTTACACTTACAGAGCAAGATCAGCCGGACTCAGAACGATGCCGTTTTAGTTTTAAGGTAACTATAAACTTTTATGCAAACACGCGGTCACAGGGAGGTAAAAAAAACAAACAGCACATGATCGCTTTAAGCATGGCGTATTTAGTTTTTTCACTGCACTATTAGACCATCTGCATGTATGTAATGCAATCGGCCAACGGTTCCCGTTGTGCATGAACAGTTCCGTGTGTTCGGCCGGCATGCATACCACGCAAAATGTTCACATCGAAATGAAATGCTTATCTCACGTTCGTACTTCTTTTCACTCGCATTATCACCGTGTTTTTGGATGTTTTTTTTTTGTTGTTGTTGCCATGCACAATGATCGCTTCATCCAAAGCTGCTAGAAAATTCCGGGGCTTTTTTACAGGGCTGCTGGTACAACTCGTGAGTTAACGCAAAATATTCGTACCACCTGCAAACAGCTCACACGAGCGCCAGCAATGCGCCCTTTAGCTTCCTCAGAGTTTGCGTGATTATGGCGGATGCTTTCGCACACAACGCAGTGGTCAGTGTACTAGTACACTGTAGCAGTGGCATCCACCCCTTACAATGAGGCGGGTCATGGGTGAAGACATCGAGGCACTCTTAACCCCGCCTACTGCCGGCTACCGCCATTTTGACATGACCCAACTGTGTGAATTCGTGATGGTGGCGGTAGAACCATCTTATTACAGAAAATGTACCAGGGAGTTGTGGCATACTGCATGATTGAGAAGCAAGACCCTATTCCGGAATTCCAATGGATTTGGACGCTGCTCAAGCGCGCTTCACCAAGGAACGTTGAGCATCCAAGGTCGAGCAGCCGAGCAGGTACTCCTCCCAAGCCTCTCTAGTTGGGGTGGAAAAAGGGGGTGAAAAGGAAGGGGGTTAGTAGGGCACGAAGCGACGACGTGGTAGGTGTCGGCCAGGACCTGGCAGTTCAGGCACTGTGCCGTGCTCCCGTCTGGGTTGCAGAAATTAGGTGCCTTTTCTCATCTTCTAACCACTACCACCACCACCACCACCTGGCAGTTCGAGCAGGTGCCACTGATTTCCGGCAAAAAAATACGCCTGGCGACCACCGGACTGAGATAGGTGTTCGTCTGGAGGCGGCGTAGTACTCGCTCGTCCGCTTTCTCGAAACCACTTGCGGAGTCCGAGTACAGGCGGCGCGCAGCCCGGTAATAGGCGAGCATTTCCCGAAAGCGTGTCAGATTCGTATTGCCAGATTCCGACTCGGGACATGGAGGGGCGACGGCCCGGATGAGAGAAGCGCGGGCAGCGGCGTTCACCGCCTCGTTGCCGGGCAGGCCCGAGTGGCCTGGGGTCTATACTATACGAATGGGGTGAGAGTTAAAGCGCCAAGAGGCTGCCCGAAGTAGGTGAGTGTCATAATATGTGATGCGCGGGCGCGAAACAGAAACTAAAAAAAACGACAATAGGGTGCCGTGCGGTGGCGAAGAGGATGTGATGTGTGCGTGTATGTGCCGGGCGGTGCCTACGAGGAAGACGACAGCTCGTGAGGCGCGGCCTCGAGCGTGCGTGACCCGTGCCTTGGGCAGTGCGCGAGGTACGTCGTTCGAGGCAGGACTACCTCGTTGGGCGTCTGGCCCATAGGTACGACCCAGGCCACGTCGCGACACTCGTACTAGCCGAGTGGACAGCTCAGCCTCCGCTAGACGACCGGTCTAGGAGAGCTGGCGCCTGGTTCCTGAACCTGTCCTTGTCCCGCTGGTCGTGGAGAGCTGGCGCCGGGTGCCTGAACCTGCCCTTGCGCCGCTGTTCCAGGAGGGCTGGCGTGGGTTTCCGAGGCGGACTACAGGTGCTCAAGGGCACAACTCCCTGCCGCCGGAACACGTGAGTCGTCGGCTCCAGTTCGTCGACCGTGGCGCTGAGCCACTGGAGTTCGACGCGGCGACCCTGCGTCTCCCGACTTCGTCACTTCAGGTGACGACGCCGCCCATCGTCGACTTCGCCACTGAATGTTGCCGACGGGACATCAACGACAGCCCAGGCTACTACCCCGACGACCTGAACTGTAGGCCAAACGTTCTACTTATTCATTTAGTTTAGCCGCGTGTTTTTGTGTTAGGAACTTCGTAATGTGTGGGTTGTCCATGTGTGAAGGGTACAATAGAAGTTGGACGTGTGTTTGTGCACTGGCGTGCTGTCTGATTCTTTCTGGAGCGGTCCTGCCCCTATAACATCACAAACTGGCGAGCCTGCCAGGATCCGCTCGTTAAACCAGGGAAAGAAGATAGTTTCGCTCGAGGCAGACACACGTTCAGACTGCACCATGGACTTGGAAAAACTCGTCGCTATAGGGCTCCAACTAGGGTTCTCGGGTGCAGAGCTAAACAAGTGGATTGAGGCCCAACAGGCTAAGCTAAGGGATGAGAGAGCTGCAGAGCGAGAGGCAGCCAAAGAAGCTGAAGAGAGGCAGCGTGAAATTCTGCAGCTTAAGCTAAAGCTTCAGGAAGGAGCTCAGAATATGCCTGTAGCAGCTAATGACGCTTTGACTGCGCCCAGCACC
This sequence comes from Rhipicephalus microplus, assembly GCF_013339725.1. Lineage (NCBI taxonomy): Eukaryota > Metazoa > Arthropoda > Arachnida > Ixodida > Ixodidae > Rhipicephalus > Rhipicephalus microplus. The sequence continues at coordinate 74,232,061 of NC_051167.1, forward strand.
TCCTCACCCCTCAATCCGCAGAAGTTACTGCCTGTATTTGACGAGAAACGCGATGATCTGCACGCGTATCTGCAGCGATTCGAGCGCGTAGCCACAGGACAGGATTGGCCGCAAGAAAAATGGGGTCTCGCTGTTAGCCTGTGCCTAACGGGTGACGCGTTAACCGTGATAGGCCGAATGACTGCCGCTGATTCGCTGGACTACCAAAAAGTAGAGAAAGCGCTACTGCAGAGATTTCAGTTTACGGCTCAAGGCTACCAAGATAAGTTTCGGAAAGCACGAGCAGCAGATGGTGAAACCGGACGACAGTTAGCAGCAAGAATTACCAGTTATTTCGACCATTGGATAGACATGGCAAACGTATCCCAAACCTATGAAGGTCTAAGGGATCACGTAATCTCTGAGCAATTCTTGCGTTGTTGCCATCCAAAGCTGGTTGTTTTCTTAAAAGAGCGAGAGTGCAAGTCACTAGATGAACTCGCTAATTTGACGGATCGCTTCCTTGAGGCGCAGAATTTGACTAATATAGGAAAAGGTCCTGACCCCGCGAAAGAATCCAGTGGAAAGCCTACCGAAGCGTCGCGGAAACCGCAACTCAAGTATATCCTGTGTCATCGTTTCGGACATTTGGCTCCTGACTGCCGCAATCCACCTAAGCAGATGCTGAAATGCAAGTTGTGCGGTAAAACGGGACATGTCACAGAAACTTGCCGAAACCAGCATGGGAACAACAAACCGAGTTCTTCGTGCGCATTTAGCGAACCTGACTCTGCCCGGGCTGGTGCTAGAAAAACAGCCAAGCGTCCAGGAGGGAAGATTCCTTGCTCAAGTCACCACGACGACAAGAACGTGCAGGGTACAATACGTTTCCTGGCCGACGGGATGCCAGTGGTCGAAGGTCTGCTGCTAGGAAGAGAGGTTCGAGTCTTACGCGATACGGGATGCAACACGGCAATCGTCCGACAGGAGCTCGTTCCTGATGTGTGCCTGACAGGCAAGAAAATCAGTGTCGTTCTCCTAGACAGGTCAACTAGCCATCTCCCGGAAGCTATTGTACAAGTCAACACGCCGTACTTCACAGGGATGCTGAAAGTGGCTTGTATGGATCAACCCCTCTATGACCTTGTGCTGGGAAATCTTCCAGGCGTCAGAGGACCATACGATCCAGATTCTGACTGGAAGCAGGCGACTCATACCCAGGTGGATGAGTTACCTGCGCAAGCACACCCGACCAAGTCACCTGTCACCTCAAGATCTGCTTCTTCAAGCGTGGCAAAAACCAAAGCCAATCAACAAGGTCAAGAAAATATCAGGCCTTTATACGTGTCAACAACGCTCTTACCTGACGTTACCAGAGCCCAACTCGCCGAGGAACAGCGAAATGACCCGACACTCAAAGCTGTCTTTGCTAAAGTGAATAAAGAGTTCAAATCGGGAAAGGGCCACTGTTACGATTTCATCGAAGATAAAGGATTGCTTTATCGACGCTACCGCCTTGCCACTGGCAGGACGTTTAAACAGCTGGTCACTCCGAAAGCGTTCCGGGTAGGCATACTGGACATTGCTCATGGCAGTATCATGGCGGGACACCAAGGCATCAAAAGAACTACTAATCGTGTCCTAGAAGAATTTTATTGGCCTGACCTGAACGGAGACGTAAAGCGCTTTGTCAAGTCTTGCGACAAGTGCCAGAGAACTACCCCTAATGAAAAAGTTGGAGTCGCACCACTAGGCAACATGCCTCTTATCCGGACACCTTTTGAAAGGGTCGCGGTTGATTTAATCGGCCCATTTTCACCAAGATCGGACCGTGGGAACCGATATGTTCTGACACTTATCGATTTTGCGACTCGCTACCCTGACGCTGTAGCATTGCCCGCAATCGATGCAGTTCACAATGCGGAAGCACTCATCGAGATTTTTTCCCGCATCGGCTTGCCAAAGGAAATCGTCACCGACCAAGGGGCAAGTTTTACCTCAGAATTAATGAACGAGGTTAGCAGGCTTCTCTCCGTGAAGATGCTAAAGACAACCCCATATCATGCGATGGCGAACGGTCTCGTGGAGAAATTTAACGGCACCCTGAAGACAATGCTAAAGAGAATGTGCCAAGAGAGACCTCGATCTTGGGACAGGTACCTAGCTCCGCTACTCTTTGCATATAGGGAAGTTCCACAGACAAGCCTCGGGTTCTCTCCGTTTCAGCTCATTTACGGCCGCCACGTCCGAGGACCGCTAACCGTGCTGAGAGAACTGTGGACAAATGAGGGGCTAGACGCAGAAACGCGGACGACTTACACCTACGTCTTTGATTTGCGCAATCGCCTAGAGGAGACTTGCAAGATAGCCCATGAACAGCTGGAGAAGGCTCGTGTGAAGCAGAAAGCCTATTATGACAGGAAAAGTCGCCCTAGAAAATTATGCCCAGGCAACAAGGTTTTAATTCTGCTCCCGACTGACTCCAACAAGCTGTTAATGCAGTGGAAAGGGCCGTTCCAAGTCATCGAACGGAAAAATGATGTCGACTACGTCATCGATGTGTTTGGGAAAAACAAGATTTTTCATATCAACATGCTCAAAAAAATACGAAGAGCGCGAAGTGACGGAACCACAACAGGTGTCAGTTGTTGCAGAGCTCCACGAAAATCTCCCCGAAGAAGAAGACGAAGTCAAACAAATGCCCATATTGAGCTTGTATCGCACGCAGTTCAGCACGGATGTCAAGCTATCACCACACCTCACTGCTGAACAAGTTCAGAATGTGCAAGCACTTTTTCAAGAGTATGCGGACATTTTTTCTGACTTACCAGGGAAAGCAGCACTCGTGGAGTGTTCGCTACGTCTGACCTCCAATAAGCCTGTGCATGTTCCGCAGTACCCCATCCCCCTTGCCTTGCAAGAAAGAGTAGAAAAGGAAGTGCAAGAGATGCTGAAACTCGGTATTATTGAGCGGTCTCAGTCGCCGTACCACGCTCCCATTGTCGTGGGGAAGAAACCGGACAACACGATTAGGTTGTGCAAAGACTTCAGAGAATTGAACAAGATTCTGGTCCCCGACTGCGAGCCAATACCACGCATCGATGTAGTTCTTGCACTTGTTGGACAAAAGCAGTTTTTCTCCAAATTTGATTTCACGAAAGGATACTGGCAAGTACCGATGGATCCAAACAGTCGTGAAAAAACTGCTTTCTCCAGCATGTCTGGGCTCTATCACTTCCTCTACATGCCTTTTGGCATTAAAACGGCGCCAGCAGTATTCGCGCGCCTTATGAGATCAGTACTGGGTGGTGTTGACAACGTTCACCATTATTTCGACGATGTCATCATTGCGACCGATACTTGGCAAGAGCACATCGACACCCTCAGACAAGTTTTTGAACGAATTAACCAAGCTCACCTCACCATAAAACCAAGTAAATGTGAGATAGGAGAGCGAAGCATATTCTTCTTGGGACATCGAATCGGGGAGACTACAGTTGAACCGCTTCTCAAAACGCTAGACAAGATTCTTGCCGCAAAACGACCTACAACCAAGAAAGCAGTGCAGTCGTTTCTTGGCTTGACCGGCTATTACAGGAAGTTTATACCTAACTACGCCGAACTGACCAAGCCGCTGACGGACCTAACAAGAAAGGGACAAAGCCACACTGTTTCATGGGGCGCACATCAAGAGGAAGCGTTTACGGCCCTCAAGAAGAAGCTCGGTGGTGCTCCCATCCTCCTCGCCCCCGACCTCTCGAAGGAGTTCGTTCTTCGTACGGATGCCTCCAATACAAGCCTGGGCGCAGTATTGCTCCAGATGGGAAAGGGCCAGGTGCTGCATCCAGTTGCTTACGCAAGTCGTAATTTATTGCCCCGAGAAACCCACTATTCAACAATAGAACGGGAATGCCTTGCACTTGTTTGGGCAGTGCAAAAATTTCATATTTACCTCTATGGCAAACCTTTTGTCATTCAGTCAGACCACCAACCATTACAGTATTTAAATTCCGCCAAACACGTGAACAACAGAGTGTTGAGGTGGAGTCTCTTTATGCAGGAGTACTCATTCACAGTTCATTACATCAAAGGTTGTGACAATGTTGGAGCCGACTACTTGAGTCGCGCATAACTGCCGTTTAGGTAGCAACGTGGTTCTTAATACTACTAGCCATCAGTCGTGAATAGTTGACTCCTAGTTGCGACATAGCAACCCTACTTGTACGGTAGTTTTCCAACCGAACTGTAAGCAGCCTTCTGTGAACATTCTGCTACTATGTACATGCGACCCCTAAGACAATGCAGTGCAGTGCAGGGACCGTGCAGTGACCGTGCAGTGCAGTGACCATTCGTTCGTCCCGCGCCTTTGTAGTAGAATAGTTGCAAACAACTTTCTCGGAAAAGGGGGTGATGTCGTAATATGTGATGCGCGGGCGCGAAACAGAAACTAAAAAAAACGACAATAGGGTGCCGTGCGGTGGCGAAGAGGATGTGATGTGTGCGTGTATGTGCCGGGCGGTGCCTACGAGGAAGACGACAGCTCGTGAGGCGCGGCCTCGAGCGTGCGTGACCCGTGCCTTGGGCAGTGCGCGAGGTACGTCGTTCGAGGCAGGACTACCTCGTTGGGCGTCTGGCCCATAGGTACGACCCAGGCCACGTCGCGACACTCGTACTAGCCGAGTGGACAGCTCAGCCTCCGCTAGACGACCGGTCTAGGAGAGCTGGCGCCTGGTTCCTGAACCTGTCCTTGTCCCGCTGGTCGTGGAGAGCTGGCGCCGGGTGCCTGAACCTGCCCTTGCGCCGCTGTTCCAGGAGGGCTGGCGTGGGTTTCCGAGGCGGACTACAGGTGCTCAAGGGCACAACTCCCTGCCGCCGGAACACGTGAGTCGTCGGCTCCAGTTCGTCGACCGTGGCGCTGAGCCACTGGAGTTCGACGCGGCGACCCTGCGTCTCCCGACTTCGTCACTGCAGGTGACGACGCCGCCCATCGTCGACTTCGCCACTGAATGTTGCCGACGGGACATCAACGACGGCCCAGGCTACTACCCCGACGACCTGAACTGTAGGCCGAACGTTCTACTTATTCATTTAGTTTAGCCGCGTGTTTTTGTGTTAGGAACTTCGTAATGTGTGGGTTGTCCATGTGTGAAGGGTACAATAGAAGTTGGACGTGTGTTTGTGCACTGGCGTGCTGTCTGATTCTTTCTGGAGCGGTCCTGCCCCTATAACATCACAGTGAGCTGCCAGCGGGGCGATGGAACTCTGAAGGTATTTTTTTACAATTAGTTCGTGTTTCCATTGTATCACAATTTGTGTTATGTTGTATTCAACTATTGTATATGCCCTCCTGCTATGATCCTTTTGGGATTGGCAGTATTTACAAATAAATAAACATGCTGAGGGCGAGTCCGTCAAGATGATGCGTGAGGTGGGATGCGTGGCGGCCAAAGCAATGGCAACCTCCTCAGCTTGCGTCACAGTGTTGGTTCTGAAGGAGAAGCCATCAACGTGTTTTCCGAGACGTCTACGTAGAAAACGCCAGGGCGGTCGGAGCGTCGCGCCTGAAGGGCCGCGGAATGTGCTAGTCTGCGGCATGGATGTAGCTCGGGGTTCATGTTGCGGGGTAGTGGTTCCACACATAGTTTTTGCCGCCAAAGGTCCGGTATTGGCGTCGGAGTGTCTTGATCGGAGATCGCATTGAGGCCGAGCCTGTGTAGTAGACGGCGCCCTGAGGGCGTCTGCGACAGACGATCAATTTGGCTAACACGATGAGCTTGCAGCAGCTCCACGAAGGAGTTATGTACCCCCCGTGCCGCGAATCTGTTGTTGAAGGTGGCAATGGGAAGGTCGAGTGCAGGTTTGTATACTGAACGAAGGAGGGCGTTCAACTGGTGCTCGCGGTGACGAGGCCGGCGAAGGTAAGGCGAGGCGTACAGGACGCGACTGGTCACAGGCACATGGGCCAAACGCATGGACTGGGAGGCCACCGCACTTGGTACATACCCGCCGTATCATACGGCTCACCTGTTAACTGGGCGTGAGCTCGCTTACTGGATTCCGTGCCGACTGGTTGTGCCTTCGCGATCTCCAGCGTCAGCGTAGCTCTGGCCGACTGGGCTCGCCCTGCGTCATCTCCTGACGCCGACGACCTTCGACGACAGTGTATCTCTGACCGACTGAACCTGCTCTACGCCATCTACTGACGCTGACAAGAGCTCTCGCAAGTGGTGCTCCGTCCTCGGACTCCTGTGACCGTGTTTGCATCTTTCCTATCTCTCCTATCCCCTCGATATGTCGTCGCTCTCACACTTACCACCTCACGCCTCTTTCTCTATACTTTTATTCCTACCCTTTTAATCCATCCTCACGCCCATCCCTTGTGAGCTAGTGTTGAGGTGTCGCTCGCGGAAGCAGACAGTTACGGGGCTCACTTTTCTTTTCTTTCTCACTTAGAACCATTTAGAGAGAGTGCATCGCAGGCTTGCTATTGTGTCCTCGGGATGCAAAGATGAAGTGATGTGGAGCCCAAGAATTGAATTTTCTCGACTGATGGAACGGGACCAGACGGAAGCATAACCTGGGGTGGAGGTAAGTTTGATACCGAGATAATAGCCAGTTTAGCTGGAGAGCACTCTAGGCCACACGAAGCACCGTAGGCGTTCACCAGAAGGGCAGCCTTTTGTAGGTGCTCTTCGATTTGTGCTGGAGAGCCGGTGTTCGTCCAAATTGTGATATCGTCGGCATATAGTGCATAGCGTATTCCCTCGACCTCGCGCAGAAGGGAGGGGAGGTTCTTCATGGCCAGGTTAAAGAGGTAGGGGTGACAGGACTGCACCTTGGGGTGTGCCTAATAGGTACACGCCATGTTCAATAGAATTGAGGCGGATGAAAGCGGCGCGATGAGATAGAAATGCTTGAATGTAATTGAAATTATTCTGGCCGCAGTTTGTGGTAGAGAGGCTAGAAAGAATACTACTGTGTTTGAGGTTATCAAACGCTCCTGTAAGATCGAGTGTGAGCACGGCTTCATTGTTACAGCGCATAGTGGTCGGTTCTATGATGTCGTGTTGAAGCTAGAGCAGGATGTCCTGCGCCGACCGATGTGGGCGAAACCCAAACATCGTGTCAGCAAAGGTCCCCCTGGCCTCCAGGTAGACAGAAAGGCGTTCGCGGACCACGGTTTCCATGAGCTTCCTGGCGCAGAAGGCTAGTGAGATTAGTCTCAGTGCCTCGATGCTGACCAGTTTGCCCGATTTGGGTATGAATGTAACGAGTGATGTCGTCCATTCCGATGGGAGCGGGGAGCCATCCCATATCAAGTTTATCCGGTGGAGTAGTGAGTGGTGTGCCTCGTCGGAAAGGTTAGCCAAAAGCGACACTGTGATGCCATCCCGCCCAGGGGCCGTGCCCCGTCGCATTTTCGCCACTGCAGCCCGCAAATCTGAAAGCGTGTATGGCACATGGAGCTCGGCGTTATGGGTGCCGGAATACGTATTTTCTGGCCCTGCGGGGTCAGTTGTACGACAGATGTATCGGTCGCACAATTCTCGCACTAGTTGATCTGTAGTGCCCAGATAGGCATGCAGAGCACGGCGGAGCTAGCGTTGTGTTTCTGCCCGAGAGCCGGAGGGACCCAGAAGGCTACGAAATAGCCGCCAGGTGCCCTTAGAGCTCATCTTGTTCACCGCCTTCGTGCAGGTGTCAGCTCAATTTGAAACGGCAAGCTGCGCACAGTATGCCGCAGCCTCTGTGAGCACCTCAATGCGAGCTCAAAGTTTTCGATTGAGCTTGTTACGTTTCCAGCGCTTTATAAGCCCGTGGCGAGCGTTCCAGAGATGTAAGAGGTGTGGGTCGATTGCAAGAGTCAAATTAGGGGTTTTGAGGATGCGAGTGTTTGCCCGCTGCATATTAAGGACGTAGGACGCCCACGGTGCGCATTCGCTCGAGCCGGGGATCATAGGAAATAACTGCATTCTGAATTCAGTCCAGTCTTTGAGACAGGCCAGGCCCCAGTAATGGCGCATTTTATGCCACGGCGTGAAGGAAATGCGAAACTAAAAGTGGTCACTTCCCAAAGTCTCGTGCAAGTTTTCCCATGTGGCATCGCGAATGTTACAAGTCAGGGAGAGGTCTGGGCATGTGTCGCGTGAGACCTAATTGCCGGAACGCGTGGGCTGTGCTGGATCGGTAAGCAGCGTGAGGCTAAGCGAGGAGATGAGCTCCTTGAGCTCTCTTCCCCGGGCCTTCTCATAGTGGTAACCCCAGTGAGGGCTGGGGGAGTTGAAGTCCCCGACTATCACCAGGGGTCGACGGTCTGCCGTGCGCAGCACCCTATGAAGCTGATTCATAAAGGAGGCCCTGGCAAGACGAGGGGGGCAATACACGTTTAGTATGTGAATTATTCGTTGGCCTCTTCGTTGAGACAGCACTGAAATGATACAATAGCCATATGGGAGATCCAGATCGAGGTCGACCTGTATTGCCGTGCACGCCTCATGTACAAGAAGGCATGCAGTGGTGCTTTCCACATAGGACCAATATTCAGAAAGAGTTGGTGTCACGCCAGTTTCTTGACGTGCAACACGACCGGCTGAGAGCCAAGTGAGTGGAGGAAAAAGGAAAGGTGTGAGCGCTTTCACCTGTTCCCAAACCCTCTAGGGTTCCACTGTATGATCTCGAATTTTGATGACAAACTCGAAAGAGAAGTATGGTTGGTAGCCATGATGAATATCCTAGGTTTTATATTTCACCCTCTATATCTTGCTCAGAGCCTTGAGAGGCAGGGAGGGGCACGGAAGCCGGATTGTCTGACGGCGAAATGTTGGTAGCCACCTTACGACGACGTCGGGGAGCTGAGCCTGTACTGCAAACCGAAGAGGAGGGCGAACGCGATTCTTTGGATTGAAACTGAGTGATTGCCAGGCACTACTACTAGCGTTGGCATCTACTACTATGCGTTGGACAGAGAAGTTATCAATGAGATGACTGATCTGCACTTCGACGCGTGTAAGGCGATCCGCCCTGCGAGTGACGCGTTCTTCACTGGGTTAGTCGGCAAGGGATCCTGAGGCGCTGCAGTAGCTGCTGGAGCTTCTGAAGTAGGTGCGTCGGCTACTGGAGCAGGAGGGTTATTCGAAGTGCGCGTAGCGGGAGGGCTAGGCTTGTAGGTTGCCGGCGTAGCCGCCTGGACAGGAGCGGCAGTACCGAGGGGCTTTGCAGAGCCTTGTTCTTGGGGAGCAAGTTGCTTAGTTAAGAGTGCGAGCTGTTTTGTTAGAAATTCGTTTTGCTGTTGAAGCTGCACAACCTACTGGCAAAGGGTCACAAGTTCAGGTAAAGGAGGATTGGCAGCGGGGGGACAAAGAAGCTTGGAAGCAGCAACCCCTGCCCAACTGCTCACCTGAGGTGCCGCCGCCGGTTTCAAGAGCGGTGGGAATGCTTGAGCGTTGGCCGGTTCTGAAGGAGCAGTCTGCTTCAGGCGGGTGCTTTCGCTCTGTTGTGTCGAAGATGAGGTGGGCCATTGATGCGATGTTGAGGGTGACTTGGGTTTCGGTATTTTGCAGCACAGCCACTAGTCCCAGTCTCGTGGGCGCCGTGGCAGAGAAGGCACTTGGGGTGGAAATCATGTTTAGTGAGGCCTTTGGGAGCAAGGGTGCCACACTTGGTACATTGTGTCGGAGTTGGGTGAGGGCACTCTGGCGGCCGATGGCCGATAGTCCCACACCTAGTGCAGGCCGGAACGGTTTTCTTGGCGGATAACGTGGCCACGCGGTGGTAGACGATGAAGCGGGGCAACTTCGTGCCCTCTAAAGCCACCACTGCCGCTATGGAGTCTCCGAGTTTTCGGACAGCGAGGATGGTTCGCCGAGGCCAATGCAGTTCCAATTTTATCTTTTCCGTGGTTTCAGCAGGGTTGATGGTGATGACACCTCTGCGCGTATTCCCTGACGCCTTGGCGTGGCTTCGGACAGGCAGCTGTTAATCCCCCATTTGCAGCTGGAAGTCACCGAGGAGTTTCCCTCCTATAGCCAGCACGGTAGTACTGCAGACCAAGATGTTTTGCTCCCAGATCAGCCACACTTGAACTAGTGTGGTGGTCCGGTCAACCAGGTTGCTCCAGATTGCGTCGCTAGCACGATCAGCCGGGACACATGTGCGCAGCTCGATGGGAACGCGTGGCTTTATGACCCCATGTAGTCATCTCGAGAGAGACGAGGCATCTGACGTGGACGTCACCTGCGTTGCTTCATGGGCAGCGATGAAGGAGCAGAGGTAGACGCACCATCGGTGGGTCGGGGCACCGACGTTCCTTGCACAGCTGGGGAATGACGGCCAGCTGCGGCGTCTCGCTGTTGCTGGGACTCAGACTTGAATTGTGCTTGCTTACGTTTCAAATATTCACACCATGTCCTCAAGATATTCGCCTTCTGACGGCATACCTTGTCCATGGACACTACTTGCGTTGAGACAGGGTCATAGGCCGTAACCACGTTGGCAGCCGCCATCGCTGGGCTCAGAGCCGCCACAAGGGGCTCCCCTAGCGAGGCGGCGTAGACGCCGGAGTGAAAATTGTCTCAAAGTGCCAAAGCTTGGCCCACCTCGACAGGAGTGGTGTCTAAGTTAAGCGCAGGACTTGTTGGTGACGAGAAACCCGGAATTGAAGGGTGTAGAGGTGGTGATTCGCAGAAATTGAAGAAAGTGAACGGAGCCGATGTGGAGTGCGTCCGTCACCATTGAGTGCTCACAGTGCACCCCTGTGACTTCGTGTGCTTCGTGGAATGGGGACGCCGATGAGTGCAGACGCCTGCGCATCGAGCTCTGTATGTTTTCGCATTTTCTGTGTGGTCCACCCCCTTGAACCATCCAGAATTTGCTACAAGCGTGTAAGGGACGTGCTCCAGCATCGGTGGAGCACGTCCCTTACAATTTCACTGAAATCGGGGCCGTTCCACTTGTTATACGAACACGTTCTTTTTTTTCGTCCATGGGTAGCCTCCGCTATCTCTAGCGTCTAGCAGAGGAGCGGCGGCGACGCCGGGACACGCTCGCCCGAAGACGGCAACCACAGCCTTGCCGCGGTTGTTGACGACTGTGGACTCGACTGAGTAGTCACAGACAGCAGCCGTGGGACCATCCGAAACAGGTTTCGATGAAGAAGTCATTGACTTTGCCATGCAAAACCAGGATGAAGCAGCACTGCCTGAGAATTGCAACGAGGCGTCCGCGGCCGTCGATGCAAATTTTCCCACCGCAACTGACACCGACCAGCAGACTTCCCACGAACAACTAGCCAAAGCGCCGGGGCCGACCTACAAGACGGAGACCTCCCGCACTACCCAAAGACGATCTCAAAGTAGTTTTTCTACCTCACCAGGGACTACCTCTGAAGGCTGTGATTTCCCAAGTGATCTCCGACGCTATAGTAGAGGCTTGCCAAGGAACGATCAGGTGGGATCAATTTATTCTCCGCATCCGACCGGGCTCCAACACAGCAATAGCGTCGACTTCAGACACAGCCGTCGCGATGGCGATGAGAGGCGTCACGTCTTTGAATATCAAAGAAAGACAACATTCGGTCAACGTCTATGTTACGGCAGGTGAAGAAACCAAAAAAGGTGTTATTCATGGCATAGAGCCGCACACCCCGTCCGAGACCATCAAAGCAAGCATCCATTTTCTGACCCAAGGCGTAGCGCTGGTCAACGCTCGGATGTTGGGAAACTCTCAAAGTGTCATCTTGACTTTTTTGGGGGGGACGTTATTCCGAGATATGTTTACTACAGAGGAGGTGAGAAGGATGTGCATTCCTTTTCGTAACACCGTTCAATTTCGCTGAGTGTGTGGGAAGTTGGCCACCGCACCGACGTGTGCCCCCAGCCAGACTCACCAGTGTGCCGTACCTGCGGAATGCGTAACCCAGAACAATGCCTCCTAAAAAATTATGCCTGGAACGTGCGCCGCGAACGCTCTGCCCTACTCTCTGATTGTACCCTCCTCCTTTGGTACGAAGGCGAGCGTCTCTGACGGCCGCCCCCTGCGAACGAAGCAATGCTCTCACAGTTGCCTCCGAGCAGCCGTGATGCTATAGTGTCTAGAAATATACTAGACACTGTAGCGATGCCGCGTAACAGAACGGTACGCTAATGTCCCGTGACTGAGCGGTATGGAGGCGAGCGGTCTCACGCGGCGACCGGTCGCAACACACTGCAGGAGGCATGGCCTCCGAAATTGCGCACTGGCAGGAGGCTTCCAATTGAAAAGATAGCGACGTTCCAGGCATAGTTTTTCTGGGAGGCATTGCCCAAAACTAAACCACAACTGCACTCTGACATGCGCAGTATATTTGTAAAACATGTCACAGGAGACCGCATAGGTCCTAAACGCATCAAGCCTGTTCGCAAGCATACAGAGAAACCACCCAACAAACCACACAAGCCAACCCCTCGCTGGTTTCAGTCAGAGCAACAGGAATCGGTATAGGAGTACGGACGAGGAGTGACCCGAAAGAGCCGTTCCAGAACGCGCACGCCGTCAAAAAGCCGTGCTTTAGATACACGGCAACAAGTACAGCGGCATCCAAGGTGCGACCAAGTAACCTTGCATGATCCCTTCGGCTCTCCGCCACGTGGAGGCTGCCCGTTGCCCGACGAGAAACTGGGCTTAATACATGAGTTTCGTCCAGTACGGCTACGGCTTCAGCTTTCGCCTTTACTGCGAGGCCTCTTTTTTTACCGCCGGTGAGGAGGAGTGGGTGTCAAGGGCTCTGTTGCGTTGTCTTGTCGGGAGCCGGACCTTTATCTCGAACGACCTGCCCTTGGGTGACGTTCTGATGAGTCATGCTGCGAGAGGGCCGGGTACTGGTCTCCCGCGCCATCTTCGGGAGTGAGTGCGCCCTCTTTCCCATACTCCCGGTCATCCCTGCTTTTCGCGAGCCATCTCCTCGCCTTGACCACGTACGGAACCTTGTACTTTGCTTTACATGTCCGATCGGCTCTAGGGTGGTCTTCCCCGCAGATTTTGCACCTTGGCGAGCACTTGTGCGCAGTAATTGGGTTTTTCGTGCCGCAAATCAGAGTTTGACTTCCGGTCTCGGGCACACGTCGGCTCTTTGACCGAGTCTTCCGCAATATCGACAGAAATCGAGTTGCTTCCGATAGAGTGCGACTCTTATCATTATGCTGGTAAAGTACACCCACGTCGGTACTCTGTTTCCTTTGTAGAGAAGAATTACTGTAGCGGTGTTTCCGTGTCTCTTCGCGTAGGCGAGATTGGGGTTCCTCGTAGTGATAAGTGCCCGGGAGAGCAGATCTTGCGGATAACTGAGCGGAACGTCCCTTATTATGTCCGTGATTACTTCTTCTGGCGCAGAGACATACACACTGACCTCGTGTTCCTTGTCCCCCACTCTAATTGAGCGGATCCTTGCTAACTTGCCTGCCGGCTTCTCGTCGGGCGTACTGGCAACCAGGATGTTTTAAGTGTAGTTGGGGCAAATCGTGATTGTTTCGTCCGCATTCAAGCCGGCTATTCTTCTGATCGTTTCGCCCAATGCCACCCCAGCCGCCATGCGGAGTTCAGGCCATTCCGTGGCCTCATGATCACCTTAATGTCTTCTTTCGGCAGCCCCGGCATCTTACTCGTACTTAGGATTTTCTTCACAATGAGCTCTTTTGCGGCCGCGAATTTCGGTCTCACGCTGCAGGGATGATTCGTCGTCGCGGCGAGCTTCGCGGTGTTTCTTTGGTCGCGTAACTTCAATCGAGCCGTCGGCATCCGCCTCAGCTTTAGGCAGGTTTGTGACATTATCTATATTGTCGTGCCAATCCGGAGTGTCGTCGGACGCTGTTTCGTCCACCTCCATGACTGGGTCTTTTCTGTGGGGCCCGCCGTATAGCGTCCGCGAGCAGTGGACGCGGCCTCATTCGGTCGGAACGTCAGTAGGCCTAGAACGCTTCACACGCGTTGCCGATGTAAATGTGGTCGTTAAAGTCCAAAAAAAATGCACGCTCACCGTGAAACTTGGTGTCCCCAGGTACACGTGGTCGCTCGGGAGTCGATGGTAACCAAACATTGATGAAGGCACTGAAACTCCTGCGGATTCTCTCGAAAACTGCAGAGATGAAATGAGGTGCGTCCGCTCTCAACGGCGACCGCACCGCCTCTCCAGCAATTATGCATATGGGTAGTTTCAGCAGGGTCTTTGCCGCCGCTGCCTTCATTCACCGTATAGTATACGTGCATATATATATGTAAAGTCAAGAAACAAAAAAATTGTTCCAAATCTGATGTTACACCGCAAATGTCGTCGAAAGACGACAGTCATGCGCCTGGAGAGAGTGAACAAAACGTTTATTTATTGTTCTGCACAAGAAAAATGGGTGAATGGTATTCTGGAGGCACTGCGTTAGAGTGCCTCGAGCGTGTCGCGGAGGCGAACGAGCGCATCGAGGCACGTTAGACACAAGCGCCATCTGACAGTTATCTTCGAAAACGAAGGCGTGCAGCCCGCGGAGAAAGATGCGCGCCAGTCTCGGAGGTGATAAGGTGTAGAACGCAGAGCGACGGGCAGGTGCCACCACCGTGACGTCGTAGCGAAGCGTTGGAAACACCGTTCTGAGCATCGCGTTGCACTGTCAGCGCAGCGAGATAAACGCTATATTCCTTAAAGTTACTTGTGTGTGTCTCTTCTAGTATAAAGGCAGACATACAAAACATCGAAGCATTGTTGTGGCGCCTCAGATATGCGCAATATATTGCTTTTCAATTGACAATCGCACAGCTATGAACGCTAAACCTTGAGCTACATTGGTGGGCGCTCCGGGTGGGGTTGGCGGTTTGGTGCCGTTTGAGGTATCCTTAGGGCGAATAAACAGACAAATGTACAGACGGACAGACAGACCAAAATTTTTCTATTGAAGGTCTTCAAGAAAGACTATCGTCTTTAAAAAATTGGCAGATCCCACGTACAGTGGAAATCGATGACATGCGAAGCACGAATGAGAAAGTTCGGTATGTCAATTCAACATAAGCGAAGTTACGAGGTGGAGGTAAATGATGTCGTACATGGCTTCCATGTCATGGTTATGTTTGGATGTGTCGTTTACCTTCGTCATCTATTTGCGTAACGTGATACCAAACTTATATATGTGGAGCTAGCGAAACGGCCACGAGCACGCTATGAGCGTGGTATGTTGTGAAGTTCTTACATGTCACGCGTGTCAGGATTATCATGTTTCAGGATTACCACGCTTGTCCTTCGGTGGGGAGAATCGCGCACCTTCGACTTTGACCGGAACGATTGCGCTTGGTGTTTTCACAGTCCCTTCGCGTTGAAACCGCACTGATACTCGCCGAGATAGCAAGCGCGAGCGATGGCGACGGCCCTTAAAATCAAAGTTTGTTATCACTACTTGAGCGCCCCCCCCCACCCCCACGGTTTTTCATGCTCGTTAAAGACAGGTGGTTTACTTTCTGTTTGAGCATTCAATGGCAGTTCTAACACGCGGGAGATGTTATGCACTTTCCAGGCGATACGGATGTGCCGACTCGTGTGATCTCTGCTTCAGCAGCGCTCGCACGCTGAAGCAGAGATCACACTTGTGAACCTTGTTACCCACTTGTGAAAGTTACAATGCGCAGCGGCATGTTGTGAATTTGGACTCGTTGCGTAACATGGCGGCGGCAGCAAGAACCTGCCGAGAGGGTCCATATTATAGCTATCACAATAACAACGCAGTTTTTGTTCTGTAAAATGAGTGTTTGGGGTTAGCTCTGCCTTCGGTCCCCCTTTTGTTTATTTTGTGCGTTTATTCTCCGAGTTTCCTAACCAAGCCTGCATATAACGAAAACCTTTTCATAAAGAATTTTCCTGGGAATTTATCAATTTCGTTATATCCAGGTTCAACTGTACACACACTGGAAGTAAAAACAGTGAAATAACAAGATACAATTATCACTAACTAGTTCGTATTTTGTTTTTAGGCATGCTATAAGATGTTGAAATGAGCATACCATCATCTAGAACTGTTGGATCAGTGCTGCATTGAAATGTATGCGGGCAACTAATCTTCACACTTCTCAACACCGTAATTTTTTACATGATTTTCTCGTGGTATGCAGTTTGTCAAAATTATGCACCACAGCACATAAGATTAACAGCATTGTTAAAAGTGCATTTTACCTTCAATTGAACTTCGCTCGAATTCCTGCCACTTTTTTTGTATTCTACAGTAGTGAACAGCCAACAGACATTTGGGTGTGGATATTTGCAAAGAAATAAAAGACGATTTTGCACAGCCATGGGCACTCATGTCAATGTTCAAACACACAATCACACGATGCATATGCAGTCTAAAGGTCTATCAAAAAATCGAATAATAGAGTAGAGCTGGCTTTTGATGTATCACCACAGACCCCAGTAAAGAGACTAACGGATTATAACTGCATCACATGAGCACTCTTGAAAGGCCATCCATTCGACAGCCATTGATATCCTTATATCTAGTCGACAGAGTTGTGACACTGCTACACATTAGTTTTGAACAGGCATTCAGTGGTTCAAGCGCTACTCGCAATAACTGTGCAACATTGGGCTACCTTGAGTTCATGTTACCAAAAGTTGAAAATCTGCTCAA
Organism: Rhipicephalus microplus; assembly: GCF_013339725.1. NCBI lineage: Eukaryota > Metazoa > Arthropoda > Arachnida > Ixodida > Ixodidae > Rhipicephalus > Rhipicephalus microplus. The sequence goes on from NC_051167.1 coordinate 74,248,671, forward strand.
AAATTATTTTGAATGCTGAGCACTTCGTAAGCTCGCCGTGTCAACAATATATGCATCTCATATGCCGTAATCCCGCTCACAGAAAAGTGCTTACTACAGACAACAAGGCTACTGATGCTCAAAACATGGTTACAATGAATGAACGAGGTCTGAAATAATATAATTCATAGAGATAACCAAAAAGTAATCACAATGAAACCCTCAAAGTTGCTGGAACCATTTGAAAAAAGTCACAGCTTTGCCGCAAAGACGAAGCAATGAACGCGATAGCAACAAATTGGAAGGTCACGCGCAGAATGGCAAGCAGATCGAAATGTGCCCCACGTTTCTTACACACAAAGGACGCACAAAACGTACTCACAGGTACAAATTAACACAAATAAGCGTCTCAGTTGTTACTTCGCTGTGTCTGAAAAGCGTGCCCTTTTCCCAAACGGCGACTGTGCGATTACAGTGACCTTTGTGCGCCCAGTGACTACAGCAGAATCGTTCTGACGAAACTCAAAGGCTAACCAAGATGTACAATTCTCCCCACTGTAAGACACCCTCTTATTCTTTACGCGGGCCAAAGTACGTGTGAGAGATGATAGCGGCCGCACGCTCACTGCGCTATCCTGCTGATAATGCTGAAAAACGGAAAGTCCCCCCCCCCCCCCGAGATGCTCACCAACAGCGGTAAATGATAGATGTAAATAGCTTGCCGTTTGAATGTTGAAGGAGGTACCTCTGGGTGGCTCAGTTCACGGCGCGGAAGTCACACGTTCAATTTCGCACGCCGGAGTCTTTTTCTGGTATTTTTTTCTTTGTTGCATTTTCATATACATAAATGTGTATACATATATGGTGAATGACATCGACACAGACGTCGACACCCCCGCTGGCGGTGAAATCCAGCCAAGAGAGTCCATATAAGTGTTATCGCAATAAAACACGCGGTGGCGCACTTCGGTGGCGTGCAAGAGAGGGTGTCTTTACGTCATCGAATGCCTCTATCTTTGTGCTTGCTGGCACTGCATCGCTACATCTGCAGAAGGAAACAACCAAATGCAACTCGTTACAGCCGACGTGTATCTCAACTATCGTAACGAGTAGGCATTCCATGAAGTGCAGCGAAAAGTAGTACACAATACACACAAAGCTTGTGACTCTCTTTAACAAGATTCTACCCTTGCTGGGAAAACTGTACATACTTGCCTCAAACATTGGCATCAAACATACTTGCCTCGCACATTGGCAGACGGGGCAAAGGGAACTCTACAAACGGGTATCGCTAAGTGCCTGTGCGATGTGCTTCTTCAGATTTACTAATAGTAGAGCAGCCATATGTTTTGGCTGTCATACATGCGTAGCTTTTGCTTATTAGCTAAACAGCGACAGCATTTGCATCGATTGATGCGGCTGCCACAGAATCCCAACCATACAGGCTCGTAGCCTTTGTCAAGAGTATGCGAACTTAAAAAATGTTAAGTGGCCAAAATACTTTATTATAGACTCCCCATGTCAGGTGCGAACCATGACGAAATGTCTATGAATGTGTCAAATTCGCATAACATAATTTCACGGCACTCAATCAGTTTTTCAATATTGAATTGAGGAGGCTGTGAACAAGAGAGCACATTTCCACAGTTCTTGATTCCATTGCTCGACAGCCACTGGGGTTTCGATGGAGTTGCAAGGTTTTCTGTTGATTTGATAGACTATTGACTTGGTAGCTTTCGAAATCACTTGTGTACCAGTCCAAACCAGACAGTTGAATTCAGGGACTAATCTGTTGAAAGGCTCTCCAAATTTATCAGATTTTAGGTACAGTACACAGTACTAACAAAAGGATCCGTTTTTCGTAGAATCGAGCCACACGCTGCTCATTCCTTTAAAGCTCAAGTGTAAAACACGCAAGTGCCTGGAGAAATCTATGATTCAGGGTGCATCCTTAGCATGTGTTTACTCAGCGTTCTCCGTGTGGCACAGGCAAAAGGGCACATTTTACATATGAATGGCTTCGCACCCGCGTGTGTGAGCTTGTGCTTGTTCATCCGAGAACGATGAACACTGACATACGGGCACACGTCACATGTATATAACTTGTTTGTTGCATGAACTCGCTTGTGCTTTTCCATGACGTTCTTGTAGAGTGTTTTACATGGGCACAGGTCACACCTGTACAGTTCTCCAACTAAATGCACTTGTTGCATGTGGGAAAAGATGTCATGTGTCTTCGTGAATTTCGCTAAACAGATAGGGCACTCGGTGGATTCATTGCCTATGTGAGCCAACACGTGGGTCTTGAATGCATACTCCAGTTTCGTTTTGAAAGGACACAGCTGGCAAAATCGCCACTTCCCTTTTGCTGTAGGCTGAATGACATTGCTCGCTTTCTTGGCACTGTTTACTGCTCCACTATTGCTGTTCACTTTCTCTACATTGTCAGTTGCTTCACTATGGTTGCTAACTTTTTCGACCCTGTTAGTTGCCCCACTATAGTAGCTTACTTTCTCGGCACTGTCCGTTGCTCCACTAGAGTTGCTGTCTTTCATGACACTGTCGGTTGCTCCTCTATAGCTGCCCACTATCTCAGTTCTGTCCGTTGATGCACTATTGTTGCTCACTTCTTCAGCGCTGTCAGTTGCCCCACTGCTGCTGCTCACTTTCTTGAAAGTGTCACTCACTCCACTATGCTGGTCCACTGCCTCCTTCGACAGAAAATGATGCGAGTCGTTCAGATTCGATGCCCTCGATAGCGTTGCACTTCCAGGGTCACAAGCTGCAAAAGTATAATTTGCAATGTTCTATTCAATTATGCATGATAAACAATGCTAATGAAAATATATACACTAGCTAATTCAAAACCACTGAGGCTGATACCTAATATGTAATGTTCTGGTTTATGAATGCAAAGTATCACACACAAATTTTTCTTGAAAGGAAAGAAGGGCAATATTAAAGGCTTGTTCTTCTTTGCTAGACATAATACTAATGAGAACTAAGAGACGAAAAAGCCAAGGGAAGTATGGAAGATGTTATTTTGTAGTAACTACGATATAAATCTGAAGGAAATAAAATGGATGAAAGAATAACTTGCCACTGCCAGGGACCAAACTCGTGACCTTTAAGTAACTTGTCCAATGCTGCACCAATCGGGCTACAGCGACGATCATCCTCCGTCCACTTTGTGGTTCATAAGTATACACCTCGTCCCCGGGGACGATTCCCACAGAAGCTTGACTGGTAGAGCATCGGGCTCGTTATTCAAAGGCAGCAGGGTCAGTCCCTGCTAGCAGCAAGTTATCTTTTTGCCCTCTTCACTATCTTGACATTTACATCATAATTACTAGAAAACACCTCCTATGGCTTCCTTGTCTGTTTATTCTCCTCAACATTTTTTTGTGTGTGTGTGTGTGTGTGTGTGTGTGATTTCGTGTTCATGACACAGCATTTGCAGTGCAGAAACACGGGGAACAGAATAACAGCACAGTGACGCAAGTGACTTTTCACTTTTTGGAACATACTATGGAGCAGGAAAAGTAGTGGTTGAGAGCCGCCATAAGTGTTTTTGGAGTGAAAAAAATGTTAGCTTGGAGCAGCTATTGGTGTTTAAGAAACGTATACAAAATGTGCCATACACCAATTGGAGTTCAAAGCATCAACGAAGCATCTCGTAAATATTCTTTATTATAAAATATATTTCACAGACAAGCATCAGTGTAAATTTGAGCATCAGCAAACAATTAAAAAGACGGCTGGTTGTCACAATGTACTGTGAAATGAGTTATATAAATAAAATACTAGTATTTGTAGCAGAAATAAAATGAAACCGGTAAATCTGAGCACCACATTTTAGAAGTGATCATAGTCCTATATAACTGTAGCCAAACACTCCGTAGATAATGGCTTGAACCTGGGGTGGTCTATTGCCATTCCCTGCCCAAAAACAAAACACAAAAACACGGCTGTAAACCGTCAACCTTTATCTGGAGGTGTTCGGGGTTGAATTTGGTGCTTTCTCTCACCGTGAAGCATGCGAATCTTTCCTGTATATTATGTGCCACATCCTGAGGAATAAACTTAATTTAGTCAATGTTTCATTTTTCTCGCACAATGTCACAGCACACTTTCCAGCTTGAACCTTCTGAAGATCTGAGGACTCTTCACTGATAAAATGTTCCCAGTGACAAATGGACGTGCTTCTTATATTCCCCCCCCCCTCCCCCCGTGGGAGTTACGATGTAGTGAATCATTCAGACCTGTATTCACAAGACAACATGAACTTAACATCCTAGGGCACCCTTTCATAGGAAGGGGAAAGGAATTAGAGATGAGAAAAGATCACAGTACATTTCATAAACTAGCCTTGAACAGATTTAAAGGGAGTTATGACAAGCTCATTTCACAATGACAGTGTGGCACGATTTTCAGCTACACACGCTATCACATCAGCCCTTGTAGATCTGCATAGATGCTTTGCCTATCAAGGAGCGTGAAATTCCATGACATCAACGTGCACGTGCAAGGGACGTTCATCGGCTTCTTTGCCATAAGTGGTCTGCGGCGCACAAAAATGCAGCTTAATATGACGTCAGCTGCAAAGTTCAAGTTAGTGGGGACTGCGAATGGCAAAGACACTTATACCGATGGGTGTCCCAATCGCGCACACTCGCAAGTACCGTGAAGTGTGGCATTCTTATATAGGCGAAGCGTCCGTGCAGGTCTACTATACTTACACTGACGTCACCTAGTAGGTGCGTGTGGATGCCAGTGATTCTGCATAGTCGTTTTAGGAGCAGCCTTTTCACGACCCCTTTAAGGCACCCTTATGAAAGGTGGCCAAGTCGTCATGGGGAACAAGCATGAAAGCAAGGCTATGACGTTTCCTGGCATCACTGCTGGTTGATTAGCAAAGAAAAATAGCGGCCTGTTCCTCAAAGCAATAAAATAAATATCGGAATGCATACCCATGAAAATTGAGAAAAAAACACTTCTTGTCTGGCTGTGTCACATACGTCTTTTCTTTGTTAAAGCTATATTGTTGCCACAGCAATCGGCAGCTTGTCAAGATATGTTGCTAAGGAAGGATGTGGAGCGTGAAGCGCTGGTAGATGAAGCACCAGCTTCAATGAGACCCCCAACAGATGCAAATAGCTTTTGTATCATTGATATCAATAAGAAGTTGGGTATGATATGGAACAGGACAAATACATTGCCAGGGCTTTTCTTGCACAGTTTTTGTTTTTCTTTCTAGCACCAGAAACTGGCAAAATAGTTGTTTTGGACTGCAAAGTTAAAGTTGTGCAACGACCTCTCTCTCATAGGCTTAATTACTATGGAGTTTGTGAAGGTTAACAAAGACATACTGTAGGATGGCTCTCTGAACTGACACTTCCTACATAAGCACTTTAACTGCACACATTGCAATCATTAGCACAATATGCTACTTTGTCTCGTGTTGCAATATATTGCATCATTCTTTGCACACTGCACAAGCCCAATACACACATTACATAGCAATATGGTATGCATTATATGTTATATGATACGTACATATCAGTGGAGGGGCAGGCGGAGGAAGCAAGTTGCACTGTATGGACACCTCCCGGCGCACTTTCCAGCCTGGCATCTGGCTTGCAGCATCCATATTGGCCACTTGACCACAAAGACATCTCTTTTGTGCCATTCCTGTATTAGCCACTGCAAGCAATTTTCAGCAACATTTCACCTTAATTAGGTTGCCATGGCAAGACTTTAGAGCAAACAATCTCAAGCTTCTCATTCTTTTTTCGGCAAGGAGGACTGACGAAGACTAATAAGCCAGTCTTAAACAGCAGCCTGCATACTCCTGAATTGGGGAAACTGCCAACGTCAGTCTAAGCAGATTAAACAGCACAAACTGGCTGTTTGATAAACAAATTAAATGGTGCAAACTGGTTGTTTATTAAAAAACTCATACAGTCCACACACATTTGACCAAGACCACGAAGGTGAAAACCATCTTCTTACTTTTTTTTTGTCAAATAAATTAACCCTCCCCCCTCTCCCCTCCAAATACTTGCTGCATCCAATGTGGTTTTAAGTACAGCCCCTGAGATTGGAAACATTCGAAGCATTTTACACCTCACGTGGTTTAATAGCGCCTCCAGGGTTGGCCTACCTTTGACCAACTGACGACACGTGATGGAATTCAGTGATATGTTATGTGACATCATGACAAGGGTAGAAGCAGTCTCCAGTCTTTTGGAGCAGTTCTGGGAGTAGGAATAATGGGGTTTGGGAGTAACTTTGAAGCTGTAACAAGGGAGTTTTGGAGCAGCTTTTGAAGCATCAAAATTTAGTTTTTTAACAGATGTCTAGGGTCACGCATCACTTTTTATTGAAATTTTTTCTTTGTGGTAAACAAAAAAAAAATCAGTGGTTTTTACTAAGCATGCAATGCGGATGAAGCGACCATACTTACCCCACAGTGATGTATATTAAACATTACATCAAAGCTGAAAGCACAGCAACCCAAAGAAAAAAAAACATGAGTGGTGTTTTGGATAGCTACTAGACATTGGATGAATTAAAAACTTCAGTGCTAAAATGTTGCATTGTTTAAAATGTGATTAAAACACCGTATCCAGCATGAACAGGAGCTCAAAACTATAGATGAGACATTACAATCAAAACTATGTTTGTGCCACATTTTTCCATGATCTTTATCCAGTGAGACAACTTATGTATGTATAAGATGACAGCTAAGTTTTTCCTTCTTGAGCTCACCCTATCCGTCTTGGGTGCTGAGGAAAAACGTAGTTTTTTCAGCACCCAATAAATTGGTGAGCCTATACAGAAGCACAAGACCAGACAAGATGAAAGTGAAGATATGTCAAAAGAATCACAGAAACCAATTTGTTGAATGCATCACGCTTGTTGCCTACCTGATTCCCCTTAATAGTGGAAAGTGCTATATCAGACAGATCGGTAGATGCATAATGGATGCTTGCATGAGCACAATAACAAGGTAAGTAGTATTGTTCCTGATGGCTTCTCTTCCTTCATTGCCATAGATGTAAGCGCACACCTAAACTTAAGGAAACGGTTATCATGAGTAGAAGTAGGTGCGAGATGACGCGGTTGATAATGGAGGCAGGCAGAATTTCAGCGCTTGGCGACGCTTGTGTGAGCAATCCATCAGTGATATTAACAAATAAGGAACTCGACTGAATGTATTTGCGGTAAAGGTTTTGTGGCTATGCACTAGGAACGAAAAAGAAATTTTCAAAAAATGCACGATGCAGGTAATACAGTGTTGTCTTATGTTGATGCCTGCGCATAGGTTACAATTTATGGTTGTGAGAGCTATGCCCATGTGACGTACGACGTTGTGGAGTAGATATACTAGTGGGATTTGCGAGTAATAAACTGCTGTTGAAAGTTAGCGCTGTGTTGTCTTGAATGTGCCTTTTCTTTTCCGTGCCCTTTGTCTGTGCAGCCATATACAATCATGCTACCACACCAACTAGCCCACATCACCACCCTCATCGACTGCTTTTCTGGTGGTGACAATCTGAGGACTCGGCATTCCAATCATCATAGGCGTGTGCATGTTTCCCCTTCAGGAGGGGAGAAGGATGTACGCCGCAGTGTCTCCCTCCTAATTAGGTCAATGTATGAGACTCACTTTAACCCCCTTCCCCTATTATTCAATGTGTGTGGCAGTATCTACACCCCCCTCCCCCGTCTTAGGTGACTAGGGAAGCGGCCACAGCCATGTCCCCCTCCCCACCATTGAGCACGCACCTATGCGAATCCTTAAAACTACTGACATGCACTCACATCAAAATCTGCAAGGGCAGACTGGTGGCCTTGTTGGTACGACATATGTGAAGTGGCTTAGCGCAGATTTAGCGCAGCTGGCGCCAGTGTACGTCTCCTTCGTCTTGTCCCATCTCGAAACAATGTGCGCTAAATTACTTCACAGTCTCTACGCAGGTGCACCGCCAGTACTGTACTCGCGCTGATAGCACCGAGGATGTCACAGTACCCAGCAGACATGGAATTTTGTTTTAAGCATTTGTTCAGTGGTGACATGAATTTCGTCGCTTTGCATGGAAGCACCCGACGTACCGCGAACTCACCAAGATCTCCCTCGATGGTTAAGCATCCACTTCGTCGGCCTCCGGCAAAACCGCTGTCGCTCAGCCTCTTCCTACGAAAATCGGTGCTGTAGCTAAGTCCGCGAAGAGAAGGTACGGCACCAAAGGTACTCTCTGGCACCTCTATTTTTTACGCGCTCTCTGTGAAAAATAGAGATTGCCGTGCATATTCGGCGGACCAGACCACAGAACACCAAAGAACACCTACCAGTTTGACCGAACTTCAGAATAAGCTTGGGGACAGCAATTCGGAAGCTACGGTAGCGCTGTCTGGGTTTTGTAGGAAATCGTAAAAAGATTGCAAAATGACTATTTCACTAATAGGTGAAAAACGTTTTGTTACCTTCTGCACATAAATGTATTTTCGAATCAAATTTAAGTAAGAATATTGTTAGTATAATTTAAAATTGCGTATAAAATGAAATAGGTTTCAAAAGCACCAGAGTGTTTTCATATGGCGGGTGGCCTTTTGCATAGCAGACGACATCGTCGTCATCTGCTTCTGCGTCATGGCTGACCCCCGCTCATTGTAGTAGCCCCCTTTCTCAATTTCTATCGTTTCCACATAGTGCATTGCAGTAAACTTCGCAATATAAGCTCATAAGTATCTCGCATGCTTACTTTAGTAAGTTGTGATGCCGCATACAGACCGAGCGAAATGACAACGCTGGTCGCACAAGCTTGCAACAATAAATCGTTTTTTTTTTTTGTAAATCAATCGATCGATGTTTACACAAAAAAAAGGCCACATAAGTAAAATTGTAGCAGGTACAGCAGTGAACAATATGCATGCTTCAGCGTTCATGTGCAAAGAAGATATACGTACTACACATAGCCCCAACGCAGATGCCCGGAGCACAGAAGCTGTCCAGCGCTGGCTGTTATATCCATCACTATGCACGAAAACTTTGGTGCAGTAAGTAATCGCATACCGCTTATGTCCCTGCACTTGTGTAGCTCAAGATTTCGCAACAACTCTTTGACAATATTCGGTAAACTTCCTGTAATTGGTATCAACATAGTTGCGTGCCTTTCACGAGCAGTGCGGTGAGACTGACTGTTTCCTTTTCCGCACTACCAACTAAGGTGACGCACTTTCCAATTTTCTACGCATTCGCACTTTGCATGCTTCTGAATGTCTGAAATTAAATGAGGAACGGTTTTTTATGCTTACCATGCCGAAGTCTTACTATGGTGGCTAGAGGGGGGAAGTGTGACGGGCGCTGTATCCCCGCCATGGGAGAGGGATGCGCGGAACGCAATGAAAGTTCTGGCCGCCGCAAGGGGCGCTGGTGTAGTAGTAGGTGCTCGCCACGCTTGCTTTGGCACGCTCGTTCTCTCTGTGCTGTGCCGTCACCTTGTTCGGATGCTACGCGCTCGCTGTCGTTTGTTTACCCATGTGTTCTGCGAACCATGCCGTCAAGTCGTGCAAGTACATGCTTCGTCCCTGGCTGTAAAGGCGGGTATAGATCGTGCTCGGAGAAGCTTTCCGTCTTTAAAGCCCCGAAGGATCTCTCGAGGCGAGAGCAATGGGCTCGAAATATTAAGCGGGCTGACAAAGAGCTGACGAGAGACAGTGTCGTTTGCGAGCGGCATTTCGACGCCAGTTTCATCGAAAGGACATACCGCCACATTATAAACGGTGAGGTTGTCGAGATACCCCACGATTGTCCGCGTTTATCAGAAGATGCGGTGCCTACGCTGTTCCCAGACGCACCGAAGTACTTTACCAAAAAAGCGCCCGTGAAAAGAAAGGACAGAAATATATGTGAACAGCGCGGACCTGCTAAAAAACGGCAAAAGCCGAACTCTGTCAGCAGGCAAGAGCCCGAAGCACACGTGCAGCAGCAGGAGCACGAGGATCCCAATGTTCTTCCCGAGGTGGAGACATCTGATGCAGTTCACGCCGACGCCGAAGTTCAAAGGGTGTGCGGCAACCTCCGTCTACCCGACGAAACATGGAACAAGTTAACGTTTTGCAGTGAACGTGATTCTGCGTTATACGGCGTTTGTGAGCTCGAGGCCGAGCAGGTGGACCACATCTTGCTGCCCAAGTTTGTGAAATTCAAAGCTAATAGCAGCCAACAGAACTCATTGTGTTGCTTTGTATACTTGAGGGGCAAACTGCATTTACAGTGTACCGTCTCCTCGCCGGAAGAAGCGCAGTCGGTGCTCGACAGCACACATGCACTTGCATTGTGTCAAGGCTGCGGCATGAGACCGGAAAAGCAAGGACAGTATGTATTGTTTGCTGGGAATTACTTTTCTGCCAAGTGTACTTATGTGTGTGAGAGTGGCTCCTGCATACACTGCAAATACCTCAGAAAACTGGTGCAAAACCAAATGTCGCGAAAGCGGCGTAGCGGGGGCATGTACAAACGTCAGAAGAAGCTCGCTAACACACGCCGCAGCTTGCGTACTGCTCAGAAGAAGCTGCTGAATGCAGAACGCGAATTAGCAGCAATGCGGCAGGCAAATCAACAAATTGCCGACGAGGTGCTGGGCGCTCGCATTAAAAGTTTGCCTGAAAAGCAACAAATGGCTGTCAGGGCCTGCTTCTAGGCTGCTACAAGAAAATCAACATCTGGGATGTTGTATGAGAAGGAATGGATTTTGGAGTGTGTACTTCTGCGGATGCGTAGTCCTAAACTATACGAGCAGCTTCGTAAGCAAAAAGTTCTTATATTACCAAGCAGGACGTGTCTCCAGCGCTATACTCGCAGCTTCAAAAGTGGCTTTGGATTTAACAAAGCAGTTTTCAACGCCCTTGCTATCACATCTCCAGTAGACATGGAGGCATCATCTTCGATGAGATGAAGTTGGCTGAGCGTTTCAACGTCAGTGCAGCAGGTAAGCGCTACCATTTCTTCAATCGAGCATCAGATCACTGAAGATGCATCACGTTTGCCCAGTATAGGGCCTGTTTTTATACTGCGGAGGCAATCAGTTTTTCGTTTTTAACTTATTTCCAGGGACAGTGGAAGGCTTCGTTGACCTCGGAAAGTTCACCCAGGAGGAAGATCGGACGACTCCAGCCGACCATGGGATGTTGATGATGTTTCAACCTTTTCAAGGTGAGGAAGCGTTATTATCAATTTTGTGTGCCAACACATGTTTACTGATAAAAGCACTTTCACTTTGCCAAATTAATGAAGAACTTCAAGTCGGCTCCTTATTAGATGTCACGTTTATTGAGAGTGCCTAGTCAGCATAGCGAATTGCACTTGTGTAAGGTGCAAGAAAGCCTGTCAATTTTGTGCGAAACAACTTAGCAGGTCAGGCAGCTGTCTTGCTATAAACATGAGTCTAACTATATGACTGATTTTGTGCAGGTGACTGGACACAGATATTGGGAGTGTTTTCATCCAAAGGGAACATCAAAGCAGAAATGCTGGCGGAGCTTCTTCTAGAGGCCATTCTACTGTCAGAACAAGCCGGACTTTTCGTCGACTTTGTATTCTGTGATGGAGCGACCTGGAATCGGAGCATGTGGAGGTCATTTGGAATTGGCGGTATGAAACAGAACTATTTGTTCTATTGTGGCCAATTTCAACATGCCTGCTATGTGCATGGGGCACGTGAAACAATATATATGCATCTCAATATCAGCGATATATTCCCAGAACAGTGAGGTTTGAAAAGCAGAGATGCTGACTGCTTCTTTTTTCTTTATTCCAGCATCCTCAGTCAAGACCACCTGCAATGTTACCCACCCTGTGGACCCCTCCAGAAAGCTTCACTTCTGCTCCGACTTCCCACATTTAGTGAAATGTGTTCGCAACTCATTTGTAAGCACCGGGTTCACCACTCAAGATGGTCGTGCGTGTGTTGAGGACATTGAGGCAGCATGGGAGAAAGACAAAAGTTCTTTAACTCTGAAGGCCATGCCACATATAAACGAGAGTGCACATTCGGCCCAATTCTTTTGAGAAAATGAAAGTTAACTTGGCGTTCACACTGTTCAGTGATGAAGTTTTGAAAGGCATGTTTTTGTTCGCATCAGACATTGACGAGATTTCTCCTTCAAAACTAATGCCCACAGGGGAGCTTGTAAAGCGAATGAGTCGACTAATAGCTGTGATGACGTCCAGGTGCCCGCGAGAGGGGCTCAGACCATCATCAGAGAAAGTTGCTGAGCTCGAGGCGTTCCTTTTATTTATGGATCACTGGGAAGCAGCAGCAAAGACAGCCGGTGGGGGATTCGTGAGTAAGAGCACTGCAGAAGGTTTGCGTGTTACTTTATGTAGCACGCTTTCACTTCTTACCTACTTGACAAAGTCTCTCGGCTTTAGGTACATGCTAACAGCCCGACTCAGCCAGGACAAACTAGAGAATGTTTTCGGAATAATTAGGCAATATTCTGGTACTAATGACCATCCAAATCCCGGGCAGTTCCTAGTGACTGTAAATTGCTTGTCTTTTTACAATCTTGCTAGACCACCAAAGAGTGGGAACTCCCCAGCAGAGCTAGTAACAGCTCTCATTGACACTTCATCACCAGCCACAGGTGATGCCATTTTCGGCATACGAGACATGATCGAAGATATGCTTGAAGTTGGAGATGTTGATGGGGCTAGGTCTACACTGCAGTCTCTAAGTGGTGACCACAGCAGCTACGCTGTTCGGAAAAGTGACAGCCGTCTCATTTATTACGTTGCTGGCTATGTTGCGAAAAAATTCAACAAAAAAAGCTCTTGCAACGAGTGCATTTCCACTCTTGCCACCAAGAAATCAGGAGCCATTGTCAAACCGAACAGTGAATTAGTCTGTGAATTCGACAAAGGAGGATTGCTGTATCCTTGTGACAATCTGGCCAAACTTGTGAAAACCTTGGAGGATACATTTACGTTCTACTTTTCTGCTGAAAAGTTGCACTCCTTCAGCATACACGATTTCATGCAGTTCTTGGCAGGTATCAAACTGGATAGAGTTGGCTGCGAAATTCACAGCAAAGAACTGACCGCAAAAGTAGTCCAGCTTTTTCTGCTCACGCGTATGCACTTCTGGACAAAATCTTTGAACAAAGACAGGAGTATCCAAAGGGAGCGCCAGAAACACTTGAAGTTGAGGAGGGTCAAGTAATTTGACCTCTGAACGTGATATGGAAGTATGTTATGACAAATGTGTGATAAATAAACATGTTTTACCATTTCCCTTGCGTGTATTTAGTATGCATCTAAAGCCGTAAGTTAACAGAAATCATTGGATCTTGCATAGATAGAACTATCGCTAAAATATTTAAACAAAATGTTCAATATCAAAGAGCCTCCAGCTGCAGCATTCCAATCTCCACTTCAAGTTTCTCAAGGAAAAGGAGCCGGAAAACGTAAATGCTTCGAAGATTTCACGCCGAAGGGAAGCCCCTACAATTAAGAGGAAATGAAGGGGGGGGGGGGGGTACGGACTGAGAGAAAATTTAAAAAAACGCACTGCACTGCAGCCAATATACTCGCTATGAATGATGGAAACAGTTTAGTGTTTTTCCCTCTTTGTGAAATGTAAAGTCGGCAAGTCGTTTATTTCAACTGAACTAGACTATAAACATGGTAAAATCAGCTCAACAAGAACACGATAATAAGAACGACATAGGACGGGCGCTGAAAATTTAGCGCCTGTCCTCTGTCGTTCTTTTTCTCGCCGTACTTTTGCGCTGCTTTTACCATGAAGATCAACCAACTAGCCTAGTTTTGCACGCTGTTGCAGATTAAACATGTCAAAGGAAACCGATATTAGGAAACTTTTAAATATGATAACCTCCGTCTGATTTAAAAGCATTCTTGTTTTTTTTTTCTATTGCTTAGCACCGCTCAGAACTTACAACACATGCTTCTTAGCGAAACAAACACGTAGGCACGGGCGCGGTGTATAAGCGATTATTAGAAAGAAGTGAAACTAACGTCTAGCAGCCATACGCAAAGCAGGCAAATACCGCCGCAAGCACCTACGGCGCAGGTAGCGCCACCTGGTGTGGCCGCCATCTTTCATCGGGAATTCGTACAGCCCTCCGCTCTTGCCCGTCACACTTCCCCCCTCTAGCCACCATAGTCTTACAAATAAAATCGTCGAAAAAAGGGCTTCGTTCTGTTTCGTTTACTTTATGCGTTTACCTACGCAGCCAAGTGCGCTGTCGTCGTTTCGATGGTGGCGACTCCTCACGCTGTGGCCGCGAAGCTCGCAACATGCCACGGGCCTGGCGGCGCCGCGCAACATCGCTCAGTTTTGCAGCTTACCTAGTTCTGGAAATGTTCATATGTATCTGCAAGGCTTGTGTTGGCTGGCGTTGAGCGAGGCTTCGTTTCAAAAGCGAATACCACTGCATAAATGAAGCTTCTCCAAAACAAAACGTTTACAAGCCGATCTGATTCACGCGTATTACATTCTAAAATAAACGTCCACTCACCTTGACGGCACAACCAAACGGCGAAGGAACAGACGACATAAACGTGGCGGAAAGAGCGCTCACTTTGTCGTATGCCTGACAAGTTTAGTGGTCGTTGGTTACTTCTCTGGTTCGTAAAATTGTAAATCAACGTAGAAGCACAGAACATCTATACACTACCAATTAGAGAAGGGAAACTGTACCTTTGACAGTGCAACGAAAATAAGGGTAGCGGTGGCGTTGTGAACTAACTTAACCGACCTAGAGACGGCGGTAGTAGGCCTATCATCATCATTGCGCTAGGGTATGGTGGCTAGAAGGAGAGGTGTCAGCATCGGCGCGCCGGAGAGCGAGCGAGAATTCCCAACCAACCAAGTGGCTTTGAAAAGAAGAAAAAGGAAGAAAAAAGCGCAGTCCCGTTACTGCCTCTCTTAATCGAGGGCACCGTCACAGTTATGCGCAGGGAAGGGCGAATGGAAATTGAAGAGACAGAAGAGAAGAGGTAAGAGAAGGGTAGGGAAAAGCATTCGCACAGTATCACATTGCGTGCGTCCGAAACCGCTGCGATAATCCGCAACCATCAGGAAAAGCCACCGAGAAGGCCGGAGAATTAATTCACCGAAAAAGAAGAGGATGAGCCTAAGAGGCGCATAAAATGATGGGCGAACACACTCGCGTGACCAGAAAGCGCAAGCATGAGAGAGGAAAGAAAAAGGCCGAATGATTTCGGTTCAACGACAGGGAAAAAAAACAGTTGAATGCACAGATAGGAGATACGTGCGTGGGCACGTACCTCAGGGACGAAAGAGGAAAAAAAAACATTGTTCCAGTTTAACGAGATGGGAAAAAAAGAAAAAAAAACTGTTGAACTTACAGATTAGTGTCCTGTTGACCTTGGTGAAATAATCCAGTGGGGGCACAGAACACTGGCAAGGGCGGAAAGCCCGAACACGAGAGAAAAGGAAAAAAAAGTTCAGTTCAGTCAAAAAAAAAGGAGGGAAAAAAAAGAAAAAAAGAAAAGGAAATAAAGTTTAGCTGAACACACAGATGAGAGTTCCGAGGAACTCGATGTGTCAATCCCGTCGCTCTAGTTCGCCGGAACGATTGCTTCATGCGCAGCGATAGCCGCCGCACACAGGCCACGAACCGGAGAATCAGGGGGGAGGAACACCATCACTGCGCGGATAGCGGCTACAAGTGCGGAGATCACCGCGTCCCTCGGGTCTGCCTCGGAGTCGGGGCAATCCAGAGGAGGGGGCGAAGGGGCACTCGTGCTTGCAGCAGGCGCACTGGTAGGAGGGCGAGGAGCAGGCACTGACGCCGATCGACGACCGGAGGCGACAGCGTCCCGAAAGGAGCGGCCCTAGACGACTTCCACGCTGCCTCGCTTGTCGATGGTGTTGACAGCGGTTCTGGCTTTCTCCGGCGCATGGCGGCGCGTCACGGGGCCATCCGAGGAGGCGATGATGACGGCGGCCTTGCGCTGAATTTGCCAGAAAGGGCAGCGCGGTTCGTAAGCTAGATGCGTGCCACTGCAGTTAATGCAGCGAGGGCGCTCCGCAGGACAGGGCGCTTTGGCGGGGCTGCCGCCGCAGCGGAGGCAGCGTTGGTCCCGCGAACAGGTCGCGGTGGCGTGGCCGAAACGGCCGCAGCGGGCGCACTGAAAGGGCCGTGGCAGGCGAGGACAGACAGGCCGGCGGAGCTTGAAAAGGGCCACAACCAGCGGAACCGTAGTGCCCTGAAACGTGATCGCGAGGCACCTGCCTCGTCGGACGCAGGGGATGACCGGGACAGCTGAGTCGAGGCTGGCCACGATTTCCTCCAAGTCAAGGGTTGCGTCGACGCCATAGACGGTGCCCACGCATGGCATAGCCTTCGAGATTTCTTTTGCCTGTCGAATGAGCGCGAAACGCCCGTCCTCTATGGCGGTACTGCCTACATAGGAATAAGGATCTTTCTACTTGGCCTTTAAAATCGGCATTTTTAGCTTCTCCTACAAATTTCAGAGGCTATGTCTTGTAATGAAGGAGTTGCCTGCTGAATGATAACGGCACTTACGTAGGGTTAATTATAATTACGTTTATGTCATTTTAAAACTTTTTACGTTATTTTTGTTGCAATGAGGCTACAAAAACGTAAAGACTTATTTGAAGATATTCCTACTTAGGTGACGCCACCACCATAGTTCCGACGACGGCCGCTTTTCATGTGACCGTCGATAATGCGGCAGGCAAGAGAAATCTAGGAGGGCATGCCCATGACATAGAGTTTCCTAAAATTAACTAGAAAGGACTCTGGCGCTGCGATCGTTCAGCGACCATGGGAATGATGAGTAGTGCACACATTTGCCTGGTCTTCGTACTTGCGTGCGGCGAATCACACTTGCGGCTTTGTTTATTGCTGGTTACGGTTTTGTTTTGAAGAAAAAAACGAACCATTTTAAACTTTGTGACCCGATTCAAAATGTTAATCCTAAAAGAATAAGGTTGTGAAGCGCGAACAGTGAACATTTGCTAATTTATGTTTTTTTTTTTGTGAAAAAACAGCTCCAAGCCACACGAACACACACGGAGCTAGAAGCTGGCCAGAAGTACGAAAAATAGACAAATGTGTGTACTAGTACTACCCATCATTATGGTGGCTCCATACCATCATTCCATGCTTGCTGAAGCGCCGTGCGTTGCAGCTCCCATAGACACTAGCGCCAGAGTTCCCTCTAGCGTACATTAGGAAACCTTATAGCCCATGGAGGAAAAAAAAGTATAGGAGAGGTCACGAAGGAAGGAAAGGTGCTTGAGAGAGGCCATCACGTCATATTTGTAAAACCACCGTATGGATGGATGAGTGAATTGATGTGGCTGTACCCTTAAGATGGGGTGGCGGCTAATGCCACCTAGCCGTAATATTTAGTGAACCAACAACTAGATTGATCTTTTTTTTTCCTTTAAATAGTGAAGTATAAGACTGGTACTTTGCAGTGAATGGTTTCATTTTCACTCGTGCCTTGACTTTAGCCACCAATCAGATAACCTCCTTCTTGGTAATTCTACTCGCTTAAAGCCTATTTTGCCCTCCCTGTTCCTAAACCCCAGTGCTTTGAAAACCTCTGCGCAATCAGAACAATATCAAGTGTTCGGCAGTTTCCTCGTCCTCTCCGCATGCACTGCATACCGTGTCGACCCCTTCGTATTTCGCCCGATATGTCTTGGTTCGCAATAGTCCTGTCCTGGCCTCAAACAGTAGAGAACAACCCCAAGTATTATCATAGATCCTTTCCTTGGCAATTTCCTGCTTAAACGTTCGATAAATCGCTAGTGCGCACTTCTTAATAATGCCACTTTTTCAAATATCGGCCTCAGCTTCCTTCACCTTCTTCTTAACCGATAGTTCTTTTTGGTTTGGCACCCTGCTGTTTTCTAAGTATTTACCCGTTAATTTTCTGGTTGGCTTCCTTGATTTGGATCGACATTCTTCATGTACCAGTAGCTGAAAACCTTCCTAGCCCAACGCTCCTTCCCCATTTCTCTCAATCGCTTCTCAAATTTTATCTTGCTGCTAGCTTCTTTGCCCTCAAATGATATCCATCTCACATCACCTTGTACTCCCTGATTTGGTGTATTCCTGTGAGCCCCTAAAGCAAGCCTACCTATTTCACGTTGCTTAATTTCTAATCTTGCTTGAACTTCTGATCTCATGCACAAGACCGCATTGCCAAATGTTACACCAGGAACCATGACCCCTTTTCATATTCCTCTTACAACATCATACCTATTGTAATTCCACAGTGCCCTATTTTTCATTACTGCTGCACTTCTGTTACCTTTAATCGTCACGTATATTTCGTGTTCCCTTAGGAACTCGGTCGCATTGCTTATCCATACGCCCAGATATTTGTATTTATCTGTTATCTCTAGCGTGACCTCCTGTATCCTAAACACCTCCTGCATCGCAAACACCCGCCCTACCTCCTAGCGGAGAAGCAGATTCGCGATTTCCGGCGAGAAGCTGCCGCAGCGGCCTTGGAAGTGGTGTTCTCTGCCGGTAGCGAGTCAATCCACGAGTACTGCTTCTTTTGCGTGTTTTTTTTTTTTTAGAAAAACTGTGCGATTCCCAGCTGTAGTGTATACTCGGTGCGAATCGCGTGCACCGCTGGATGTACCTGGTGGCACTTATCCCGTATGTTCGCTTCACTGTTGATGGCGTTTGCATGCGGAGTTCTCAGGTGTACGCTCCGTTGGTTCTTACTCA
The DNA here is from genome assembly GCF_013339725.1 of Rhipicephalus microplus. Taxonomy (NCBI): domain Eukaryota; kingdom Metazoa; phylum Arthropoda; class Arachnida; order Ixodida; family Ixodidae; genus Rhipicephalus; species Rhipicephalus microplus. Next base: position 74,267,424 of record NC_051167.1, read on the forward strand.
TTGTGTCAACACACGCGAACTTTCGTTTTTACTGTTGCAGGCATCGTGTCGTGTTTTTAGAAGTTGTGTCGTTCATACGGAAGGACAATAACTTTTCTTGTTACCGGACTAAGTGTGTATGCATTGTATGGTGTGCGCTCGCTGCGTGTTATTTGTGTGCGCACTGGAAATACACACTTAACGTGCACGATCAAGTATACAATACAGCTGTGCCTTCTTACCGACATGAAGTACGTCAAGTACTAGGCTGGCTTTGCACGGAATAGCTCCGAAGCAAGCTCTCAAAATCGTGCATTGCCACACTAACACTATATACGAGAAAATAAGTACCAATCGGCCCGTAGATCAGGAAATCTGGCTAAGAGAAAGAGAGAGAGAGGCCTTGTGGCGAGTAGAACGCGTGACTGCCTGGTGAGTTCGAATACGATGATGCAGGGGCTGGATGATTTTCATCAAGACACGTACCGGTCCTTTCTGTGCCGTTGCACAAAAACATTCTACGCAGTATTTCAGCACGCCGCATTCGGGCCTGTCACACATGTACGAACAGTCTGGGAAAGGTGTGCTCACCACATTTTAGTGCATACAAACCATACAATACGCGTGAAGTTAACGCCCGGACTATAGAAGCGAAACAGTGCTGAGAGCACGCCGCGGACCGTCTGCCGTTTTGTTTGCCCCATACTGGTTTGTTTGCGCCATAAATTTGACGTCACTTCCGCCACACTTCTCGCAACGCATTGGCATAGGATAGGGCATCTCCTTAGTTTTTCCTTCCTCCATTCCTGAGGTAGAGTTGCGCGTTCCACATACCTTTTCCTTCCACCACTCGCGCCGGTATTCGGTGAGTGCTGTCACGTGGTGCAAAGTGACGTCAAAAGTTCCATTTCACTCGGCGAAGCCAACTTTACGTGCACGATGGCGCGGCGCCCACGCTTTCTCTGCCCGCACAGATTTCAGCGTCATCGCGACTTCCACTAGGCGTTTTACCTTGTACAGTGGCGGTAAAAATTTTGCGGACCACGGGAGCGCGGGTCAAAGAGCACCGCTGAGCCTTCTGCGAAGCTCAAAAGCGCGCATTGCACACGCGCGCCCTTTTTTAAATGCGAAGCATTTCTTAGTGAACTTCGGCGACTTTAAGCGTATCTATCTATCTAGCCGCCTACGACTTTTAGCTCTCCTGCCCGTTTCGATAATGACCGCATGCGCGTTTCAGCGCGTCCGGCGTCCCTCTGTCACGAAAAAAGGGAGACGTAGTGTTGTCTGGGTAACGCCTCGGCGCGAAATGCAGCATGTCGCATTTCACGGCGGTTGCTGTTGGGCCGCGCCGACGGACGCTGGTCGCGCCTGGCGCCAGACTATAGAGTGCTCGCGTTTGGCTAACGTAGCGTCGCTGTGCCCAGCGTGCGCGCGCGTCATTGCTACATTGTAGTATATTGGGCCCTTCATGATGCGCTCGCGGCCGTTTTGCTAGCTGCACATATACCGAACTTGGTGTTACGTGACGTCAATGAATGGCGAAATATTTGACTGGGGCAAACATGATATCCCTGACACGCGTGTCATGTAAGAACATGACAACATGCCACGCTCATAGCGTGCTCGCGGCCGTTTCGCTAGCTCCGCATATACTAAATTTCGGATCACGTGACGTGAATAGATGACGCAGGTAAACGACACATCCAAACACGACAAATATCAACATCGCAATCAACATCTTATGATCGCAATCAACATCGTTATGATCGGCTTAGATCGGAACCATGAAAACATTGAAGGACTCAGACATGCCATCTACGCAGACGATGTTTCAATCTGGGTGACCAGAGGACCTCTACAACAAAAACAAGATCTTTTGCAACGCGCAGCAGATACAGTTCACGACTACGTGCGTCAATGCAGCCTCGTCTGCTCTCCGGAGAAATCAGATCTCCTGATAGTCTACAGACGAGGATACGATTTGAAAAACTCCATAGGCGTCTATATAGGAGGGAAGAAGATTCCAGAAGGGTCCCAAATTAAGATTCTCGGCATTTGTCGACAAATGCCGAGAATCTTAATTTGGGACCCTTCTCTCGTGATCTGAGCTGTAGTGTTTGACAGCCGTCTGATGGTGTGGTCTATACGACAGTTGCTTTGTATCGATACAAAGCAACTGTCGTATAGACCACACCATCAGACGGCTGTCAAACACTACAGCTCAGATCACGAGGATGATCACCAGAATCTCTAACAGAAGACGGGGTATGAAGGAGGAGGACACTTGTAGGCTTGTACAGGCCCTCGTAGTCAGTAGGATTGTATACAGTGTCCACTACCAAACACCACTCCCACAGGAAAGAGAACAATTAAAGGCACTCCTTAGAAAAGCCTACAAATGCGCCCTTGGTCTACCTGTCAGCACCTCGACAGAAAAATTCTTTAAACTCGGGATAAGCAACACAGTGCAAGAACACATCGAGGCACATCTCCTTGCGCAGAAAATGAGATTACTGCTGACTGCTACGGGCAGGTTCACGCTGCAGACATTGGGCATGAGGGATTATTGTGGAGAAATCAATAACACGGCGAGCATACCAAAGTACATTCGCCAGATCATTGAAGTCAGCCCAATACCGAAACATGCATGCATCCAAAAATCCATAGGTCTCGAAGAAAAGCTAGATCAGAAGCACAGGAAACAAATTTCAAGGCGAGAACCGACGTATTGTACGTTGACGCGACCACATACAGAAAGGACTCTGGGACAGTTGTAAGCGTTGTTTATCACTAACTTAGGGAAGTCAACAGCGCTTCGATCAGAAGCAACAACATCCTCGAGGCTAAGGAAATAGCGATCGCGCTCGCGATCACACACCAGAGCGAAGAGTCTACAACAGAAAAAGTTACTGACTCGCAAGAAGCGTGTCGATGGTACAGGAGTGGACGCATATCCAGTGCTACCATCCGCATACTCAAGGGGGAAAAAAATCAACTTCTCAAGCTGCTCCATTACGTGGACACTGCAGGCCATGAAACTGTGACAGGGAACCAGCGTACCGACGCCATTGCCCGAGAATACGCCGACCGGGGGGCGCACAACGACGAGAAACCAGCCACAGTTACTAGACGATATGGAGCAATTTTAGAACACCAGAGAGCCCTGAGGAGGATATACCCTCCTCCCCACTAAGACCTCAGCAGAGAGCAGTCGGTTGCCTGGAGACAGCTGCAGACTAATACGTACCCCAATCTCAGTCTTCTGAGTAAAATCTATCCGGGAATATACGCCAACAAATGCCCGCTATGCAGAGAACACCCCACACTTTACCACGTGACATAGACCTGCCAACACACACAGGTAGTGCCAAGAAACTGTACACCAACACCGGAGCACTGGGAGGCTGCGATGTCCTGCTCTAAGCCTGAAGAACAGCTCAAGATGATCTACAGAGCTTTCAAGACGGCAAAGGCCACAGGGGCCCCGGACTGAGGGCTCCACCTTCAGTGGAAAAATATTTGTAATAAAGTTTTGCATTCATTCATTCTCTCGCAAATCGCAACGTTCGCATATAGCAATAATCGCAGACACCAGCATTTATTGATATCATATAAACATGTCATTGCGAACGGAAGCAGTGAAAGAAATGCATGTCATGATAAAATTATGACAGCGGTTGCTCCAAATTTTCCGACTGATCTATCGTGCACGGACACACTTCAGTCCAACGTTACTTGTAACGTTGCCTCAGTCACTTTCACCGCAGCACACTGATGTGATACGAGCAAGCACGCTGAGAATGGAGAGGGGCTGCTATTTCAGTAATGTTTTCAGACATAGGCGACCATACAAGTACTCGTAATTGCCCGACGTGTGCAAACATATCTAATTAAACAACAAAATGTGCTACTTTACGCGACGATAACAAGTACGACCTCTCCCTGTTTGTAAACAGTGTGACGTCACTGCGGGCACCCCGCCCACCATACCCTCTCTCGGAGCAGATGCTGGTTGGCAAGAAAGTTTCACCGTCGACATTTTTCTGCATAGCAGAGCTGCGTGTCTGCATTCCTTCGACAGAAATTTCTACGTTGCTATGTTTTAAAGTCACAGAATTTGAAAGGAGGGGGTCACGAAAAGGTCACTACACATAGTGTGGAAATTTGCTCGTCGTAGATGGATGGATGGAGAGAGAGACGCGACTAGCACGCAGTGGGCTTCACCCACGTAGATGGCCGACAGACAGACAGAGAACTCTATTGAGGCCGCTCCGACGTCGGAACAGGTAGGCCGAGCTTCACAGAGCCTCACCGTCGTGGGCCCTCTGGACAGCCCAGAGTTGATGTGCAAGTTCTTAGCTCCTGAGCGCAGAGCTCCATTCCTCTTCAGTTATGTGCCGAGAATCGCGTGATGAGGGGCACTGCCAGAGCATGTGGTATAACGTAGATACGGCGCCACAATCTGGGCATGTTGGATTAATGCTTTCAATAAACTGGCTGTGGGAACGAAGACTAGGGTACGACCTGGTTTGAAGCATGCGGAGGGTTGATGCCTGGGCCCTACAAAGTTGCATATGAGGAAGGGAAAAAAATCCTTCTGTCCAGCTGACAATGTTTGGTCAGCACATTGAAAGTGAGGAGAACATCCCTAAAGACCATTAGGTTGGAGTCCGAAGGTCCCGCATGCTGCCCAGCACGGTGAGTAAGTTCGCGACGTAGATGGCAGCCATAAAAAAATCTGATCTTTTCCGAAAGCGAACGTTTTCAATGTACACGGTAACTGGAACTTTGAGAAATATTTGCATGGCATAAATGTAAACTTTTTCAATATCCATCGTGGCATGTGCAACGCAGTTATAAACGAGGTAGAGCATTGACGGCAGCATCGTTTTGAGCTGCATGCTGTGCGCAACCTCATGGATAATATTCTAACTCATTGCGCAAAAGTCTAATCAGAGTAGAATGAAAAAAAAAAATAAACACTTCTTGCCATGCATTTGGCTGAGGTTAACATATATCCTATATAGTGAAATATAAAGTGCAATTCTGCCGCTGCGTTTCTCAAGAACCCAGTGAAAAATCGTATGATGTAAAACCCGACAACTTAATAACATATAATATTATCTGGCACAGTTACCTTGCTGTATTTGACACCTATAACGTGTTTTGCTCCTTTAGGCTTGCTACACAAACTTCTAATGCGCATTGTCACTTCATAAGGATCGAGCCGTAAATGTACGAAGTAGATAAGCGACGAAAATCTCCGCTGTTTCCATTAACACGTATCAAGTATCCGATAATACGAGTTGTAGTCGTGGTGAAACGTATATGCAGATTCGGCAACGCTACAACATGCTTATAGCACATGCGTAGTCGAATATATCACCCGGAGATCATGCACTTTTATTTTTCCGCACACCGCGCCTACGCTAAGATGTACCCCTTCGCAGATGATCACTTCAAACGCATTTTTATCTCGACTAAAATGTCAGATCGTAAAGTTCCATTGACAACCAGTTACTGCAACCGGCCCACAACGAATACCAGTGTTTTCGCAAACAGGGCGCACCGCGTTATTCACACTGCACACACCACGCACAATATTCTCAGTTTAAACGTCAGTAAAGGTATACACCAATATTGTCGATGCCTTTCAATGCACACTACACGCCACAGTCAACTGCACATTTTCGAAGACGATGCTGCCGTTCCTCGCACAGGCCGCCACGTGTGTTCACTTCTCCGAGATAAACAGCCAGCCAGCGTGGCAAATATTCCATCGCGCACTTTACCACACACCTAGATGTTCTCGGACACATACTACAGCTAATTTTGTCACTGTTAGATGAAGATTACGCCTTCAAAAAAAAAAAAAAAAACAATTGCCCCAAGCACCGAGTGACTGCTCTACTCAGCCACCAGCGGGAGTGTTTTGCCAACCATCGCCTTGCACGTGCATCGGTGACGTCACGCTGTGACGTACCCCGGTAGAGGTCTATTGCACCTTTTTTAAAGACGATAGTCTTTCTTGGGGACCTTCGACGCAGAAAATTCTGTCTGTCTGTACATTTGCCTGTTTGTCCACGTTAACAATACCCCCAACGAAACCAAACCCTACCCCAAACGGCCACCCCAGCCGCAGCGCCCACCAATATTGCTCATGTTTCAGCGTTCATACTTGTGCGATTGTCGATTAAAAAGCAATGATTGCGCATATCTGAGGCACCATAACAACACGTCAGTGTTTTGTATGTGTGTCTTCATACTAGAAAAGGCACACATAAATAATTTTAAAGGTCGTAGCATTTATTTTATATTTTTCTTTGCATAACACAGATCCACTGCGGCAAAAGTGGCCGAAACATTCCATATTCAATATAGATCAAGGCCATAAAAATTTGTGAAGGATTACATGAATAACACAAAGGAACAATGGGAGGCACTGCTGTCTAGCTCGGCCGTTGCTGATCAGCTCTGGCTGGTCCAACGGGTAGAGATGGTGGCTAGGGTCAGTTTAGCCTTGGAATAGGGGCCCGGCCATTTGGAATGCTCCGCTTTATGCACAAATAAAGTTCTCTCTCTCTCTCTCTCTGTGTGTGTAGGATTCCATTGATTATTTTATTGCGATATCAATTACATGCACACCCTCAGTTGTATTTCGCCGTCGGCGTCGCCGTATTCACCAGTGGTGGGCGCGAGCACTGCAATCGCTGTGACGTGCAGGGTTGGATCACAGATCTCGACTCGCTCTGGCGAAGGAAAGCTGGCAGTTGGGTGCGTTGTTTTTAACGGCGCCTTCACGGTGTCTTCATTTTTTAACAGCGTTGTATTGCTCCGAATTCATCTGTGCAGGCTTCTGCTGGCTACCCAATGCGGAAAGTTGCAGTAAACCTTACCGGTGGTGTGACACATCACGCTACTTGCGCGACACCACTATCGTGGCCGCTGGCAGTGCGACTGTCTGCACCGCTCTCTTTCACCCCGCCGCGGTGGTCTAGTGGCTAAGGTACTCGGCTGCTGACCAGCAGGTCGCGGGATCGGATCCTGGCTGCATTTCCGATGGAGGCGGAAATGTTGTAGGCTCGTGTGCTCAGACTTGAGTGCACGTTAAAGAACCCCTGGTGGTCGATATTTCCAGAGTCCTCCCCTACGGCGTCTCTCATAATCATATGGTGGTTTTGGGACGTTAAATCCCACATATCAATCAACCACATCTCTCTTTCTTTGTTGTTGTTACTATTTCGAGCTCACGGGGTTAAATTGAGCACAGACCATGAATGTTCACATTCAAGCAGAACGTTTCGGTTTCTGTGCGGGAGCCTCGTTCACAATAAAAAAATGAATGTGCAAGCGGTTTGATTATGTGTATTTTAAAATGGGACTCAGAATTGTCAGATAGTCAAGATAAAGCCCGGAAGTCCAGTATCCTTCTCTTTGTTTTCATTGTTTTTACCCTATTCTGGTCTCTTTCGTGGCCAGTTGCTTCTGCGCGTGTTTGATCAGCCCGTTCAACAAAACCTTCTTTCTTAGATCATATATGTGGGCTCTATAGTCTATGCTAAAGCTTACTTCTATAGGTAACTTTTACCGCAGTCTGCGCACCACCATCCTCCCCGGGCGTCTGAAGTGGTTCTTGAGAGAAAGGAAGAGAAAAGTGAGCCCCGTTATTGTCTGCTTCAGTGAGCGACACCGCCACAGAGCTCACAAAGGGATGGGGGTAAGGAGGGATAAAAGGGTAGAAGTAAAGGTATAGGAAAGAGGAAGAAGAAGCAACAACAAACTGAGGGGATAGGAGAGACAGGAAAGATGGAAGAACGGTCACTGGAGTCCGAGGACGGGGTACACTTGCGAGAGATGGTGTCGGCGTCTGTAGATGGCGTAGAGCAGGACCAGTAAATCAGAGCTGCGCTGTCGTCGAAGGCCGTCGGCGACAGGAGATGACGTAGGACGAGCCCAGTCGGCCAGCGCTACGATGACGCCGAAGGTCGCGAGCGCGCGGAGCGCGCGGGCGCACAACCGGTCGGCACGAAATCCAGGGAGCGTCCCTCCCCGGGCGTCGTTCCCATGTGTGTACCCGGCCACGCGGGTTTCCATCAGCCAGTGGTGTAGCCATGAAATGGCACACCAAGCCCATGTCCCCCCCCCCCCCCAAACTTTTTCATGGCATATAACGCACAAAATAACGGTCGCCCACACTTGCCTGCCAAGCCCCCCGTTCCAATCAAGGTGGTGCCTTCTCCGAAAAAAAAAAAAAAAAAATGTGCCAACGCGCCTGCCGTCCACGACTTCAGCTCACAGGGTTCCTTGCTTATAGATTACGTCTGTATAGAATGGGCCCATAGTCACTGTCCATTTCTTCTCAACGTTGTTTTGATCTACAGGCGAAAACGTGGTAAGCTTCGAAAACTGATTCGTCTTCGAAGAGCTGCCATGAAATACACAGCTTATTAATGAAACTGCATAAAAAAAAACTGGACACAGACAATTTTATCGAAACATAAAATTGTCGTTTAGTTTACGGTGCGCAAGACCTCGCAGCATGCTCAAGGGAGTGAAATGATCACGATTTACCCCTTTGTAGAAGCTCTGGAACTGAACCAATCATTCATAATTATCACCCATGTGGGGCTAGATGGCTATATAATGCGCAACGTGTGACCACCGTAGAAATTTTGCGAAATAAACATTAGCCGCGCACCACAGAGAAAAGTTACAACTCTCAATGAGGCATGCGCGTGCGTGATTCTCACACGGTTGCCCGCAATGATCACAAAAACGTTGCGGCTGCATGCGGCTGTAAGAAGGCTTTGTCGCTTCCCACAAAGCGTGGAGTCCGCTTGAGCTGTGCTAGATTGATTGATATGAGTGGTTTAACGTCCCAAAACCACCATATGATTATGAGAGACGCCGTAGTGGATGGCTCCGGAAATTTAGACCATCTGGGGTTCTTTAACGTGCACCCAAATCTGAGCACACGGGCCTACAACATTTCCTCCTCCATCGGAAATGCAGCCGGGATTCGAACCCGTGCCCTGCGGGTCAGCAGCCGAGTACCTTAGCCACTATACCACCGCGGCGGGGCCGAGCTATGCTTCGTATGGTTGTGTGCGCTAAACATAAATGTAATTTGCACATATACGCTTGTCACGTCAACCGCGGTCCGTCTGTAGATGCAAACCTACAATGAATGAAGTAGCGTAGTTGCACGCATTTATTGCAGCAAAGATAATTTTTTTTTACCTTAAATGCCCATTTGATGCATCGATTCAACACGGAATGAGTCGTCACCTTTTACAGAGGCGATGCGCTCGCCCCCCACCCCCGCCTCCCCGTGGTTGTTTCATTTTGGTGGCCATAGCAGACGACGCCCGCAGTCGGACATTGTGAGAAGCGTAACACTTTTTCGGTGCAGTTTTTTAGCACTTCGTACAGTCGGGAAAGAAGCTGCAGCAGTATTTTACCGATTTCGTTGAGTGAAGTACAACAACAACAGCAATAATAATAATAATAGTAATAATAGTAATAATAATAATAATAATAAGACACGAAAGCGGCTGCAGACTGCGCGCGAGAAGGCGGCGGAGCAATCCAACCACATCCATCTCAGGGATGCCTCCGCATGATGGCCCCGTGGTATGTCCTCGAGCCCAATAGGTTTTTATATACATGAAAATGCAAGAAAGAAAAGTTACTATCCAGAAAAAGACTCCGGCGCGAGGAATGGAACGTCATACCTCTGAGTTGTGAGTGCGAGGCGTTAGCCACTGAGCCACAAAGGAGCTTTTTTTCTTGTTTATGGCAGTGCTTCAACAATTTTCAACAAATTTTTTACAATTATTTCATGTATATAGTGATCCCATGCACGGTACCCCATCGGGCATATCGTTGTCCATTTCGAGAGTCTTTAACTTCGTTTTGAACTGCTTAGCCACCTCCTCTAACATTCGAAAGACAAGCTATTTATACCTACCAGACTTACCACTTGTGATGGGCATCTCGGGGGGAGCTATTTCGCGTTTTCAGCGTTACCAGCGAGATGGCGCGTTGAGCCCGCGTTGCCACATCGTCACAACGCGGCGGTGCACGCTCTCGTCTTCCACGCGTAGTTTGTGCCGCGGTGATGGGGCAGGATATACGCTCACACATGCGCCTGCTTATCTCGGTGCGGGGACAATCGTACGCCATGGGCGTTCACCGGAACGATTCTGTTGTAGTTACCGGGCACACAAAGGTCACTGCAATCGCTGCCCAGTCTCCATTTGCGAAAAGGGGGCGCTTTCCAGACACAGCGAAGTAACAACTAAGGCGCTTTTCCGCGTTCATGATCTGTACCTGTGAGTACGTTTCGTGCATCATTTGTACGTGAGAAACACGAGGCACGTTTTGATCTGCTTGCCATTCTGCGCGTGACCTTCCAATTAGTTGATATCACATTCATTGCTTTGCCTTTGTGGCCGAGCTGTGACTTTTTTTTTATTGTTTGCTCTGAAGGTGGCACTATCGCACTTTTCGGGTGATTTATTACGTTTTTTTTTTGTTAGCCATCTGAAATATAGATATAAGAAGTCGACTTCGCTAAGAATTATGGGAACGGCGGCCGCGAGCGCGCCGACTTGAGAGAGGACAATGACGACCACGGGTGCGCTCGGGGCACGTGGAAGCCGCTGGCGGTGGGCAGTTGCCGCCGAGGCTTAGAGGAATAAATAAGGTTTCAGGTCTGGCTCCGCGTCTTCCCTGTGGGGTTCTGGGCCGAGCAGCCTCGAAATGCCTACGTTTGGCGCCTTACGGGAAGAATTCTGCCCGTAGGCCACTTCCACCATTTTGTTATAAAGCTTGGACAGCAGAAAGACTTCACTTTGTCCCAGATCGGCAACGCCGATCAGACCCCCCTTTGCTTTGATATGCCGCGGAACAAAATAGTGGAGCAGAAAGGTGCACGGAGCATCATCGTCAGAACGTCTGGTGCTAATAAACAAAGATGCACCGCAATGCTGAAGGTGAAAGCTGTTAAGTAATCATACTGAAAATACTGAAGGTTTAATTCATTTATTCAACATTGTATATTGTTCTCTTTTTGCCACACGTTGACACAGCTAGCATAAACAAGTCGCATACACAAAAAAGCCACTGTCGCACAAGGGGATATACAATATTTAGAGCCTACTGGTTTGATTTCCTTTTGTAATGTTGAATTGAGCACACTGCGAACAAAAGAGCGCGTTCACACTGTTATTGATTCCATTGCTCGAAGATTCTCTGTTGATTCGATAGACTATTGGCTCAGTAGCTTTCAAAATCACTTGAGTAGCAGCTCAAATCTGACCTCTGAGTCAAGGTACTAATCTATTGATAGGCCTTCCAAATGCATCAGATTGTAAAAACAGTGCACTTTCGTGCTAACAAAATGGCTCTTTTTCGTAGACTCGAGTCAGACGCTACACATTTCTTTAAGGCTCAAGAGTAAAACATGCAAGTGCCTGGAGAAATCTACAATTGACAGTGCTTCTTCAGCACGTGTCGCTCTAGCGTTCCCTGCCATGCCGTGACAAAGGTGCACATTTCACATTTGTATGGCTTGTCCCCCGTGTGACTGCGCATGTGCCGCACCATTAAAGAAGGACGACTAGCGACGTACGAGCACACGTCGCATGTATGCTCCTTCCCTTTCATATGGATTTCCATGTGCTTCTCCAAGGCGTCTTTATTGACTGTTTTATACGGGCACAGGTCACACCTGCACAGCTCAGACTTGTACAGCTTCCCATCGGGATGCGTCTGTTGCATGTGGCGAACGACGTTATGTTTCTTCGCAAATTTCGCTAAACAGATGGGGCATTGGATGCACTTATCGCCCTTGTGAGCCAACATGTGGTCCCTCAATGTGTACTTTGATTTCGTTGTGAAAGAACACAGTTCGCAGTGTAGCCACTCCACTTTCGTTGTAGGCTCAATGACAATGTTCACTTTCTTGGCACCGTCAGATCCTCCCCTACCTTTGCTCACTTTCTCGGCACTGTTAGCTGCCCCATTATAGTTGCCCAATCTCTCGGGCTTGTCCGTTGCTCCACTGTAGTTGCTCTCTTTCGTGACACCGTCAGTTGCTCCACTACAGCTGCCCACTTTCTCGGCACTGTCAGTTATCCCACTGCTGCTGCTCACTTTCTTGGAAGATTCAGTTGTTCCACTATGCTGGTCCACTGCCTTCCTCGACAGAAAATGCGAGTCGTTCTGACTCGATGCTCGTGATGACTTTGCACCTCCAGGATCAGAAGCTGCGAAAGTACAATTTGCACTGTTCTATTCAAATACACATGATAAACAATGCTGATAAAAATATATATATAGTAGCTGAGTCACAGCCACTGAGCTTAATACCTAATATGCAAAGCTTTACACACAATCTTTCCCTCGAAAGAAAGAAGGGCAATATCGAGGGCTCGTTTTTTTTCGTTGCCTGACACAATATGAATGAGAACTAACAGACACGAAAGTGAAGGGAAGCATGGGGCATGTTATTTTGCAGTAACTATGATATAAGTGCAAAGAAAGAAAAGTGGAGGAAAATATGAGTTGCCAATGACAGAAACAGCACCTGTCACCTTTAAACAATCCCCCGTCCACATTGTGGTCCATAAGTACACCCCCCCATCGCCCAAAGTGGACGGCGGGACGATCGCCAAAGTCACTCAACTGGTAGAGCATCGGGCTTGTAATTTGAAGGCCCCAGATTCAGTCCCTGTCCGCAGAAAGTTACCTTTTCTTGCATTTTTTTTTCGCAATTATATTTACCACTAACAACGCCCTTTATACTTTCCTTGGCAATGATGTCTTTGATTCGCGTTGATATTCTATCAAACAAAACAAAAAAACGACCGCTCAAGAATTTCCACTTCCTTCATTCTGAATTGTTATCACAATCATCGCCTTGCCCTTCCAGCAAAAGTGTGTTTTTCGTCTTTAATACAACATCCTAGAACAGGATGGTGCAGAAGACCACAGTCAATTCAATTTAGCAAAACAGTTCTACCATTCAGACTGTAATGCACTGGCAAATACAATGGCCGTTTGCCGGTTCTCTTGAGACACCATGACAACACAGCATATAAAAGCATACATGATACGATTTATGCCAAGGTCCCATGGACGATAAACCCTCATTTGTGGTATGCCTGAAGTGTCTTGAAACCACTGTGGTCCACTGCCAGCTGCTGTCGGACAATGGAACACGGCTGCGGCAGTCCACTGTCAAACCATTAGCTGTGGGTGTTTGGCGTTGAATTTTTAGTGCATTTTTTCACTGTGAAGCATGTGCACGCTCCCCGTACATGAAGTGCCATCTACTGAGGAATAAACAAACTTCATCATGCAATGAATGCATGATAAAGTACATGAAGTGCCATCTACTGAGGAAAAAACAAACTTCATCATGCAATGAATGTTTCATTTTTCTCGCACAAGGCCGCAGCACACTCTTCAGCTCGGACTTTCTGGACATCTGAGCGCTCTCACTGGCACAATGTTCGCTGTGAAGCAAGCGTTTTTTTTTTTTCACATGCCTTTTATGGCAATAATGCAGGCAGTAATTTAGGCCTTTATTCATAAGTCGACCTGAACTTGACTCTATAAGATGCCTTTTCATAGGAAGAGGAAAAGCAAAAGGACGAGAAAAGATCATAGCGTGTTTCATTCACTAGCCTTGTTCAGACTTAAAGGCCAACTGCAACGAAATTTTACTTCGGCGGGAACAGCCATAAATCATATATATACGGTTAGTAGTATATATATGGTTAGTTACAATAATGCCAGTGGAAACTCTTGCACTCGTGTATTGAATTTATAATTGATGCTCTAAGTGCCAGCAAGCAGACGACGCGGAGCTCTAGCGGTATGCCAAGGCAAATCGGACAAAACCGGATATGACGATTACTACAGAAGGTCGCTGCGTTACTCCTTGTGAGCAATGCTCCCTGCCGCTAAATCGCTCTTTCCGACGTTGAAACCGCTTTCAATGCAGTGAGTTTGAAATGCGTCTGTGCGTTTGTGCTGTCTTGGCACTGCCGAAGGACAGCAGGTTTGAAACAGCGCGTTCGTGCTGCATTCAAGTCGATGGCAAGTCAAGTTCAAGTCAAGCAGCATTTTTGAATACAAGGGTCAGACACTGCAAACCCACTAGCGGGAAGCCCGGACTGGCGTTCGGTAAGAGAATAAGACGCAGATTTCCAATGTTAACATATAAAAAAACACACAACCTAAGGGGTGTGTCCGTGATGTGGATAGAGTTTCATACAATAATACCCAGAGAGGAATCTGGCGCTGAGATCACGTACTTCCATGGGAATTATGAGATGTACATGCTTCGGATAGGATAGGGTTAGCTAGCGAACTGTATATGGACTTTTTTTTTTTTACAGATTCAGTTTCGTTATTCGCGCAGAGCGGATAGTGGGGTGCGGTGAACAAGGCTGGAACAGTGCCTTTGTTGTTCGAAGAGGCTGACGACTACTAGATCTCCTGATTTGCTTTGGTGTTCGAGCTTTACGAGTCGTATTTGACAGCTTAAACGGTCGCTTACTGACCACTGCAAATAGATGTAGCATATCATGCCTGTGCAGGAGTTGCCTCGAGTTCATGTTTTCACGAGTGCATCTACTTGAACTGGTTTAAATCGACTGCAAAGCAATGACGAAGGTCAATAGACGCATCGTCACACTCCGCTGACTCGATTTTACAACAAAACCAGAGGAGCGTTGGGAACAGACCACTGTAACAGGTGCACCTAGCGTCGCAGAAGACGAAAAGATAAGTATTTCTCACTTAATAGTGTACTGCTATTTCCATAAATTAAAATAGATCGTACATTTTTGAGAAAAAATTACGGCATATTCACGGGGTGAATGATGATGAATGGGCGAAGCTCCGGAGGGATTCATCGGTAAACTGTGAATCTTCCGTGTAATTCGCCCAGTCGATCATCATGTAAAGACGTGAGAAACGCTGTGTGTGTATATACACAAATCAACTTTTATTTGTTCTTAGACGATGGATGGCTTGCGATGTCCCTTGCCTCGCGCGCTCGCACATCGGGATTCTGTCTGCGAGCGCGCGCTGCTGCCGCCTTGCGCTCTCTCTGCTGTGCAGCCTTATCCATCCGGCGACTCCGAGCGCGCGCCAACAGCGAACGGATTTTATTACAACGCTCCCCCTAGCGTACGTCGCCGCACTAAATCGAACGATTGCCTTCAACCAATGACACGCGCCATATGTGACATCATTCCTATTTTATAAGATCTCGCGTCTTTCATCAACTACAAGTACCGCTTTCTAGTTTATAACATCTTGCATCTTTTCATCATCAGCTACAAGTACCACCATCTAGTAAACACTACAAGAACTAAACGAGAGGTGGCTACATACAGGAGACGGTACCGCCATCTAGTGAACACTGCAAGAACTAAACTAGAGGTGGCTACATACAGGGGACGGTACGCCATCTAGCGAACACTGCAAGAACTAAACTAGAGGTGGCTACATACAGGCTACAGGGGACGCACAGCCCACGCCCTAAGGAGCTTCGCCCCTAAAACAAGCATGTTTGTTTTCAAGTGTAAAAAATAACTTATTAAATCTTGATGCCAAATCTTGAACACAATGGCAGAGTGATGCTTACCCTGATTGTGTAAGTTGCCCAGGTTTCACTTTTGCCGCCTGTTCACGAAAACTTTTTGCACTACTAAGTTTGCGTACAAATATTTGAAGCAAGTTTCAATTAAATCTAAGTTCATATCACTTTGTTTCACACTCAGAATAGAAGCGTCGCAAATCTCAAGAAGGTATTCTATCCGAAGCGAAACCGAAGCCTTTACTTCCCATAATTCCCGTGTGGATACAACCGCCGCTGAAGGAGCCCGCATAGACACTAGCGCCGAATTCCCCTCTAGGTATTATTGCATGAATCTCTATGACGATGTGTGTGCTCGAGTAGCGCGGAGCACACAATTTTTCTGCTGTTTACGTCACTTCTGGCCAGCCGTAATGGCGTCGTTTTTTCTAGTTTCGGTTGTAAAAACACAGTCTTTTGCAAGATTTTTTCTAAGACAAGCACTGGTATTTCGAAGGCGACATTTGGCAAGCAGAACTAGCTCCAGCTAGACTACATAAATATAGGCTTTTTGGGTAGTGCCAAATTTCGTTGCAGTTGGCCTTTAAAAGGCCAGTAAATAGCCCTGAGGTTTAAAAATTTTTTTTAAAAAATATATGTGCACTTTTTCTTCGCGAACATGCTGCAGCAAGAATTTTTGCGAATACGTGCTATACTAAGGAAGTTACAGGGGTTAGAACATCGGTCTAACCTGGTTTCAAATTTTAGCGCGGCCTCGCCCCCCTTCTTCCTTCCATGAAGGGGAAGACGTACCCCATCGTCGTGACTCCGCCCATTTCGGCAACGTGACACTCCGTCAGCAATTGACGTCATCCTCGAACTCGATCAGTCGCAATGCACTTCCTCTTGCTGCGAAGCGTGGTTGTTTGTTTACAGTTTGCCGCTACAGCAGCGAGTCAACTGTGTAAGCGTCGGGTGCGAAGTGTCGAATACAAACGATGAGGTCCCCGACGTATGTCGCTAGATGGCCGATTCATTTTAGCCATGCATTGCGCAGGGACCCATCAAGAGGCACCTGGTGCTGACGCTTCTCCGCTGCCCAGTCGCTCGATTAGCAGCCGACGACAGAGCAACGCTTTTTACCCGTGTTGCTCATGTCAAGGGTGAAGTACGCTCGTACGTGCGCACAGGCGCTATAGAAGAGCGATGAGTGTACACGTGCACATGACAACTGCGAGGCTGGTTCTTTCACCGCAGTGCCAAGAAACAAAGGGCAGTTTCGTAGCTGTGGGTGGGAAAAGGACCTGATGTTGACTTCACTACTGTTTTTTCACACCTGATATAGACCAATCGGCGAGGTGCTTCATTGAGCTGCGTGCTACGTCACATCGCCGATCGTCGAGTTGACGTCCCTGCATGCAAGGGGGTCGGTTAGCAGCAGGAAAGATGTGCGGGAATTGTTTTTCGAAATAGAGGCTTTGCGCGGCGCGTAGCGCTGTAATAACTAGGAAACGTGATCGCTGCGTTCTAATCTACGAATTGCAGAGCTTGTGTGGGGGGGTAAAAAAAAAGTCGGAGCCCGTTTACAGGCCCTTTAAGGCACTGTAATGAAAGGTGGCCTAGTCGTCATGCAGCCGCAGGAAAGGCTAAAAGATTTCCTGGCATCAATGTTAGTTGATTGGCAAAGAAAAATAGCTGTCTAGTCCTCAAAGTAATAAAAGAAATGTCGGAATGCATGCCCATGCAAGTTGCGAAAAAAGCACTTCTTGTCTACTTTGTTATAGCTTTATCATTGCCATAGCAAGCGACGGCTTGCGGAGATATGTTGGCGAAGCAGGGTGTGGAGAGAGAGAGAGAGACCTGCAGGTCCACGAAGCCTCAACTTCGATGAGACTCCCAGCAAGTGCAAGCGGTTTTATATCATTATCCATACGGAGTTCAGTACATAATGCAACAGAAAAAATAAATATGCCAAAAGGTTTCCTTGCACAGTTTGTGTTTTTCTTTGCAGCACCAGACAGTGGTGATTACTGTTACAGACCAGAGAAGCCAGAAAGTGGGGAAAGGTTTCAGACCGCAAATGGTTAAATCGCACACCAACCTTTCTCATACCTCTGTGACGCGGGCACCCGCGAACACAATTTAAATTTTTTGTCCTTACGAACAGGGAGATGCGGTCCATGTCACACGGTCACCCTTACGCAAAAGAAGGTAAACAGAGCATTTTTCAAGGAAGTTCGGCAATCTCCATTTGCAGCGGAACGAGGTACTCTCGTCCCCAGTAGTCTGCAGGTCAGAAAAAAATTTTGAGCAATAAATTGCCGCAGTGAAAACAATAATACAGTCTGGCAATATTGAACGTTTTTTCGTCACAGTACTTATTCATAATGTGTATTTCTTTAGATACATACCGTATATACTCGCATAATCGGGGCACTCGCATAATAGGCGCACCCCTAGCCCTAGTTTGGTTGCGTGAAATTCGCTTTTTAAAATTCCGCACATAATAGGCGCGCCCCAAACTTGGCCGCGATTAGAAACGATTCTAGCTACCAGCGGTAATTGGAACGAGGTCCCCGTACCCTGAAGAAAAAAAGAAGGCGAATTGACAAGCATATAAAAAAAAAAATTCTACCGTATAAACCGGACTATAGGTTGAGTGGGAATATAGGCCGACCACCCCAAGTTCAGGTTACCACAAAAGAAAAGAAAAAGGAAAATAACCCGAAACTGTTCAACGACATTTATTTGCGAATTGGGCGTACCGCACCCCGATCGTCAGAGCTCCCCTCAACCACCATTGCAACTGTTCCTATTCGTCAGCCGAAGCACCACTGTCTTCTGAAGACGAGAGTTTGTCGCTGGCCGCCTCCCACAGCGCGTTGTCTTCCGTGCCATACAGCGAGTTGCTGATGGAACATTTCTTGAAAGCATTTTCCACCATGGGATCTGGCAAGGAACGCCAGGAGGAAAGCACCCAGCAACAAACAGTCGCAAGCGGAGGCCTCTGTAGGTGGCCCGTTGGTGTCTTTGGGTTGTCGCCGGACATTCACTTTTGGTACTCCAGTCACACTCGGTCCTTGAACGGCTTGTTTAGCACAACGTCAATCGGATGGAGGTGGACGTCATACCACCTGGTATCACGGCGAGGTTTGTTTTTCCATCGCCCAGTGCGGCTTCACAGCATCGGTTAAGTGACCACAAAACGCATCTAACACCAGCATGCTGCAAAGACGCAACATTGCACCTGGCTGACGATTCCAGACTACTCGTATCTATTCGAGCATCATGGCCTCGTCCATGTATCCCTTTTTATTGACGCGAATGACAACACCGGGCGGGAAAACTTCCTTCGGCATTGTCTTACGTTTGAAAATGATGAAGGGTGGAAGCTTTCCACCATCTGCCATGCATGCCAGCATGACGGTAAAGCGCGAGTGCTTGTTGCCAGTGGACAACAGCTTCATATCCTTGGCGCCATGCTGCATGATCATGGTCGATGAAGGCATGTCAAACCACACGGCGGTCTCATCGGCATTGTCAATCTGCACCATCATGTAGTTGGTCTGCTCCCAAAGCCGGTTCACGAAGCCCCGAAAAGTTTATAAGCTTGTCCTCGAACTCGTCTGGAAACTTCTGACAAATGGATGTGCGCCACCGGAAAGAAAATCCTTTGCGTCTCATGAATCGACACACCTAAGAGTTTGGTGCACGAAACTCTTCTCTCGTGAGCCCAGCTTCTCGAGCGAGTTCCACGGCTTTCCTGTGAGTGGTATGCACGGTCACTGGCAGCGAGCACTCATGAACTTCCCACACAAAGTTCCCTAGCATATTCTCCAGCTGCGGATGAACCACACTTCACCCACGAATGACATTTTCCGAGAATTGCACCTCTGCAGCTTCCCTTTCTGCACCCTCCAATAGGCACGCTTTTTTTTGAGACACCAAAGCGGCGCTGAGCAGCCATATTCCCATTCGCTTCTGCGAACTCAAGCACCTCTAGTTTAAACGCAGCTGAGTACTGCCTTCTCGTACCGCTACTCATATTCAGTGAATGAAAAAAAGACTACTAAAAATGAAATTTAATGTCAAGCGGAGCGAGAACTTAGAACAGATCGGAGGCAAATCACGAACACAAAAAAAAACAGACGTGAAAAGAAAAATCTGCGACTGGATTTGAGTGCAAATATGGCCTTGTCCAGCTTCTCATGCATAAGCAAGCCACATGTTGCCCAGACAGCGGCGCACTGTCGGCTAGATACCGCTATACAAGACGAGGGGCGACTTTAGCTCATTGTTTTATTGAAAATATCTTGACTTATATTCCGGTTTATACGCTAAGTGCAATGACCTATACAACGTGTTTGTCGAAACAAAACTTAAAAAAAAAGTGTCCATGAGCGAAAAAAAAAACTGCTGTTTCATCAATTACTGATACCTCTCAAAGCGCCGCACTCGTTAGAGGTCATGTGCACAATGCCTGGGGCTCAGTTGCCATCACCACCATCAGAGAAAAAGAAAGAAAAGCCATTTTGCAAGCGGTGTGCATATGTTGTGGTCAAGTATTCAACTTTAATTCCACCATGGGGAAGTACTTAAGCTACGCGGCTGGATTTAAACTGAAGGCAGTGCAATACGCGCTGCAGCACGGCAACCTGGCTGCAAACAGGCATTTCGGTTTTGGAGCAACCAGTATTCACTACTGGAGGGAGCAAGATGAAGAGCTTAAGGTGACGAAGACGACACGACGGGCTTTCCGTGGTGCCAAGACCGGCAGGTATCCGAATGTCGAAGAGCAACTGGTCCGGCATATACGGGAGCTAGGACAAGACAGCTGTGCTGTGTCATTGGATATTGTGCAGACTGAGGCGTGCAGAATAGCCCGAGTGCAGCGCATCGAAGCAAAAAAGTTCAAAGCCAGCTCCGGATGGACAACTCATTTCATGCGGCGCCATGGCCTCGCACTGTGAAGGTGGAACACCATATGTCGCGCTGTGAAGGTGGAACACATGGTGCTCCACCTTCACACCTCGCACTGCATATGAGGACCAAGTGTCTCGCCCCAGCATATGAGGACCAAGTGGTGGACTTCCACCGCTTCCTTATAAAGCTCAGACAGCAGAAAGACTTCATTTTGTCCCAGATCGGCAACGCGGATCAGACCGCCGTTTGCTTTGATATGTTGCGGAACACAACAGTGGAAAAGAAAGGTACACGGAGCATCATCGTCAGAACGTCTGGCGCTAATAAACAACGATGCACCGTAATGCTGACGGTGACAGGGAATGAGCGCAAGCTACCACTTTACGTTATTTTTAAACATAAGACGCTCCCAAAGGCCTATTTCCCTCAAGGCATCTACGTCTGAGTCCAGAAAAAAGGCTGGATGAGCGCGGAACTCATGGTGGATTGGGTGAAAATAGTCCGAGGTCGGCGGCCGGGTAGTCTGTTGTTCCCATCCATGCTTGTCCTGGACAGCTTTTTGGGCACCTAGTACACTGCATACGAGATGAGCTAAAGGAGCTGCCCACAGATCTGGCAGTGATTCCGGGTGGCCTGACCTCGATACTGCAGCCTTTGGACGTGTCCTTGAATAAGCCTTTCAAGGACAATGTTCGAAAACTGTACACCACCTGGATGGCTGGAGGACAACGTCCGCAAACTCCAGGAAGATTAAGAGGCCGCCTGTGGAAATGCTGTGCACTTGGATCGTGGAAGTGTGGCAGGCGATCTCCGATGAAGTCGTCAATAAAAGCTTCAAGAAGATGGGTATCTAGGTATCTCGAACGCACTGGATGCGAGTGAGGATCACGTGTTGTGGGGTGCGGATGATTCGAACACTGAAAACTAATCACTGCTCAGCGATGATGAGTGTGTACTCTCCGACTCTGACTACAAATATGGAAAAGGAGGAACACCTACGACTTTTGTGTAAATAAATTTTACGTGGGTGTGTGCAGTTGACAGCTTGTTCATTAAAAGGTACGTAGGTATGTTAGTTTTATGCTGAATTAATTGGTAAACAATGAAGCCACCTTTTACTTGACAAATGTGCATATTTATAGCGCGAGAACAGAGCCGAAAAAATTTTCGAAAATTTCACCCTGCGTAAATAGCGCACCCCTAAATTTAAGCCGGATTTCCTGAAAAAAAAAAGTTCATCTATTATGCGAGTAAATACCGTATACGCACGCCAGAGTGCAGCTACTCTCCACATAGTGCCTCGCGAGTCGAGGTGGTCACCGCCATTTAAAAATATTTCGTCCGTGCTTGCGGTTGTTGTGGCTGCCTTATTTGTCTTTGCCCGTGAGAAGAATGACTGGCAGTGCTGCAACTTTTGTACGCAGGCTACAAAACAACCAGTCGTTGAGCCTGGCGCAACTGTAAACAAACGTAGCGTTAGGCACAAGCTGGCCAGCGTCGCTGCCAGCATTGCTACATTTAGCGAATGCGTCTTCATTTGAAATAATTTCCAATGCTTAGTTCGCTTCAGACCTACTTAATAGTGTGTTTCTGTAAAAACTGCATAACGAAGATTTACAAAAAAAAAGCAGACTAGAGACAAAATTAGGATACTTCTGTAAAAATCAAACAGCGCCAGCCGAGCCTCTCGCAGCAACTATTACAACTTTGTCATTGCCGTTTGACACTGCCACCACTCCATCTTTGTTGAACTCCCTAAGGGGACATTGACGTTGAGTGGTGGCCGTGCGACAGGTCTATCATAGGCTTAATTACTATGGAGTTTGTGTAGGTTAACAAAGACATAGTGTGGGATGGTCCTCTGAACCGACACTTCCTACATAAGCACTCCTACTGCACACTTTGGAATAATTAGCACAATATGCTACTTTGTCTCGAGTTGCAATATGTTGCATCATTCTTTGCACATCAGCGCAAGCCCAACACACACATGTCAATATGGTATGTATTACCTGTTATATGATACGTACATATCAGAGGAGGAGGGGCAGGCGGAGGAAGCAAGTTGCACTGTATAGACACCTCTCGGCGCACTTTCCAGCCTGGCACCTGGCTTGCAGCATCCATGTTGGCCACTTGACCACAGAGACATCTCTTTTGCACCATTCCTGTATTAGCCACTGCAAGCAATTTTCAGCAACATTTCACCTTAATTAGGTTGCCATGACAAGACTTAAGAGCAAACAATCTCAAGCTTCTCATTTTTTTCTTTTTGGCAAGGAGGACTGACAAAGACTAATAAGCCAGCCTTAAGCAGTAGCCTGCATATTCCTGAAATGGGGAGAAGAGAATGGCCAACGTCAGCCTAAACAGATGAATTTGGGTAGGCTAGCCATTTAATGAAAACAAAAAAAAACCCTCGTACAGTCCTCATGCATTTGCCCAAGACCACGAAGGTGAAAACCATCTTGTTACTTTGTTTTTTAGTCAAATGTATCGAGCCCCCCTCCCCAAAGATTTGCTGCATCCAATGTGGTATCGAGCACAGCTTCCGGGATTGGAGGCACTCGAAGCGTTTTCACCTCACATAGCTTCATAGCGCCTCCAGGGTTGGCCTACCTTTGACCAAGTGGCAACACGTGACAACATTCTGTGGCATCATGTTACGTGACATCTCGATGCCGTCATGTGGTGACTATCTCACGTTATCCTTTGCATCCCGCGTGTTGTCGCTGACACCACCGATGGTCAATTTTCGCGCTTGATAAGGCACTTAAGGCTTTCGTCTTGATAAATTATCACCTTTTGCTCTTGATCTTTGCAGATGAGGTGCAGCTGCCGTGTGTGTGCTGTAACTGTCTTACTTTATTCAATACACAGTGTCCTGCTATAAAAGAAGCTGGACAGATATGATGAAGCATTATCGTGAAAGAACAGCTGAATGATCTGGAGAGTTCTTTAAGGTATACATTTCTCACTGCAAAGATCTTTCGGCAAGATTCGTTCAATGTTCGACTGCACAAAAATGCAAAGACACTGAGCAGCACATTTATAGCAGCAGTGTACATACATGTCAGTCTGCATGCAGTCTCCGGTAGCATATGGCTTAGTAAACAACTGTTGTACATCTCTACTGACACAGTGGTATGGTGGTATGAAAAGGGAGTGGTTTGCAGTTTAGGGTTATTATGAAGCAAAATAAACTGTAGTATAGATAAAGTTATAGAGAACAAAACATGAAGACCTTTCTCAATAAATAACAATGTGTGAGCATGGTTTATTTTGTAAAACATGCTTGCTGGTCAACTGAAATTAAACAAAAAATTAGAGGACCCTAAAGCTTCACCAAGAGTTAAGCGCCATAGCGATGCCCTATTCCTAGTGTGTGCTCCAAACACTTAGTGCACGAAATGTTTTCGAACTTGCTATGCACCCACTTCGTGACCTTAAGGGAATAGGCGCAGTAGCGTGCGTGCCTTTTGTAGTAGGTGATCGGCCTTAAACCACGAAGTCATTGTGATAATCACATATTCTGACGCCCGATGTATGCTTGTACCACACATTATTGCTGCAATATTTCATGCTGTACTGTGAAACACGTATACAGGACGAGTGTGTTTGTCAAACATGAAAGTTACTTTGGCTGCATTTCCAAGCAATGGAAGTTATTCTCACTGTATTCACAAGCAAATGTGTGGCCGTGTGGTTGAACATCCGCTTGCCACACTAACGACCCGGGTTCGATCCCCACTCTGACCAAGGATTTTATTTTAATTGCACCGTTCTCGAGTTGTTGGTCACGCATAAGATGATGATTTTTCGCCCACAATTGATAACGACAACACCGACACTGGAATTTCTGCGAAACGAGCTTTTTGACGCTATCCCATTAAAATAGCTTCCCTCCTGCTCAATGTAGCCATAATAGGCCCGGCAGCCGAACAAAACAACATGAAAGCATTACTGCACACCCTTTGTGCTGATGACAACGTGCTGTGGGTAACAAGTGGAAGCTATGGTCATAGAAGAAACTCGACAAGCAGTTGTAAAAAAAATATATTGTGGATGAAGGACTGCGATTTTCACCATGGAAATCAGTTATTGCTCTTACGGGCTGCATGTAGGGTCTGTAAGAAGTCTTCGAACAAACCAAACATCATGCTTACTTCAAACAGCAACCCATTACCTATGGTAAACAGCATTGGAGTCCTTGGATTCCACTTAGCAGGAAATGGTTGTAACAATGAAGCAATAAAAATACTAGAAAATAGTACACAATAATCAGGCTGATCAAAAGAATAGCTAATTTGCACTATGGTACAAAAAAGACCAATTCGCTACAACATTTCCTGGCCTTCATCAACAGCCACATAAAAAATCTAATGCTTTACTAGGCTAAAAGTATCAGAAACGACAAAAATTGAAGATCATTAAACGACCATACAAATCAGCTATAGGAGCGCCAATAAGCACAATAGACTCGAGGCGCCTATAAGAGTCCACACAAATCGCATAGAGCACTATGGGTAGGCACATGCTGAACAAACTTGGAATAAACTATTTATCACAATATGGTGCAAAACTAAACATTCCCCATGACATACGGAAGCACCTTGTGATCTTTGCATGACCCAAAAACATGCATCTTGAACACCACAAGAAAAAAGGAAAGGGGTGCACTGGGGATACGCAGGAAAGATTTGAAAACACTCGTGGGTGGCCTACATCGATGCGGCCGAATACATAGCCAATGGCAATAGTACATAAATGCGGAGTGCAACCACAAGGCAAGCGGATAAATTCGAATTAAGAAAGCAGAGTTGGCCAAAGAATGGGCCATTGCATTAGCTTCTACACAACCAAATACATAATCCTCAACTCAAAAGGTGCTGTCCGCAACTTTGCCAGTAGGTGTATCTTGCTGGTAACACGATGAATGCTAGCTAAGTTTCGTGAAATGTTATGAATCACAGGGGGTTGATAGCTCAGTTCTTGCCACAGGTGCCTATAGCAAACAACAGCTCTTCCCATCTAAGAATAGTGCACTCATTACCTGGGAAAACTGATGCTCCCAGATAATACTGCAACATTTGCCCTGTTCTTCTATGCATCGGTTCCCCTCTCCATTAGACCAGTCATTAGACCTTTCCCATTCTTAAGTGAGACAATAATACCCAACTACAAAACAGACCTGCCACAACACCATAGAACCTACTTACTGCTGCTAGTTAGTTATATTGGGTTTATCAGCGCAAAAGTGACTCAGGCTAAGCTGTGCCAAACACAACACAGGTTACCTAGTGATAACCACTATATGTTTTTGATGCTAAAGCTTATGGAGGAATCCACTTTCTTTAAGGAAATCGATAACATTAGACAGTAACAAGTGAATCATCTTTTAAAATTTTATTTGGGTGCATCGGTGTGTGGTGTTTGTATAGTGCTGCGAAATGTTTTCGTCTTTTTGTTTCAATGTATGGACACGTGATTAGAATATGTAAAACTTTTGATGACTGTTGACATTTTTCACATTCCGGCAAGTCTTTTCTTCTAAGCAAAAAGTTGTGGGTGAGGTTATCATCATCATTATGACTACGTCCACTGCAGAACAAAGGCCTCTCCCATGTTCCGCCAGTTAACCCGGTCCTGTGCTTGCTGCTGCCAATTTATACCCGCAAACTTCTTAATCTCATCTGCCCACCTAACCTTCTGTCTCCCCCTAATTTGCTTGCTTTCTCTGGGAATCCAGTTAGTTACCCTTAATGACCAGCGGTTATCCTGTCTACGTGCTACATGCCCGGCCCATATCCATTTCCTCTTCTTGATTTCAGCTATGATATCCTTAATCCCAGTTTGTTCCCTAATCCACTCTGCTCTCTTCTTGTCTCTAAAGGTTACATCTACATTTTTCTTTCCATTGCTCGCTGCGTCATCCTCAATTTAACCTGAACCCTTTTTGTAAGTCTCCAGGTTTCTGCTCCGTTGCTAAGTACCGGCAAGATACAGCTGTTATATACCTTCCTCTCGGGGGCTAGTGGCAATCTACCTGTCATAATTTGAGAGTGCTTGCCAAATGTGCTCCACCCCATTCTTCTTCTTCTGGTTACTTCAATCTCGTGGTTCGGCTCCGCGGTTATTACCTGCCCTAAGTAGACATAGTCTTTTACAACTTGAAGTGCACTATTACCAATCACGAAGCGCTGCTCTTTTCCGAGGTTGTTGTACATTACTTTCGTGAATGAGGTGAGTGTGCCCAATTGCAGAGTCGGCATAGGATGGCCTCGATGAATTGTTCTTGCCGAGCACATGGCTTCCATTCACCCACTGTGGGCTTCACCAAATGCAGTTTATTACTTGTCCAGGAGCCCCATTGTTGCCGACATTTTGATGATAATGCTACGCAAATGGTACGTAAGCTTTACTTGCTGTTGCACACATGCTTATGCTACTTACTGTTGCATAAACGCCTGTGTACATTCTGTTCTCGAGCTGTAAAAAGCTGTGTTTGTGAAACCAAACTTCCAAGAGGGCAATAGTCAGTAATAAGAATATATTTTCAGGGGTTTAACATTCTAAAACCATGTTTTGATTATGAGAAATGCAGCACGGCCACACAGCATTTTATCAGGGCCACACAACATATGGTGATGAACATGAGGAGGCCGTACTCCTCATCTTGGCTCCTGATGACCAGTTGTTAGCTTTCCAGCTAGTGAAAGACGACACTGCCGGGCTCAAGGGCTACATGCCACTGTCCAGGTGGGCAGTGATACCCCATACACAGTGGGACACTTGTCTAGGTTCTGTCTTCATCCTGCTGTATCAAGGACACTAACCTTTATTCACAGGCAGCATGTCAGAAATCTGAGTGTCGTACGCCACCGACGCACAACACGGAATCAGGATAGACCTGTAAAACAGGAAAGTGAGGGTAGGATCAACTCAAATGGACGACATGCAATACATGGAACGATAGAAAATTGCATTTCCCCTTTATTTACGGTGTAATTATATATATGTGCGTGTGTGTGTGCAGCGATTGTGTTTTGCTTGACACCGCGCACACTTGCACGCTATTTTCAGCAATCTTTCGTGATCAGCATATATTAGACCCTATCTGAATGTCAACCTCATTTCAATGAAAAATTTAAACTTCGATAAATACTTCCTTTCCAAAAATAGCATCTCTTGAAAGAGCAATTTGGAACCCCTTCATCTGAGTAGTTAATACAAATGCAGAGACAAAAAGAATATAGCAGGATGCCTCTATAAAAGAAGGGCATAACTGGTTCTCTTCGAAACAATGCCCATTTCAACTATGCACACATGCAGCTAGCCTTTCATGTTACTGTTGAAAGCATAGCTGAGTATCCACAATTTTAATGTTGAGTACTCCCTGCACAGTACACTTTTCCAGCAAAGCGTTTCTAGTGGTGACAATCCGAAGACTTGGCGTTCCAATCATCAGAATTACCGCCATGCATTCTCATCGCGATCCACAAGGGTCGACTTCTGGCCTTGTTGGTACGAGATCTATGAAGCGACTTGGCGCAGATTTAGTGCAGCTAGCGCCATTGTGTGTGTGTTCCCTTCGGCTTGTCCCGTCTCGAAACAGTCTGCGCTAAATCACTTCACACTCTTTCCGCAGGCGCACCGCTAGTACTGTACTAACGCTGCTATCATCGAAAGTGCCACGAAACCCAGTGGACATGGAGTTGTTTTAAGTATCTGTTTACTGGTGACATGCATTTTGTCACTGTGCATGCCTTCAAAGCACACGAAGTCCCGCGAAGTCACGAAGATCTCACTCGGTAGCTGCGCATCCGCTTCGTTGGCCTCCGGCACAACCGCTGTCACCCATGTTCGAACCTCTTCCTAGGGAAATTGATTTGATTGATTGATTTGTGGGGTTTAACGTCCCAAAACCACCATATGATTATGAGAGACGCCGTAGTGGAGGGCTCTGGAAATTTTGACCACCTGGGGTTCTTTAACGTGCACCCAAATCTGAGCACACGGGCCTACAACATTTCCGCCTCCATCGGAAATGCAGCCGCCGCAGCCGGGACCTTCCTAGGGAAATCGGTGCTGCAGCCAAGTGCGCGAAGAGAGGCTACGTCTCCTCTTATTTTTGGCAAGGTTCCTTTTGGTTCTTTATTTTTTACGCGCTTTCTCTAAGAAATAGAAGAGGCGTTGACTGTGATCGCCGTAATCGCAGCGCCTATTCTGCGAACATGCGGCCATAGAGAAAGAAAAAGACTATAGGTCCGTTCGATTCACCTGCACCGGTCGGAACCGGTCCACGGCTGTGCACGCGAAGTTCAGAAATTGTGCAGCGTGAGTTCAGCGGTGCAGGCAGAGCACGACACCCGAAACAAATGACGATGTGCCGACAAGGTGTTGGCCTTATTTCTTTTCGGTTAATTTACGCCGTTCATCAGACACTGATTTATGGCGAAACGCACATGCGGACAGTTTATGAGGCGCAAATATCTTGAAAATACACAGCGCGTTTGTAGAGGCAGGTACGGCGATTAAGCCACCTACGTCTAAGTGCGGCGTCGTCTGCTCAGCTGCACGCGCGGCTACACCAAGCCGGCACCGTCAGCGAAGTAGGTGCAGGAAAATCGTGAACCGGTGCTGCATCTCTTCTGCACCTTTCGAAACGAATGGCAGGGTTCAGCGGTCGTCAATGCTGCACCGCTGAAACGAATGGCAAGGTGCAGCACCTTGTAAACTGGTTCACGTGGTGCAGGCGAATCGAACGGACCTTATGATGCGGCGGAGACCACAGAATAAGCGCCACTTTAATTCTGTAGACTAGACGACAAAATAAATGTCTGCCTTAGTTCGAAAGGAGACTGCGTGGTAGCCCGTGGTAATCACAGATTCTTTCTTTCTTCATTAGTTTATTAAAAAAACAATTGTCCAAGGAGACACGGCAAAAGGCAAACATTGCCTGACTGGGCCGTGCCACTCATAGGGGAGACCCACGCCGAGGGAGGCGCTGCAGTGCCGGGCGCTGCTAGGGACCTTAGGGCGCTGTCAGTGAAAACTGGTTACTCAAGTGTTGACCCCGCCAATCTGCCTTGAAAAGATGAAAACGTGTTTCTTTGCTCGCAAGCTGCACAGGTTCTGCACGTGTTCTTGAGATTCTCGCGTCGCACGTGGTGCGCAATCGAGGATTTTTTTTTTCGTGGCAGCAATTTAGTAAAAGGGCAGCGTCTGCTCAGCCATGTAGCCGATGCGAAGCAAGTTGTAGCAGACGACGCCGTCCTCGTCAAAGCGAAGTGCGTTTCGCAAGTGAAAGACTACGCTGTTTACGACGGGGAGTTAGAGGTGAGTACAACTTTCTGTACGTTCATAATTATATACCTGTTTTATTTGGTTTGCTGTGTGTACTATGCACTATGTTTGTTACTGGATGCATGGGTAAGGCAGCTTCTCGTGCTTCGTGTTAAGCGGCTCTTGCGCTGTGACTGCTATTAGTTGGGATACCTTAATTTACTAGCACCCATCCAAGTTATCGTGTGGTATATACACAGTCCTACATAAATAAATGGTCTATTTGGGGCTTCTTTCTGACCCACACCAAACTTGACATCTATCTCGCGTGTCCCTCCTTGCATTATCACCGTCCTCGTCGCGGGTACTTCGAGTTATCGAACAGCGTGCGTACCATCATGATGAGCGCCTGGCTTTCAGAAAAACTTAAGAAAAAAAAACTCTTCAAAACCCTTCAATTTTAGCTTTACTTGATAATTGCGCATACGTGCAACGAATTGTCGCTGAGCTTAAAATCAGGAATCAAGAGTCCTCAAAGACTGCTTTAAAATGCATAGCTATGCGCTTCACTGCCTATCATACCTTTGCGCCGTTTCTGCGTGAGGAGCCCGTTTCTTGTAAGCCGCTGGAAACACTGTCGGCACATACGACGGGTGCAGACTTGAGTCGTTTTTGCAGTTTCCCACAAAATGTCTGCTACAAATAATTGTCCAAGCTTTTGGCAACCACACACTTCCGTCGGCGCTGCGTAGATATAAATATATATATAAGCACACATCACCAAATACCACATGTGTTCACAGCTTCAACTACTACGTCCCCAACAATATCGAATAATAGCAGCAGCGTAAACATATTTCTTCGCAATTTTTCAACAGTGCTCTTTTAAAGACGCAAGTTGAAAGTATTATGGTAATTTATACTTTTAAGACGGGGACGTGCATCTCCCAGTAACTCGATAGATTAGAAGAACGGTGACGCAGGAATTGACACCGGTTATGTTGAATGGATTGTGCGCTTGCTAATTTTTATTTAAAAAATTGTTTACTTACTTTTCTCGGCGCACTGCTTTAATCCATTCCTGTCGTCTGCTTTTTTCGTACCATCTGTTTGGGAATCGGTAGAATTTCACTGGTGGAGTCGACCCCTTCGTGTTTGCACGGCTATTGTGACAGTTGACGACGCAGCAATAGTTCCCCCTTTTCTGTTTGGGTGACATCGCGGAACGAGGGACGTTTTACATGCAGCGCGCGCTTCGCAAATGCGTGGAAGCCAAAGGGAGCGGAAGGGTCGGAAGACGCTACTGTTGTGCGCTTTTTCTGGTAGGGGAAAGGCAAGCGCTGGCGTCGCCGGGCAAACTTGAGCAACAGGAAAAGACATTCACAAATATAAAAGTGTACATGGAAATCAAGTACTACAATAAAGAAACAGAAAAAAAACATGGGTACAGTTTTACAAAAAAAAAATTTCATGCACAACTCTCGAGCAGAAAAAGAAAATCGCATATATACTCATCTACACACGCACACACACACAAACTAGGAACAACTTGCATGGCTCACAATACACATGTAGGAAGAGAAAAAGGAAAATCAACACAATACACAACATTCATACAGAGTCATGATAGTCTTTTATTTGCATTAGTTCGGCTGGACATATTAATTTTTTATTGTTTTTTGATGCTCTTGCTTCCTCATTCCAGATTTGAGGAGATCTATGATAAAGGTATAGTCATTGATGAAGTTAGGAATTCGAACAGCAAGTTTTTGTTCCCCGTAATTTGTTCTGCTATGTGGTATAAATACAGAACTATTTCTGAATTTGTAGCCTGTCGTTTTCACTTTGTACTTACTCTGGAGGGAATGTTTGTCAGACCTAAATTGCCGCATAATTTCAAGAAATAGTTTGTATGTGTAGAGTTTGGGCACCAGGACCAGGACATGTTCTCCTGGAATATAACTCCCAAGAATTTCGCCGTGCTTGGCTGTTGAATATTTACTTTTTGAAACTGTAGCTGAGGATGACAAGCCGTGTTCGTTCCTTTTGATTTAAAGAGCAAGTATATTGTTTTACTTATGCTTAATTGAAGTTGATTTGTATTAAGCCACATATCTAATCTTTGTAGCCAGGTGTTGGCTTGTTCAAAATTACTGTGCTGCCTTGCTCAGAAGAACACGTTAGTGTCATGCATATAGTATAATGTTAGAGTAGCCCTGTACCTGTACATTATCATTTATATACTACAAAACGAGAACGGGACCTAAAACAGAACCTTGGGGTATGCCGTACTTTATGGTCTGAATTTCAGAGGTAGTGCCATTCATCATAGTATACTGTGTTCGTGCCGTTAGATAGCTTTGTATTAAGGATAAAGTGACGTCATGAATACTATAGTAAAAAAATAAACCAAGGGTTAGCATTCGGTTTTCAATGTTTTGGAGTTTTTGTTCTTTTATTTGAAGTGAAGCTGTTTCTGAAGATTTCTTTTTACAGAAACCATATTGCTCTTGTGTAATGAAGCTTTTCGTGTTTAAAAAGCCACTCAGTCTTTTATTTATATGTTCGGCAATTTTCTTGAAAGCTGATAGTGCTGAAATTGTTCTGTAGTTATTCATATCACTAGCTGGTCCACCTTTATGAATAACGGTCACTCGAGCTAGCTTCATTTCATCCAGACACACGTCATTTGAAAGAATTAGAATACAGATATGAGCTAGAGGTATGCTTACATATTCACTAACGGCTTTCAGCGGCTGCACCTTTGCATCATCAGCACCAGTCGCACAACCATCTTTAAGCGATGAGATTATGCCCTGGACCTCCCGCTCGTCGATGGCTACCAAGAACAAAGTAGTAGAAGAACGCCTATTTGCAATATATTCAGGTGGAGAGACTGGTACATTGGGTTGTGAAGATGAACCAACATCTGTAAAATGGGCATTGAATGAATTTGCAATCTGAACGTCTGACACACCACTTTGTTGGAAAGTAACTTTATTTCTTTCGGGGCGTCTGTTCATTATCTCATTGATCGGCCTCCGCGTGAGATTTGAATTTCCGGACTCAGCAGTGAATTTATTCATGTGATATTCTTGTTTGGTACATTTCATATCAGAATTTACTTTATTTCGTTCAGATTTAAACACCCGCAAATCTTCTGCACTTCTACTTTTTAGAAAAGTTTGAAAAAGCACTTTGCGCATTCTAATTCTGTTATACTGCTCACATGAAATAGAAAGCTTAAATTTCTTGCTTTTTTGTGTTTTTTGAGCTTCACAAGAGGGAAGCATCTGTCGCATGAAACCAAGATGGATATAAAAGCATCGTAAGCTGTGTTTGCGTCAGTATTCGTATTATAATGACTTCGTTCCATCGATAGCAAGAGATTAATTCTACAAATATTCTTACGTTTTTTTTTTTTAAATATATCCCTTTGTAGTTTTCAAGTGTTCTTTCACAAGGTGGTCTAGGAGGTAGTAGACAATATATTGGTAAATGATCACTAAGATCACACATCAGGACCCCTGCTCTGGAGTGTGTAAATATATATACAGTGATGGAAGTGCTGCTCCAATTGCTCCAACCTGCTCCAAAAGAGAAATGCTGCTCCAAACCAGCTGCAAAATGGTGTTGGCAAACTAGAAAGAATGAAGTTGAACCATGGTACCATCCCGTGAGCATAAGCAAACCCAAAAGCAAGCTGCATATACTATCATCCTAATATGCTACTCAGTGGCATAAATCCAGAAAAATCTCAAAGGGGCGACACATACGAGGCCATGGTGTCCAATTCGTATTTTTAGTGTGGGTTTTATTTTCATCTATATATGAATTAAACCATGATTTTAAATAAAATAAAAAACGAGCATGTGGTCCGCACTTGGGCTATTGCATCGTTCTATTCAGTCTCTTTTTTTCACCTTTTTTCGATTTCCATAGTTCACGCAGGTGAGGAGCATTTAACACAGTTACGCAGAAAAAGATAAAAAGCATTTTAGAAAGTTGATTAGGCTATATTTGACTGGTAGCTCATTTATATCACATGCTAAAGCATTTATATCACACCCCTCTCAAGTGGGACACTTGAGAGGGGTGTCCTCAGCCTGAACACCAGAAAAGCCCGGACTCTCTCGACCCCCACCGCCCATAATTTACCCCAACTATAGTGCTTGTGTACTAGCTGCATACTAGCATGCAACATGTTTAATAATAAATATAAATATTTATTGAATGCTTAAGTGATGTTTTAGACTTCAGGAGTTGTTAGGAACATGCATCTGCTCCGAAAACACCAATAGCAACCCTGAACTATAGCATTTTTTTCTGCTCCGAAGACACTTAAGGCTGCTCCAAAGCACCATATTTTCTGGTCCGGAATCTGCACCAAAAAGCAAAATGTCACTTCCATCACTGCGTGCGTGTCAATCAAGGCAGTTACCGGGTGGCCGTCGATAGATACTTCAAAATCGGTGGCACGTGGGCTGGAGTTGCGCGTTGGTTTTGGGTTCGGGTCACGGCTTCGTCTTGTTGCTTCGTTTTGCTTCGTCTCGCGGCTTGGGTTGTTGTGCGTTGTCGTCGTCGTAGATGATGTGCTGTCGTCATATATGGTCGTCGGTGGAGGGTCTCCGGCTTTTCCTCTTGAAGCAACCTCACCTCCAAAGGTTGCTGGTTTTAGTTTCCCCTACGGGGGCTTGGGGACCTTCTTCGTTCGTTGTTGCTGCGGTTCGGTGACGTGAAGCGTGGGGATGGCGGTGATGGAGAACGGCTGGACAAGTACTCTGTATGGCGCAAGTAGTCTTCGATTGCCGGAGGTCGTTGTCCAGGGCGTGGCCGTGGTGTCTGAGATGAGAGGCCATGCAGTCCCATCCGCCTGTAGGGGCAGTGTCGAAGAATGTGGCCGGCCTCACCGCAGTGAAAGCATAGGGGACGGTCGTCGGGAGTTCTCCAGGTGTCGCATTTTCTTTGGCTTGGGCTTCTCTCGTATGTAAGGTGGGCGGGTAAGGGCGGACGGCTACTTGGGGCTGCAGCGTACCGTCGAGGACTGGGCTCGTTTCGTCGGGGTGGCCTAGTGTTCACTGCAGCGGCGTAAGTCATTGCTTCGGCCTCTGTTCGAGTCGTTGCTGATGAAGAGCCAAGTGCCTGCTGGACTTCATCGCGCACTATGTCCAAGGGAGATGCTCCATGGGGGGGCTGGGGGTTCGGAGGTAGCAATCGGCGTAGTTCTTCCTTAACGACTTCACGAATAGCTTCCCGCAGATCGTTGGTGGTTAGCCCACCTCGAATCGGTTCCGAGTAGAGCGAGCTGAGCTGAAACGGGCGGTTGTATTGCCGAGTCCGGGCGTCCAGGGTCCTTTCTATGGTGTGCGCTTCTTCAGTAAATTCGGCGACTGTTTTAGGAGGGTTCCTTATGAGACCGGCGAAAAGCGACTCCTTCACCCCTCGCATTAGGTATCCGACCTTTTTGTCTTCGGTCATGTCTTGGTCCGCTCGCCTAAAAAGACGTTTAATTTCTTTGACGTACACGTTTAGGGTCTCATTGGGCTGTTGGGTCCTCGATTCTAGCAGCAGCTGGGCCCTTTCTTTTCGCATGATGCTGGTGAAGGTTCTGAGCAACTCATTCTTCAGAAATTCCCAGGTGGTCAGTGTGGTCTCATGGTTTTCATACCACGTTTTGGCGGGGCAGTCCAGGGAAAAGTAAACGTATCGCAGCTTCATTTCTTCATCCCACCTGTTTATGGTAGCCACGCGCTCGAATTGGTCGAGCCATTCTTCTGGGTCTTCAGCGGCATAACCATGGAAAGTTGGGGGCACCCGCGGCTGCTGCAGCATGACAAGGGTAGGTGATTGCGGGGTGCTCATGGTGGCTGTGGAAGCGTCCTTTCGTGGTCGCGTGGGGTCCGGTAGCGGTCCCAGCTCAGGTTGTAGGTTTCGGGGGCGGCGACTGCTTCGAGTATCTGTGTCTTCAGCATCCTCGTTCATACCCCGCACCTCCACCAGAATGTCACGTAAGAGTGAGGGTAGCCCGAAGACAGGAGACCGGGAGGTTAGTAGAAATAGGAGATCCGTTTATTTGGCGGACTTGCGCTCACTAAAGGAAAACAGACGCACCGGCCTAGCGGGAGGCGAACAGCGCGTTCGACGGCCATCGGGTAACAGAAAATGTCCCACTGGAACGCAAGGCGCGTTCGACAGCCGTCGGGTAACAGAAATGTCCCACTGGAACGCAAGGCGCGTTCGACGGCCGTCGGGTAACAGAAATGTCCCACTAGAACGCAAGGCGCGTTCGACGGCCGTCGGGTAACAGAAATGTCCCACTGGAACGCAAGGCGCGTTCCCATCCGAGATACAGTCGTCGTAGCGTCTGGCGCTATCTCGTTATCAACGAATGGTCGACGTGCGGGCCATGATCTTCGCAGATGAGTCGCGGTGCATCCTGGGCCACGATAAGGCCGCGTGCCGGCGGTATCGGCATGCGCAACACTATCCGCAATACGCCTCGCGGCAATATATATATATATATATATTGGTATGAGATATGTCACAACGGGAGCGTTGTCAACAAGGATAAATATATTTATTTCCCAACAGTTTTGGGAGGAGTCCTCCCTCATCAGGGGATGAGTTATACTGACATGAACTTCCAAACTTCGTTGTTGTCGCGTCCCTCTCGCCTTGAAAGATGTTTGCAAGAGTGAGAGAGGACTAAAAAAGAAAAAAAAATAAAAAAGAGAAAAAAGACGAAAAGAAAAAAAGGAAGTAAAAAAGAGGAAGAACTACTGTCAACACTGAGAACGAAACCAAATGTCCGTGTACGTCCACATCCGGTTTTAATCCCGTGCTGGTCAGTTCTCGGCGTGTGTCGGGCCACCCAAGATTGTCGCCGCGGTGGCGGGAGGGGTCCGTGACGGCGTGCGTAAGTAAAGGGTTTCCCCTTAATGGGTCGGTCGGCTCTCTTTCATCTTCGTCCGTTTCCCTTCAATGGTCATCAAGTGGTAGTCGAACATAAACACTTTGTATTTGCATGTGAAAAAAAGAAAAAAAGAAGAAGAAAACAAAAAAACAAGAAAGGACAGTGTACACGTACGTGTCAGTCAGAAAAAACAAGCATGGTCTCCAGCTATCAATCTTTGTCACCAATTTCCTCCTGGCTTACTTCTCGGAGGCCTCCGAGAAGTAAGCCAGATCAATCAAACAATGAGATCAACTACACAAAGCAGCTTTCACCTTCAACTGCAAATAACGTCTCATTTCATATGAAATGTGTCCGGTCTCCACTCACCCATTGCCACTGCATGCTCAAGCAGTAGTCACTAGAAGGCAGTGTCGAAAAGACATAATTATGCTTTATTTATTGTAAGAAGCAAGCGCTAGGTCTAACGCTGAACTGTACCTCGTTACTCTTATTTGTGAGTGAATATAAATGTCAACATGAACTGTCATGTCATCATCACTTAGTGAGTTGTTGCACTATTTATGCATAAAGAATGCACAACCTTCATTGATTAAAGCTGCTCCCCTGTAGTAAAAAAAAAGCAACGGTCTTATTTGGCAACCTTTCTTAAAAGTCCTCTCAATGCTTTGTTTAGGTTGTTTATTGCAAAAGCACTTTTTGAACAGGTTGCCAAACATGCACACAAATTTAATGCCAGCAAAATTTCAGCCCAGAAAGCATGCAAACAGCGGTATGCGAACATTCGGACTTGCCAATATTTTTCAAATAGAGCTTGCTATTCGATTTGATTCGCACTGAAATTTTGACTATTCGAACTTTCTGAGGACAAATACAGCCAACATCAATTTCACAGTGGCCCTTTCAAATTTTTGTATGCTTCACCCCATCACCAATTAGCACGACGGCGAAGCTGCCTTGCATACTCTGCTATAGTTGTTAATTTATTGACCGGAGAAAACACCGATTCCTACATGGAGATTCACAGCCCTGCAACAATGGCTCCTTCGTATTCTTAAAACGATTCGCCTGACCAATCTTCAATACTGCGGCAAGGCTGGCTTCAGGGCTCTACCAAAGCTGTAAAAGCATAGACTCGCGAAAGCGCTGGTTCGAACATATGCAACATATGTGGAGGCTTTAATTAATGCCGTTACGAACCGAAAAATCTTGAAAAAATCGGACAAAGATTTTCAGCATCCAACCGAATCCGAAGGGAGCACGCCCTTGTCCACTGAATCAGTTGAGCCTGCACAGAAGTTGAAGAGGGGGAGAGGTGAAGGAAACAGCCTTTCCCTTTCATGAGTTAGGAGTTGTTGACACCACATTGGTTGCACCAAATCATGTAAATAAATGCAACTCTGCATTGCCTCATCTTTGATAATAAAACAACTAGGGAACGCCATCCCTACATCCCTTCACCAATTAACCTAGCCAGGTTCCATATTTCCACCACACAAGAATGTGCTTGGAGATCCGCTGCAACCTTTTCTCTGTAGTTTTCACTTCAAACTATTCAAAGAATACTAAAGAAACTGTCCTCAAAGTTCAATATTTGCAATTCGGACCCAAAATTTTGCTATTCTCACAGCTTTATGCACAATCTTTCCTGCCAGAACCGATGATGGTAACAACAAATTTCGCAGCCCTTACCCAACGCCTGTGGCCTCATTTCCTGGCTAGGGTGGCAAATGTGTGCATCCCGCCGGTGTTGATGCAGCAACACTCAGCACACACTCTTGCACACAACAGCAACAAATTACAGTTGGGGCTTGGGAGAAGAGAAACTTTGCAGCAAATGTTGCAGTACGCTTTTGCAATGAAAACCAAAGAAAATGCTCTCATGTTCTCAACCCAAATATGCTTGGGGATCTTCAACAACCTTTTTCCCACTCTCGCGACAGATTCAAAGACACACATTAAAACTTAGGAGGAAAGTGTTCCAGTCCCAATGTCTCCTACGATGCAGAAACAGCCAAGCACAAAGACATCACTGGCTCACACCAACAATGTTCAGTCAAAATTAGGCTTGTGCAAATATTCGAATGAATATCACTTTGAATATTTTAACGAACAGCACAGATTCAAATCCATTAATTTTCATGTAACCCTTTGTAAAGGTGGTTTCACTGCAGTGAAAAAGTGCTCGGCCGTGATCACATCTATTCGAAAAAAAAAAAAAGAATCCGCACAGTCTTGAAGCTCCACTTCAAGGTTGAATGAACATAATCCCCAAATTGATTCATCATTCAAGTTTAAGAGTTTGTTATAATGGCTTGTATGTTCTCACTACAGTAAATTTTAAAATCTAACATATTTTACAGGTATCACTTGCATTCTACCGAATGTCAAATTCTGCTACTTTATCAAGGTTATTCCAACCTCTTTTGTAAAATAAAAACAAAAGAAAGAGGCATTTGCACAGGCCTTGTTTCAATTTTAAGAAACTATTCTGCCAGTTAGTTAGATCGTGACAAATATGCCCATTTTTCTTTAAAATATGTTATATACTATTCGAATTCTATTCGAAAATATTCGACCAAAACCACCATTTGCTTCAAATTCACTTCAAACCTAAAATTCGCTGTTCGCACAAGCCTAGTCTAAATTCTCGTGCTGCATGCGTGTGTGCCTGATAAGTGCGCTATTATTGGCGGTGGCGTAGGCGTACTTGAAAGGTCTGTCACTCGTGTGAATCCGTAAGTGCTTCACCATGTCCGCATGATGAGGTGTGAGGTACGAACACATTGGGCACGCGTAGCCCTTGTTGGCCTTGTGGTGGTGCCGCGTGAGGTGGTGATTGTGGACGTTCTTGTCGGGCTTATCCTGCGAGCACCTCTTGCAGCTGTACCGTTTCTTGCTACAGTGCGAATGCGTGTGGCGCCTCAGGTTTCTCTGGTACCTGAACCTTCGGGAGCAGGTCGAGCACTCGTACTTCTTTTCTTCGCTGTGCGCCAGCAGGTGGTCCTTCAAGGCATGCGCCGTTTTCGCTGTGTGAGGGCACAGGTGGCAGTCCAAAGGCCTGATGTTCTCTCTCGAAGGGGCATTGTTGTCACAGCTGCTCTCTTCGATGCAGTCCGGCTCTTTCTTGATGTCCACAGTGAATTCCGTTGTTGGTCCCGACACAGCAACTGTGGCGAAAGAAAAAGTATTGTCAGAACATGCGAATGTAGAAGTGCCTTTGAAAGGAACGTTTACATTCACATTCACTGTTAATATAGCTGGGAATATAGCCCGCACCTCCACCACTTGTGAGGAACCGGTTTATTCAGCCAGGATCGAGCTAAATCACACTGGTGATGATATTTACAGATGATGAAGATGTACAGGTGATGAGGATATCTAAAGAGAATGAAGAGTCATTCGCTTGTCGCGCTCACAATATCCATTTATTTTTTTATCTATTGAAACCCTCAGGGTCAATAAAAAGGGAAGTGGTTATAAAATTGACACAAAAACAAAAAAGAATATAGAATATTTCTGTGCAAAAGGCATGTAGTTATACAGTCTTAGTTAAAGTAACAAAGACATAAAATTTAAATAGACAAGTGATAATAATGGCAAATGCACTAAGGTCGCGAAATATGTACGTATGAAAAAAAAGATGAAAGAAAAATCAAGATTCACTTTTACTTGTATTGCACAAAATAAAAAAAAGAAAGAGTCAATAAGTTTAGAAAATATTAGTTAAAGCTTCTTTAAACAAGTGCCTGCCGTGGATCGATACGATGGCTTCGGGAAGGTGGTTCAATTCAGCAGATGATCGGATTACCAATGACTGAAAGGAGGCTTTTGTTCGACACGTTTGAAGACCAACTTTGTAACGTTGTTCCATTTGAGGCGATATGTCAAGAAAACGGCTGGGAAGCGAGTTTGTTTCAGAGAGTTTGATGGCGGAATATTTTGTGAAAAAGAACCAGATGTGTGACTTTACAACAAAAAGATATACTAGACACACGAGTGGAAGATTGTTTTTTATAGCGGACACACTTGCATTTGTTATGATTACATAAGATGAGGCGAGCTGAAATATTTTTTACACATTTTAATGAAGATATTAGTTTGTCAGTAGTAGTGTCCCAAATGATGCATGCATCCTTTATAGTTTAGGTCTTTGAAGGGTAGCACAGAGGTGCTTTTTTAGAGATGGAGGTGCAGATGACAAGTTACGGCGTAAGTAGCCTAGAGTACAGTTAGCATTCCCAATTACGTAGTCAACACGGGTATTCCAAGACAAGTTGGTGTTTTATGTACGCCTAGGTATAAATACTGCATTATAAGAAGTTGCATATTACACAAAAATAAGTTTGTTATAACCAAAAATTTAATATATGGGTGTATTCCTAACATCGCATTTATTGCACGACTACTCTTCATTTACTTTGTTATAACCGACATTTCGTCATATCTGGGTTCGTTACGCCGAGGTTTGAGTGTATCAGCAAAACGGGACAGATTACATCACCAAGTGCATTCGACCTTCCTAATGCCACTCAAATAAGACACACAAGCAGCAAATATAGTAATTTAAAAAAAATGGCAATAAAGAAGTACTGAGGTCACATTCATAAAAATGCCCTTTAAACCAAGGTCCAAGCCTACTCTTAGTGCTCTAAATAAATACAGGCATTGCAATTCTCTTCAATACTGGAAGCAACAGAGTTGGT
Source organism: Rhipicephalus microplus (assembly GCF_013339725.1). NCBI lineage: Eukaryota > Metazoa > Arthropoda > Arachnida > Ixodida > Ixodidae > Rhipicephalus > Rhipicephalus microplus. The sequence goes on from NC_051167.1 coordinate 74,308,828, forward strand.
AGTACATGCGGCATGCCACATCCCAACTATGAAAAATGCACAGACACACTGCTCAAGCTATGAAAATCACAGGGAAAGCTTTGACATTGAGAGTCCATTCCTACTGAAACATTCAGCAGGAGTTCCAATGATCACATGTATTGTCCATATCACTGTAATAACAATAATCATACCTGAGTCAACATCCCAAATCAGCAATACGATTATGAGAGATGTCGTTGTGGAGGGCTCGAGAAATTTTAACAATCTGATGTTCTTAACGTGCACTGACATCGCACTGCACCCGAGTCTCTAGCATGTCGCCTCCATTCATACGCGACCGCTAAAGATGAGAACAAACCTTCGATCTTCGGGTCAACGGCCCCATAAAATAGTCTGAAATTGGCGCAAAATCCACCTATACTATACTATGTAAACTTGTATGGAAATCATACAGATTTGTTGGAGCAGCATATGGAACGCTTCAATTGGAATGGATTTCAATTTGTTCGTTGACAGTTTTTTGTTTTCAGCGAAAGGTGTTTTACTGAAGCGGAAGAAGTTGAGCCTTGCAGGGTGGTGTTTAGCCCTGAAAGAAAACAATAAAAAAAGGGTCACTTTGAGCACTAGAATGAGACTGTTATTGATATCATAGACCACATTGCCATACGCCATAATGCAAATATGTAGCACCCTGTATTAATCTTTAGTACTAGCTCTTTTTCTTGGCCACAGCTTGAAAGAAATAATGTGAATACAACTTTTTAAAATTAAGAATGAAATGAGAAGTGCGATCGAGGGAACAAGATGTACAGCAAGACCATATACCAAGACACGACTAAGATAATGCACCAAGATCTCGTGTATATAGACGTAAAACCGCTATAAAGCTGCGATCGGCCTTCCCGCAGAACCACAATTTGTCAAAATACTTCAATTTTCGCATGCAGTAGCTGTTGTTTTTCGCAAAATTCGATGCACAAATTTCGTACAGCATGGCAGATTTAGGTGTGCTAGAAAACTTAAAATAATGAATCAATGCAGTTCTTACACGCAAACAGTATTATAAAAACACAAATAAACAATCGCAGCTGAAAGCTGAACTTCTTTTGAACAACCTTGTTGCGCCTAACCTCATAGCCCTGTCACACGTACAACCTTACTGAAAACTAACAGCTAGTATGAATGAAGGAACGTGCAGGGTGTGTTATTCGTAGTTGTCAAACAGTGTTGTAGTAATTATTATGTAAACCTGAGGAAATTGATTCTTTTAGGGTTTTTACAGCATATGTACGGTGGCGGTTTCTGTGTCGGGTGGTTTGCCACCCGGCAAGGTCTTTGCTGTACGGGAATGTTTTTGACTCTACATTTGATATGTCGTGCACCAGTGACGATGCATGCTTATCGACAGGGGCTGCTACTTCCTAGGGTTTACAAGAGGCGTATGAAATAGTTTGTAATCGGGATTGTGCTATCTTATGAAGGGGATAAGCAGAAGTGATCTTTAGCTTCAGCATTTCACGCGGTCTGTGGCTATGCCGTGTGGTGATTTTGGTTACGCTGGGCAATTACGATGGAGGCACATGAAACTTAATCTTCATCCTTAATGGCGGTGAAAGTTGCATTGCATTTTTCTTCTCGCTGCCCTTATCTTGTTTATCCCCAACGGTCACAAGGTATTTTCCCTCTTTTTGTTTGGTAAGTTTATTTCGAGTTCTTCAAATGCACGGCCAAGGAGCAATGCGGATGAATGCACTGCTCATTATCATCACACCGACAGTGATGACTCTTCGGCATGAATTGTGGGCCCGTTTTCAAGAAGTAACACACACAGAAATACTATTGAGTAATGCCGACGCTAAAATACTGTTTCTTTAATTTTCATTTGACGAACTCTTCCCAAATTATATGTGTTTTACATTCCATATCAACAATAAAGTAATTTTGTCATCAAAGAAAGTTTTTTTTTTTTCCAGAAAGATTCGACTTCCGATAGTTCAACGTGGACGAAAAATGCATCTTTCGTTGGGGTGGGAGGTCAATGAAGGTTAATTGTTGAAAATTCATTATGGTGAAAAGATAATGGTGCAAACAATAAGAATAAGCTACTAACTTCCAGTTTTGTACAGAACTACCACGCAAGCAAACCGTCAGTTGGGTCCTGAAAACTGGCTGAGTGCCAGTTTTCGAACAGGCCTTCAATGCTCATTTGTATTGATTTATATTTATTTGTTTACAGGCCTACACGGTCCCATGCAGGAGTGGAAACATCATTAAAAAACAATACTAACAATAAGCATCAAGGCTAGGGTGGCTAAAATCAGCCTTTATTGAGTTTTTTAAATTACGTATAGGATTCCCCTAACAGCTTGCATGACCACGCATACTCAAGAATGTGCACACACAACATGCTGTATGTACAGATGGGTACACTGTTAAAGGGAACATTTGTGTACACTGAATGCTTGGATTTTACTCTCTTGCAAAAGCATAGTGGCTTCCATTTGCATAAGACTACCGCTGATCCCAGTTCTGACTTATCTTGACAGTAAGTCAAAACTTGGAATGTGGCCGTGCATGAACGTTGTTTACTCATCCACTTCATGTCACAGAGCCGGTAGTACCGGTCCACTCGTCCTGCCTCAACAATGCTACCCTTCTTTTTCATCTTTATGTCTGTGCCGCACACAATTTCCAACAGCCCCTGTTTGTGCTCACCTTTTTCTTCATCCTCATCTCATGTGCGCTGCTTCAATGCAAAATCTTTGACACTCTTTCAATAGTATGCACATTTTGAGTGTCTCTTTTTCCTTTCTGGTGGTGATGTTGCAGCCGAAAAACTTCTCAGTGATTCAAGAGACTCGAATTGTTGAGGGATATTTTACTCTAGTTTTGAATCACTGCGTACAGAAGTGTGACAGCATGTTCCTTCAATGTACAGGTTCCAGGTTCCGCAACGAAGCTGCCGTGTCTCGTAGACAGCCTGTACCACAGCCTCAAGCTGGATCTCAGAACAGCCTTCACTGAAGTGCAAAGAGCACACCACCCCGTGGCTCGTGTCCCTCAGAACACCCAGCACTTTCTACCACGTCCGCTTCAAATCATTCTCGGATGGAAAATCATAGAACGATGTCGACAAGGAGACAGAGCTCCCACTGCCGTTTGGGTTCCAGGCACTACACAACAACACCTCCTCTGTGTCATGGTCTACACCACTGGTTCAACCTAGAAGCACAAATAATGAGAAGGGTGTTACAACAGCAATAACATAAGGTGAGGTACTTGCAGCACTTCGAGTAATGCTAGCTTCTCATGCTTTATGTGTATTGTAGGGATGTGCGAATAGTAAATTTTAGGTTTGAAGCTAATTCTCAGCAAACAGTGAATTGATTGAATAATTTCAAATCAAGTGGGTTGAAAGGAATATGAAGGAAGTAAGTGTAAACTTAGGGGCTGTGTTTTTTTTTCTTTAGACACAATAATAATGACTAACAGACAATAATGTCAACGAAAGCATAGGGGATGTTATAGATAGTTATTGTTATGTGAATGTGAAGAAATAAAAGTGGACAAAAAGATCCTTTGGCACTGAAATCCTGTAAAATATATATGACTGATAAAAAACATGTGGGTTCTGCGAGATATGTGGGGTAAATCTAAATGTGGCACCAACGAAGAAATAAGCTGACAACGCGAGGCAAATTTGGGTACTACTGCCTCACAAGGTCTCTTGTGAAGGTAAGGCGGCAGTTTTCACCAGCAAGTGGCATTGCAATATCGTATGTTTGTATATCTCACTCAAGGTCATCATAAAAGGATACGGAGGCATACTATTACTATTTAGCTGACTCGCAACAGCGTTGAACACACCAGCATCGGACAACGCGACCTTTAAGTGTTAAGGTATGCTTACACTCATGTCGTCATGCACCTTGCACCTGCAAAGCGCCATGGGCGTCTTCAGGCGCATGTTCGATAGTGCGATGTGTTAGTACAGCGTCGCGACAAAGCTTTAGTAACTTGTAGCCAGCTTATGCCAGAGCTTCAAACCAGCCCTGGAAAGAGTCTTCGGAAAAGTGCAATGAGCACACTTTGAAGTAGCTTCGAATGCTCGCAACCCCCCGCACTTTCATCCACTTCTCCTTCCACTCATTCTCACTTGTAAACCTGTAGAACAATCCAGACTGAAAGACAGCACTGCTGCCCCTTGCACTTGGGCAGCCAGGGACTGCACAGTACTGCTTTTGTTTCATGGCTTGCATAGGTGGTTCTGCAAAAGGAGGACGAGGAATAAATGAGGAAGGACAGGGAGGTTAGCCAGTTCTTAGACCGGCTGGAGGCAGCAAACAAGGATGAGGACATCATGACAACAATGTAACGAGGTGACAAATTGCAGCACTGCTTGAACAACCTTTGTGCAAACGGCATGTTCACGCATGCACAGATGGCTCATGAGTGTTTACTGGAGTGAAGCGAAGCTTTTGCATAAGCACCCTACCCATCTGTCCACTACTCTAACACAGAACAATGTTCTTAATCCAGATGCAAAGGGACAGCCGACACTCCTAACATGTGACGCATTAGTAATTTTGCTTTTACAAAAGCATCTTCTTGTTGCAAAAAATCTAAACCAAATAATAATCTCTTCTTTGCTGGACTGCGCTGGTTATTTACAACTTCACTTTTAATTAATCACATGTGAACAAGTGGTTGTGTCTTTTCTATCCTAGGTGCTTCTGGCAAGCGCCACTACGCATTGATGCTGTACGAGTAATTGAATTATAAAATTTACATATTACACATTTTGATAAGAGCACTTTGGCCAACACAAACGGCATGTCCAAACATCATATTAAATCATCAGCTACTAATGACTCATGGTTTGGAAGATGTTGAAAAGGTACCTTCAATCACAGTCAAGTTTCAAGTGTTCAGAAATTGCTCTCTTTCAAAGAGCTTTATACACGATGCCAACTCATTGATTTCCCTTGAGTTCTTCAGTTCCATTACATTCATGAAATGGAGTACTTCTTTAAGAGATGCATAGCCAGGTCATGTGGCAGATCACAATCAAATGGAAGATAGTCAACCAGGCATTCTGCAGTGCACATGGTTGCTTTATTCCTCCTCGAGAAATTGAGGCTTAATCGTATATTATAATGCATTTTGGATGCAATGCTGCAGCCGCGTGGATACAGATTTTCAAGAGAAATGTTGGATTAGTTTCATGGTAGATCAGTCTCCAGTCATAGAAGCAGCATCGGATTCAATTGCCGACCAAACCACACTTTCCGTGATTGCATATGATTGAATAACATAGGCATCAACACGGCATATCCGTGTTCTAAATATTAGTTGCCAAATGCGCCGGAACGGAAGAGAACACCACCTTAGTGTTAGGGTCTATTGAATTTGCATGTGTAATGCTGCCCTTCACAATTTATTTGAGTGACGTAATGGTGACACCTCATATTGAGAAGTTTGCAAAAAAGCAGGCCACTATGCCTGTTAGTGTTGACATTGTGCAACGACGATTTCTACATTGTCATGGCACGACACTATGCCGCAAGAATCTTGACCGTAGCTCTTTCAGTCGTACTCATAGCAGCAAACATTTCCACATTAATAACAACATCACACACATACGGACAAACACCCCATACAGAGCCAGACTATTGTTAAAGTTATGTCTTCGTCCTAGTGTATCAAGCACTTACCTCTATGCACAGGCAGCATTTATTTATTTATTTTATTTATTTAAATACCCTAAAGGCCCGAATGGGCATTACATAGGGGGGTATAGAGTGGGGTTATGATCACAAGTACAGTACAGAACATAAATGAAGGCAGAGATGGTATACATGTCTACTGCATCGAGAAACTGAAAGTGCAATCCAGAAACAACGCCAAACAACAATAGATTACATTGAATGAAAAAAGGGGTTCACGCGAAATGCACTTTAAAACAGTAAACAAGAACAAAAAAGCGCGATCAGTACACTCAACAACAGTGTGCAAAAAAAAAAGAAAAAAAAATACAGAGAGAAACATAGAAGAAGAAGAAAAACAAAATAAAGATTTATGCGTCATCAAAGAACTTCAAGAAAGGTTTTGAGTGCATGTTGAAAAGATGATGAATCGGACAGTTCTGTGATTTGAGCAGGTAACGCGTTCCATTCTGCGATTGCAAGGACTAAAGGAGAGTTTTTATATCTTTCTGTTTTAGCGAAAATTGGTTTAACTTTGAAAGTGTGGTCTATCCGGGCGGAGATATGAGGTGGTGGAATGATATGAAGCTGGGAAAACGGCGTGCTACTGTGGTACAGCGAATGAAAAAAAGATAGTCGAGCCAACTTTCGGCGCATGGCAAGCGAGGGAAGATGAAGTGAAATCTTTAAAGAAGATACGCTTTGGTAACGTGAGTACGAGGACGTGATGAACCGGGTTGCCTTGTTCTGGACAGATTCCAAAAGGCTAGTTAGGTTTGCGCCCTGAGGATGCCATATGATTGAACCGTATTCTAGTGACGGCCGGATAAGACAATTATATGCATGAAACCTGGTTTCCTTGGTGGCATCTCGGAAATCTGCGCATCATGTACACCACTGTCGCCCAACACAAAATCGGCATGTACCAGTAAAACAGAGAGGTAAGGATAGGATCAACTTGAAAAGACGACGTTCTACACTTGGAACCACCGCAAAATGTAAATGGTTCCCTTGCATTTATACTGTACTTGAAGAGCTATGCAGCAAATTGTGTTTTTCTTCATACAACACACACTGCTACACCACTTTTTTCTATAGATTAAGTTAGCAATTCTTTGTGATCATTCTAAACTAGTTACGCCATTTGAAGTGTCAGCCTCATTTAAATAGAAAATCTGGCTCTTTATGAAGTGTTTGTCTGTATGTATGTGATTTGAGAAATACTTTATTTTTAAAATTGCACTACATAAAAGAGCAACCTAAAAGTCTTTTCGTCTGTGTGCTGTTTATAGAAATGTGGACAAAAAGAATATACGTGATGCCCCCCAAAAAAGAAAGCCATACCTGGTTTCATTCAAAACAATGTCCATGTAAACAATGCACAGGTACAGCTGACATTTCATGTTATTGTTGAAAGCATAGCTGAGAATCAACATTTTTATGTTGAGTGCTCTCGCACAGCACGATGGATGGATGGATTGATATGGCTGTACCTATTAGATGGGGCGGTGGCTAATGCCAACAAGCTGTAATACTTAGTGAACCACAAACTAGATTAATTTTTTTTGGCTCTAAATAGTGAGGTTGAGGACTGGTACTTTGCAGTGAAGGGTTTAATTTTTACTCGTGCCTCGACTTTAGCCACCAATCAGATAACCTCCTTTTAGCTGATTCTATTAGCTTAATTACAGGCCGATCAGCTTGCTCTCTGTAGTGTACAAGCTATTTACAAAGGTAATTGCTAACAGAGTAAAGAAAACATTATAATTCAATCAACCAAAGGAACAAGCAGGATTTCGAACAGGCTACTCAACAATCGACCACATTCATACTATCAATCAGATAATAGAGAAATGCTCAGAGTATAATAAACCCCTATACATAGCCTTCATAGATTACGAGAAGGCGTTTGATTCAGTAGAAATATCAGCCGTCATGCAAACACTGCGGAATCAGGGCGTAGATGAAGCATATATAAACATTCTGGAAGAAATCTACAGGGGATCAACTGCTACCATAGTGCTTCATAAAGAAAGCGACAGAATACCAATCAAGAAGGGTGTAAGGCAGGGGGACACAATTTCCCCAATGCTATTTACCGCGTGCTTACAGGAGGTTTTCAGAAGCCTAGAATGGGAACAGTTAGGGATAAGAGTCAATAGAGAATACCTTAGTAACCTGCGCTTCGCCGATGACATTGCATTGCTGAGTAACTCGGGGGACGAATTGCAACTCATGATTACGGAGTTAGACAAGGAGAGCAGAAAGGTGGGTCTTAAAATTAATCTGCAGAAAACTAAAGTAATGTACAACAACCTCGGCAAGGAGCAGCGCTTCGAGATAGGTAATAGTGCACTTCAAGTTGTAAAAGACTATGTCTGCTTAGGGCAGGTAATAACCGCAGAGCCGAACCACGAGATTGAAGTAACTAGAAGAATAAGAATGGGGTGGAGCACATTCGGCAAGCACTCTCAAATTATGACAGGTAGATTGCCACTATCCCTCAAGAGGAAGGTATATAACAGCTGTATCTTGCCGGTACTTAGCTACGGAGCAGAAACCTGGAGACTTACAAAGAGGGTTCAGCTTAAATTGAGGACGACGCAGCGAGCAATGGAAAGAAAAATGGTAGGTGTAACCTTAAGAGACAAGAAGAGAGCAGAGTGGATTAGGGAACAAACGGGGGTTAAGGATATCATAGCTGAAATCAAGAAGAAGAAATGGACATGGGCAGGGCATGTAGCGCGTAGACAGGATAACCGCTGGTCATTGAGGGTAACTGACTGGATTCCCAGAGAAGGGAAGCGGGTTAGGGGGAGACAGAAGGTTAGGTGGGCAGATGAGATTAAGAAGTTTGCGGGTATAAATTGGCAGCAGCAAGCACAGGACCGGGTTAACTGGCGGAACATGGGAGAGGCCTTTTCCTGCAGTGGACGTAGTCAGGCTGATGATGATGATGATTAGCTTAAAGTCTATTTTGCCTTCCCTGTCCCTAAACCCCAGATAACCTCCTTCTAGCTGATTCTACCCGCTTAAAGTCTATTTTGCCCTCCCTGTCCCTAAACCCCAGTGCTTTGAAAAACTCTGCGCCATCATCCTGAACTATAGGCTGAAGCCCTTTACAGAACATTATCAAGTGTTTGGCAGTTTCCTCCTCTCCACATGCACTGCATACCGTGTCTACCCCTTCGTATTTGGCCCGATATGTCTTGGTTCGCTATACTCCCGTCCACGCAGTAGAGAACTACTCGAGTATTATCATAGATCCTTTCCTTGGCAATTTCCTGCTTAAAAGTTCGATAGATCTCTAGTGCAGACTTTTTAATCATGCCGATTCTCTACATGTCAGTCTCCGTTTCCTTCACCTTCTTTTTAACCGATGGTTCTTTTTGGTTTGGCCCCCTACTGTTTTCTAAGTATTTACCTGCCAATTTTCTGCTCACACTTTCCTATCAAAGCGCTTCTGGTGGTGACAATCTGAAGACTTGGCGTTTCAATCACTTACATCGATCGATATCAGCAAGGGCCGACTTCTCGTCTTGTTATTGGCACCTCTGTGAATTGACTTGGCGCAGATTTAGCGCAGCTAGCGCCAGTGTGTGTCCCCTTCGTCTTGTCCCGTCTCGAAACACTTCACTAGTCCACGCAGGCGCACCGCCGCTATTGTCGCTGGTATCATCGAGCAAAATAGAGAAGGCGCTGCACCGAGAGTGTCACAATAACCAGTGAACATCAAGTCGTTCACTGGTGGCACGCGTTTTGTCGTTGTGCATGCACTCAAAGCACACGAAGTCGCGCCAACGCACGAAGCTCTCGCTCAAAAGCTGCGCATCCACATCGTCGGAAGGGGTCGTGCTTCTGGCTCGAGCCTGTTCCTAAGGAAATCGGTCCTACAGCTATGTTTGCGAAGAAAACGTACGGCGCCAAAAGTACTCAGCCTCACCTCTACTTTTTTACGTGCCTACTCTAACAAATAGAAGAGGAAGCGTTGACTGAGATCAAAGGGTGTGTAGAAAAGACCAACGACCGGACCACGCGTTCACTAGACCAGAAAATAATCTGAGCTTTATTCTGTGAATCAGCCCACAATATAAGTAGGCGCGTTATTTTAGAAACAGCCAAAATACTGACTGCCTAAAACAACTTCTCTTCACGACGGGTTTTTCTCACGAATGAAAGATAGATTTGATTTGTACTGTGATCTTGTCTACGGCCTCCTTCCATGACGACAGCTTTCCTCGCAAATCGCAACGTTCGCCTGCTTAGAAGTGTGGCAGCTTGGGCTAGTTGGTATGACATGACGATAGTTATAGCGCGAGAACAAAACGACAACACAAAGACAAAAAGTGTCCATTCGTGTCCTTCTTGTCTCTGTGTCGTCGTTTTGTTCTTGCGCTATAACTATCGTGAGGTTCGCTTGCTGTTATGTGATTGAAGCCACGTATGCGTGAGATGTCTGAAGGCAAAGCCCATCTTTGACGTGCTTGCGCTGGCATATGCAATTATTGATGTAAGCAGGAGATAAATACATCATTGTGAATGGAGGCAGCAACAGGATTGATTGATGATTGATTGATTGACATGTGGGGTTTAACGTCCCAAAACCACCATATGATTATGAGAGACGCCCTAGTTGCGGGTTCCGGAAATTTCGTCCACCTGGGGTTCTTTAGCGTGCACCCAAATCTGGGCACACGAGCCTGCAACATTTCCGCCTGAAGCAGCAACAGGAAGGCGTCTCATGATAAAAAAATAACAGCAGTTCTAAAATTTTCTGACCCTGATCTATCGTAATGAACACACATTTTATGTAGTGCAAGCAAGCGCACTATGATTGGCAAGGGACTTCTTTAGCCATTTCAGCAAAGTTTTCAGGCATTGACGACCATGCAAGTACTCGTAATGACACTGTGCATGCAAGCGTACCTACCTAAGGAACAAAGTGTGCTCTTTTTCGCCACAATAGCTATGTAGACCCTCGCCAATCTTAAGCGTTTTTTTTTTTTTTGCATGACAGAAATGTGCTGCGGCAGAAGTGGCTTAATTGTTTCATATTTGATATAAATCAAGGTTATTGAATTTCGTGAAGAATTTCATTTCTTATTATCGTTTGCTTTTGCAGTGGCATAATTTCGAGTGATTCATGGCTTTTCCAGGCGGTGAGCACGCGATGACTGCACGCAGATCGTCGTGATGCTGAACGCATTATTGTGCGAACATGACTTCTTTTAAAGCAGCAACTCGGGTAGGGCGAACCGCGTGAGGTAACGTACTGGTACAAAGATCGCAAACTAACAATGTCAGGCCACAACAATCATTACGGTAGCAGTACCGATAGAATGAAGATGAGTGTTCTCTAAGTTCAACAATTAAGTGCACTCCCCCCCCCCCCCCCCACCCCAACCCAGGACAAAACTCCTGGCAATGGGCCAGGTCAGCATCACAACGGTGATACACTGAATTTTTTAGCAGTCTTAACCAGCAAAGTCTGCACTACAAGCCGGTATTAATAGAAATGCGTTTAATTATCTCTAGTTCACTTCGAAAATCATATTTGGCTCATTCGTCGCTTACGGTAGTTTAGCAGTGTCTGTAATTGATCAAAAAACAAAAACTTTGCTTTACCTCGGAACCTTAACTTTGGAATTCTGCGGCATTTCTTAAAACGGATGTATAGAAGCCTCTGCACTCCAGAGTGACGTAGGCCCCGCAGAGTTAGGGACGATCTTGAGGTGCGCGTTCGAAGCACCTCTAGACTGCCTGTGGCCAAGTGCATGAGCGGTCGCCCATTGGCTGACGAACTTCCGTCATCTGGGTGGGGCTATAGAGTCACTGTAGGTGGGGCCTCTCCGGAATTATTAGTCTGACTGTAGAAGTGGTGCTATCGGAGGCAAAAGAGAGGTACTGAAAAAGGAATCTGTGAGCACCACACTGTGCCCGGAGTAAAATATATACACGAGCGCCGACTCCTCTCTGGTTGGGCTACTTTACGCAAGCGCTATCCTCATTCCTCTTTCTTACTCCCTCAGTGAGCAGCTCTGTATGCAGATGACACTGCTTTACTCATAGCTCGTTACTCTCTTGAGGAAGCCCAATCACTACTCAATGAAGAGCTACAAACGACTTCTCAGTGGTTGAAACAAAACAACTTATTAAATAAGAAAACAAGCGTATTGTTTTCACCTCTAACCAAAAAGTGATACCTGAAACGCATGGTCTGTTCATTGGAGAAACTTCCATTGATAAAGTAAACGAATATACTTACCTTGGTGTGACATTAGACCATTCATTCCACTGAACATTGCACAGACAATTAGTGTAGAAAGCTAAGCTTTCGGTGGTTTACATTATTTAAAGCTAAAACTATTTTAGTGTATTTTCTATTCTCACCTAACTTACTGCATCGAATCATGGAACTGCACATATGCTTCATATTGCTCGAGCATAACCATTCTGCAAAAAAGAGCTGTACTAACAATAGCGTCAACACCCAAGAATGCACCATCGGATGAAATTTTCTAAAATTTCAACATAATGCCCTTTAATATGGTTAGGCAATTCAAGAGAGCAATATTAGTATGCAATATAATGAAAAATAATGTACTCTTTCACGCATCAGTTTTATTAAAACCCAGAAGTCACACTCTGCAGGCCGAACAACAAAACATTAATTTTCGAAGAGTAAACAAGGCCATTGAACAATACCTTTCGTTGCTGCTAACATTTGGAATGGTATCCCTGTTCTAATTAAATGTCTACTAAATATGATGCAGTCACTCAGGAAACTATTGGAGAGTTACCAGTTGCCATATTAATATTGTTAAAATGTATGTACATATCACATTATTTGTTTGTTCTTTATATATGGCCGTATTTGATTTTGTGATATGTGATGGACTTCTGTGTAAACATTGTACTCTCAAATTGAACCACAACATACCTCGTCTACAACGGACCCTTAACTAGCCATATATCTTCTACGGATCCAGATTTTCTTAGAAATGTTTTGTAAATAATTTTATTGAAAAATTAAGCATTCTTCTTTTTCCTCACATTTTTCCCCTCCAAGTGAATCTTTGCCACTCTCAGTGCACAGCCCTTTTCCCCGTTATAATTTAAAAAGTATCAATGGTATATCATAGGTATACCATTGAGGTGCGCCAAGAAAAAATTGGAAGATTTATGAGAATACGTACCTTGCAGAAACATGTGCCGCGCTGACCTTTGCATTCTGGATCTCTATAGCACATTAACATGTTGCAGTTCACAGTTGAAAGGTTCTAACCCCTCGCAAAAACTGGGCTTGGAATTGTACATTCACGGTGCACCTCTCCTGTCCCGCCACCACAACTGGTTATTTTCAGCCTTAACAGCGGTACTGATGTCATGTAATTGCTTTATGTGCAAAGTAAATGAACGAGCAAATTAAAATTTAGGCAGTTTCATTTCTATATTGCATTCACATTTTTTCTTGTAGACATGAGTAATCAGTGCTAACTGTGGCAAATGCTCATTGAGTAGTACTTTCCACCGTTTTCACAAATGCAGCATGAGTAAACTTAATTTATGCCAAATTTCACCAACCATGCTATTGCACGGTCCATGGCCAATCTTCCAGGGTGATCAGGTTGCGCCAGGCAACCATCTTGTTCTAATGTCAAAGCTGTTAACGACAAAAGTAATTTGTGCGGCATATCGGGTATTTGCCGCAGAAAGTGGGCAACTCCCAACACTACTGGTCCACTATAAGGGAAGATGGCAACGGTTAGTCCAACACTACAGTGCCTAGACTACGAGCACTAGAGAAGAGGAAAGGCATTCACAGCTGTGAGAAGACCTTGGAACAACGAGAGGCCAACGACAAACTGCATGTATAGATCTATCGAGAGGTGTGAACGCTTCGTTTCAGCACAAGCTTCTGCCTTTGGACTTGAGACGTCTGCATCATGTCTCTCAGTGGTTTAATTCAGACCTCTCTGTGCTGAGAATCAATGTAGAAACGACCAAGGAACAACCTAGAAGCAGCCATATTAGTCTGCAAAATCATCCAGCTTGACTGTTTCAGTGTTTATGTGGCTCAATACAGCGCAAAGTCCTGTTGTCTTTCTTGTCCTATGCAGGAGCGTCGTTTTTACGATAACTCAGTACAAGCTTCTCCTGCAAATACTTAAGGCGAGACACACTGGAATTTGTAATAACTCGTGTTTCTTTGTTAGACACGATATTAATGAGGACTGACAGACAGTTACACCAAGAAAAGTATAGGGGATGTTATTCGTAGTGAAAAAATGTGAAGAAAAAACATTGAATGAAAAGACAACTTGTCTAGGGCAGGAACCAAACCTGTAAACTTCGCATAACTTGTACAACGTTCTACCAACCGAGCTACCACAGTGGCTATGCTTCGTCCACTTTGAGGGGTATATATGTGCACTTAAACCTGGGAGTGTTAGTCGGTGCTGCCAGTAGCCATGACAGCAAGGATCCACGGCTTCTGTGATGTCGATGCAATTTTTCTTACTGTTAGAAAAGAACTCCTTAAGCTTCAAAAACAAAGGACCCACGGTGGTGCCACTCTAGGGTTCTTATATCAGCTTGCGCCGATGCCGATGAGGCAGGAGTGCTCTCCATGTGTTATCTTGTTTTGTGATACTGCATCATCACACTTCATGATAGGGCACACATTTCAAAGTTAACATTGCATTGTTGAGACACTCCCACCCACCCCTGAGTTTAAGTTTGAGTTTATTCAACCACGTGACAAGTACACGAAAATACACTGTATACGTGCTTTGGTGCGAAGGGAAAAAAGCTGCATTTCACAGCTTGACTGGCCCCTTCACCCAAAAAAAATCTAAACTACAAATTTACAAAAATTACAGGCAGCGGAAAGCGACCATACAAAAAGAAACACGCATGTGGCACATGACAGCAAATAATAGAATCACAACTCTAAAACACATACAAAAATATCCATAACAAAGCAATGCATGAAAGAATAAAAACTGAATAATCATTACAGAAATTACCCGACATTCATTTACAACACAATCAGCACATACGGTTTAACATTTCAGTTTTAGACAATATACACAGACACGGCCGGACTCAACTCCTTCTCCGGCGCTCCCCTTATGGCCTTCGCATTGGGGCGTTTTGCTGCCTGCCGCCGCAAGTTCGGGGTGGCGCTGCTAGACCACTGTTGCTCCCCGCCTCCAAGTGCGTTCACGGGCGCAGTGTGCGCGCCCCAGCGCTATGGCCATCATAACAGCGCTGAGTACGAGGAACAGAACCAACTGCGGTGCCTGAATTCTTGAAGATGAACGTTTTATCCACACTATACAGCTCGGTCGTTGCATGTGATGAGGTTAAAATGGTATAGTCGACTTCTGAGAGCACCGCTTACCCAGTCGCAACCATTCCGGCAGCTTTCCCGGATTTTCGCACACGCGTGTTGTCACAAGGAACAGTAATCCATTACAGCGCACGAAATTCAGAGAGAAAAAGCAATATTTATTTTGACGTAAGGTGGACTACAACTTAAATAAAAAAACAATTTCTGTGCGAGGTGAGCACAAATACCTTTTTCTTTCAAACCCATGCTAGCAATACAAATTAACACAAAGACAAATGCATGGTACAAATAAAGCGAACCTCCATGACATACTCATCACAGTCTGAAATATTTTCTAGACGGCTTGTGCACATACGCAAGTGGTTTTTTCATTTCTATCGCTCACCATCTTGGTGTAGTTAACGAGAAAAAGTCTGATGAATTTGTCCGCAATCAAACGAGCTGTGCGCCTTGCGTGGCTGCTGTCTACACCCTCTGGGCAGAGGAGGACGGGTGATTGTTCGAGGTGTGGGGTAACCAGAAGTTGCAGCACTTCATGCACTTTTGTACGCGGAAGTTTGCTAGCAGCTTTTTCAAAGAAAGTAACAATGTTGTCCAACAGTGTCAAAAACATACGGTTTGGGTAGTGGAGTGCACTTTTGTCCTGGCTGTGCAACAGAACATACAAAGGATCAGCTTTGTTCGTAGTCGTCAGCATTGTAACACAAGCATCACACTCAAACGTTGCCCCCACACATGGACCTTAGCCGGCCAAAGAGTGCCTCCACAGGATCACTGTTAAAGTTCTTGGTAGAGACGTACTTGACACCCCTTCTTAAAAGAAACCGTGTTGCGTCCACTGTGGCCCTCGACGTGAACAACAAAACATGAAACGTTTGCTTTGTGAATGAACCTTCTCCCGATGCAAGTGAAGCCTCTTGTACCTCTTTTATGTAGTCGGTGAACTCCTTCTCAAGCCACGCGAGTCTAGGGTCATCCTCGTTAGATATTGGCCTCTTGTGGTCACTCCCTTTGTACGTTGTGTCATGAACGTCAAACCACTGTCTCATCATGTTCATGAAGAAAATGGTTTGGCTGGCTTCCCTGTAACCGTAGAGACTGGGGTACCCACCACGGTTCTCTTTGAGATGACACAATGCAGCAGTTACCTGCGGAGAAAATACTTGAACTGCCCGAAGCACGTTCATCTTTTCCAAGTTTGATGAAAAAACGTGTTTTCTGGCCAAGTTTCGAGCCAGTTTTACATTTTTGTCCTTCTGAAAGTCGTACAGCTTTTGTACAAACGTTCCAGAGATGACCCCAATGCTGTCATGCAGCTCACGTTCCAAGAATTGGCTGCGCACGTTCTTGAGCACATGACAAGGGTCAAAACTCAGAAATATGACCCTATTTGGATCGTGTGGGTGAGTGACAACAGTTGACCAATTTCCATTACCCATGTGCGTAAACATAGTTACGTTTGCAGAGTAGTTGTCCGTCACGATTCTGACAATAAGGAATCCACACGATTCCACTGCAGCGATACCTCTTTGGTCCATGCAAATAAGTCCTTACCGCTTAGGTGCTTCGTGAAGTAGTAGGCACAAGGAACCTTGTAGGAATTGGTGACACCGTGGAGAACGAAGCGCGGGGACGCGCGGGGAGCCGGCGGAGCTTACAGTGAGGTGGTGCTGCCCTCGCGCGGTTAGCCGCCGCACTACGCGTCAGAAAAAAATATATGCGCGGCGCTGGTATTGAGAAGGCCGTAAGGAGCGTGCGGAAGGAGCGTCGAGTCCGGCCGTGACAAAGATTATCACTTGTTAGTTTCCATTTGTTAATCACACTTGGAAGGCGGTAACGTAGTGTTTCAAATCCATAGTTTGTGCGAGGACAAGGTACGTGCCAAGTCTCCATACACCGAGTAACGGGACTGGCAGGATTTGGTTGCAAGGTGGCCAAGGTGCGTAAAAAGATACTTCCTCTGCGTATTTCTGATTAGAAGCTGACAGAAGCTGGTATTCGTAATAACAGGTAATTCTTAAAATTCCATATTTTGCAAATATTGAAGCAGTGTGTGCGTTATAGGATACACCTTCAATGCACTGCAAGGCATTTTTTTGTAACACGACCAGGTTCTTAAGAGGTGCTTTAGAGCGTGTAGACCAGGCCACATGACAATAGTGTGAATGTGAAGAAAAAAGAGCATTGTACACCAATATTTTTTGTTTCACAGGTAGTATGTTCTGGCATCGACACAACACACCTAGAACTTTACAAAGTTTGTGACTAATGTGTTCTGCATGGTAATTTCATGCCATGTGTTCGTGAAAATGGACACCGAGAGTTTTAACTGTTTGACAAAGTTTAATTTCTACGTTACTATGTATTAGTTTGTGAGACGTTTCAAATGACCTGGCTTTCGCACGGAACAGTACAGCCTTGCTTTTAGAGCAATTAATGTGTAGAGAATTTGCCACAGTCCTGGCATATATATTATTTAGTATTTCATTAGCCAAAACAATGAGGTCAGCAGCCGTTTCCCCAGAAAAAAATATACTAGTATCGTCCGCGTAGATTACTTATTCTACAGAGCGGTCAATACGTACAATATCGTTGATAAAAATATTAAATAATAGGGGTCCCAAAATGCTACCTTGAAGTATGCCATTCTTAACGTTCATGGATGATGATTGCTCTCGATTGATTGATACACATTGTTTCCTATTAGATAAGTAGCTTCTTATTAAAGCTAAAATGATACCGCGAACTTCATAACAGTGAAGTTTTTCTAGCAAAATATCATGGTTTATTCTATCGAAAGCTTTCGAGAAATCTAGAAATATTCCTAGGGTAAGTTTTTTTGCTTCTATATTTTTTAGAATCAATTCCTTTCGGTATAGTAAGGCACTTTCGGTTGAGAGGCCTGACTGAAAACCGAACTGTGACGGCTCAATAATGTTGTGTTTATTAAAGAAATTTGATAATCGAATGAAAATAAGTTTTTCACACCCCTTAGAGAAAACTGGTAAAATCGAAATTGGTCTGTAGTTTTCTAAATTGCTTTTGTCCCCACCCTTATATATAACCGTTACTTTAGCGTTTTTCATTCTCTGAGGAAACAGCCCAGTGGTGAACACGAGATTATAAATATGTACTAAGCAGGCGCATATGAGATCTACAATCTATATTACAGGTTCTAATTTTAAGCCATCTATGTCCTCGCTTTTACTCAATTTGAAATGCTGAAAAACGCTGATGACCTCTTGCGTGTATGTAGGATTAGCAAACACAGAATAATTTAAAGCAGGAGGCAAATAACCTGATGAATCACAATTATGACTACTGTCAACTAGTGAGGTAATGTACTCGTTAAATTTGTTTGTTAGTACTGCACCCTTGTATATTTTATTTTCAATCACCAGCTCACTAATATCATTAGACACTTGTTTGGTAGATATAATAGCATTAAGTTTGTTCCATAGTTGCTTAGAATCGGTGACACCGTCAAACATCTTGAAGTGATAATCGCGTTTAGCTTGTTTTTGTAGTTTAGTGAGTTTATTTCTGTATACTTTAAAAGCTTTAAATTTATCCGGGTCTCACTTTATCAGAAACTCTTGATCCAACCTAATTTTTTCTTTTATCATATTGAGTATTGTGGAAGAAATCCAAGGCTTGTGCGCCCGTTTTGGTCTCTTTAAAGCTTTATAAGTAAAATGTTTTTTATACACAGAACATAGAGTATCAATAAAACAATCATAAGCAAGGTCAACAGAAGAACTAGATAGAACGCTGTTCCAATTGAGAGTTCTAATTTCCTCTCTAAAAGAAGATAGCGTTCGCGGATTAATTTGTTGAAAGTGAACGGCAGGAAGGATTTGACTCCTTACACTGGTGATGTTTTCTATGATTAGATATATGGGCAAATGATCACTTATGGAGGCACGCAGGACGCCTGCCTGTAACGTACTGTTTGTACTACTTGTGATAAACAAGTCTAATAGAGTAGAAGTGGTATCAGTAATACGTGTTGGAATGGTAATTACGTTGTTAAGAAAAAAAGAAGCAAGAAGGTCTGAATGTCTCATCTGTTTAAGTGTGTTGCTCAACATATCTATGTTAAGATCACCTCCCAGCACTAGTTTGTAATTAAATTGGTTTACAATGGAAAATAGGTTTTTTAAATGTTCAATAAATTAATCAAAATTGCCACTTGGTGGCCTGTAAATTGCAACAAAAATGTAGTTGTGATACTGTAAAGTTAACGCCTCAAGGTCATTGGTACACAGAGACAGATCTTCACGATACTCATACGTTATTTCAGCTTTGACATGCAAGCATGCACCACCACCAATTCTCAATTTTCTATTTTGGTACACAACATTATATTCGTCAATACAAAACACGTCTGTTTCACTACGGTACCAAGTCTCATAATAACGGAAAAGAAAAAATTGAACTCATCAAGAAACAAAAGCAAGTTTTCTTCTTTCGAACGAGCTGACTGCATATTAATGTGAAGGAATGTCGTGGGCTGCCTATGACGGCCACTTACATACGAGTTCAATTCAGAAACGCTAGAATACATTGCCATTGTTCACAGCAGAAATATAAGTCTACTATTAAGCTAGACTACTTTAGCCAGATACGCCTCAGAAGTTACATTTAAAATAGGTGTCCTGTCTGCTTTCCGCATGAAAATCCTGCCCTGTGATACCCATGCATATTTCCATTCTCTTTCACGCCTTGCTTGCCGTGCCTTACTGAGCAGAACCTTCATTTCCATGCACAGGTGTCCATTTATATATACAGGGTTACTGTTGTCAAAACCAAGACGAGTGCTATCTAGTTTAATCTTTTTTGCTGCGGACAACATCTTGTCTCGCGTCGTTCTGGTGAAGAATCTGACGACCGCATTTGATTTCTTTTAATCTTTCGATAGTACACGGTGCGCGACGTCAATGTCGTTATCTGTGACATCAGTGCCTAAGCACATGGCGATGTTTGCGACAGTTTTCTCCAAGTTTTCTTTTTCGATTAGCGGAAGACCTTGGATTTCAATATTCATATTTCGGCTGTATTGCTTCAGCTCGACAATTTCCTGTCTAGCTTCTTTCAGGTCCCTCCGCAGTTCTTTGTTTTCCTTACGACACTGCGCACTCTCAGCCTTTACCACGTCAATCTCCTTACGAAACGCCTCCATGTCAGTCCTAAAGAGCTCAAAGCTCTCATTCATGAAAGCGATAGCATCTCGAACACTTCCAAGTTCAGTGACTATTTCAGTGTTCGAGGAAGCGACCTTAGCTATTTCACATTTAACTTCAGTCGAGAACACGTCAAGTCTTCCCACCAGATCACCTAGAAATTTCACGACCTCTTTAATGCTATTAGGCTGCCTCTCAGCAAGGGTCACCGCAATATTGCCCATGTCGCCCGAATTTTTATCCCCCATGGTTTCAAGTACTTCAAGTAAAAAATTGCACGAAAATGCTCTTGTGCACACAAAGCAAGAGGCAAAGTTTGAAGATTAGAAAGAAAAACACTGTTGTGACTACAATGCTCAATAAAACTTCAGCAGAAGCAGCAGCGACGAAACTAGGTGCTTATGAGGTTCAATATGAAAGTTAACCAACCTGCAAAGAGTGCAGATAGTAGGTTAGCGTGCGTCCTTTCACCGTCGCCGCTGCTGCCTGAGTGAAGCCAGTTGCAAAGAGACAACGCCCTCAGCACAAACTTGATAACAGCTTGAAACTGCAGCAGGCTGAGGTAGATGGCGGTTTCGGTAGCGCTGTCCAGGTCTTGGTAATGGTAAAGCCACAGCAACACAATTGTATAAACGATGTGGCACTCAGCTCTGGTGGCAGAAGACAACTCCGGATGGGATGGCTTACACTTTTCTTGACAATATGCCGGTATCTGCAAAGAGTGCAGACAGTAGGTTAGCGTGCGTTCTTTCGCCGTCGCCGCTGCTGCCTGAGTGAAGCCAGTTGCAAAGAGACAACGCTCCCAGCACAAACTTGATAACAGCTTGAAACTGCAGCAGGCTGAGGTAGATGGCGGTTTCGGTAGCGCTGTCCAGTTCACTTTTCTTGACGATATGCCGGTATCTGCAAAGAGTGCAGACAGTAGGTTAGCGTGCGTCCTTTCGCCGTCGCCGCTGCGGCCTGAGTGAAGCCAGTTGCAAAGAGACAACGCCCCCAGCACAAACTTGATAACAGCTTGAAACTGCAGCAGGCTGAGGTAGATGGCGGTTTCGGTAGCGCTGTCCAGTTCACTTTTCTTGACGATATGCCGGTATCTGCAAAGAGTGCAGACAGTAGGTTAGCGTGCGTCCTTTCGCCGTCGCCGCTGCGGCCTGAGTGAAGCCAGTTGCAAAGAGACAACGCCCCCAGCACAAACTTGATAACAGCTTGAAACTGCAGCAGGCTGAGGTAGATGGCGGTTTCGGTAGCGCTGTCCAGGTCCTGGTAATGGTAAAGCCACAGCAACACAATTGTATAAACGGTGTGACACTCAGCTCTGGTGGCAGAAGACAACTCCGGATGGGATGGCTTACACTTTTCTTGACAATATGCCGGTATCTGCAAAGAGTGCAGACAGTAGGTTAGCGTGCGTCCTTTCGCCGTCGCCGCTGCTGCCTGAGTGAAGCCAGTTGCAAAGAGACAACGCCCCCAGCACAAACTTGATAACAGCTAGAAACTGCAGCAGGCTGAGGTAGATGGCGGTTTCGGTAGCGCTGTCCAGGTCACTTTTCTTGACGATATGCCAGTATCTACAAAGAGGGCAGACAGTAGGTTAGCGTGCGTCCTTTCGCCGTTGCCGCTGCTGCCTGAGTGCACGAATATCTGTAAGTCGGCTTATGTGAGCAACATTGTAGCACAAATGTTGGTCAGGAATCTACGAAGAGGTGGCAACTGTAATTTAGTTGTCTATCACCATAACGTTAATCCATCAAATTAGTTGGGTGCTTATAGTTATGAGCGTTTGGTGTACTTTCCAATGACATATGACACTGACCTGACTGCTGACATTGCTAGTTCATCAGTCGATACTAATTAACCTAAACCAATTTATTGTTTCACTTTAATGTCCCTTTGATACTGCTTTCAAGGTTTATCGCAGTAAAATATACTTTCTCACTTATAATTTATAGCTAGTCTAAAAGGAAAAAGTACTTTGAACAGCGAAGCTGGATGATTCTGGAGACTAATATGGTTGCTTCTAGGTTGTCGCATGGTCGTTTCTACATTGATTATCAGCACCGAGAGGTCTGAATTAAACCAATGACAGACATTATGCAGACGTCTCAAGTCCAAAGGGAAAAGCTTGTGCTGAAACAGAGCGTTCGCACCTCTCGATAGATCTATCAAGTATATGCTAAAAGTAAAAAAGTACTTCAAGCTTACTTTTTCACTTTGTCACCAGTGGCTTTCAGTCTCCTCTACTGAAACTCACACACAACAGAAATGTTTGATAACAGGCTGTTTATTTATTTATAATGCTTCTAACACATACACAAAGGGAAGAAACATGCACATAAAGAAAAGAAAGACAACACTAGTGCTTGAAATACAACCACTAATACATGAGCGAATCTGTAAACATGGATTGTGTGCTAGAGCCGACGTTTTGGCAAGTGAACGCGTCCTCTTCAAGGCTGGAACTGTTTTTGAACTGCTAGTGCATGCTATGCAAAAAATTTGAGGCATCTAAAGCACCAAATTATTACAAATTTACAGCAGAAACATTAACCTTTTGTGGTCTATTACCCGGCACTTCCAAACAGCACAAAATGGTTGCCACGGTCCGTTATCTACTATCGCTGGACACACGCTCTGAGGTTTAATTCGCATGCATGTTTCTCAATGCATTGTGCACCACGTTTTTGAAAGAAAGAAGTACTTGAGCGTACTTTCCTTATTTTTTAGTTTCGAACAGGAAGGAATGCAAGGTGGGTAAAAGTGTCATACTGCAAAGGGTTAAATATAAATCAAACATGAAGTCTAGACATCAAATATGATTATTTCAAATTACCAAACACACAAGGTACACAAAGTGGCATATACGAGCAGTAAGTGAATGCAGTAATACATAAAAATCACAATGATACGAAATATGTTTATATGTACATATCACAACAGGTGGTAATATATAATCTGCTAGGTTGAACCGTTTTCTTTCAAGAAGACGGAAAGCTAACCTCAGTTGCTAGGTATGATGGTAGGTTATTCTGTTCATGTTCAGCTACAGCGCAGCTACTGAGACAAGGACAAAAGGAAAGAGCCCAAACAAAGACGTCCTTGTGTTGGTAGTTGTACTCTGCTACCTAATGCATCAACGTGCCTGAATTTTCAAGTCACTCCATTTGACTATAGCTCAAGGTATTATAATTATCTTGCACGCAGTGACGAGCAGCAAGTCAAGCGTCTTACTTTTTTTACTGTGGTCCCAAGATGGGAACACTGCTGTGGTGATAAAAAGAAGCCAGTGCTTGTAGTGTGCTAATAAGCCCAGCACTATCATGAAATCCCGAGCAAGCACCTTACCCCTTTACAGTAAAAACTTACCCCTTACGGTGAAAGATCATGGAACAAAATTTGAAAAGAGAGGGCCCTTCTTCATCAGCGAACCAAGTTGCGTTTTATTGGCGTTGTATTGGGCTATTGAAAAGCCACTTTCTCTGCCTTCAGCGGTACCATACTCTTCACTACACGCCGGAACGTTCTACCAACATTGTTGCATGTGCAGTTTTGCACAACTTTTGTATTGAGGAAGGCAACAGTGTTAACAATTTTAGTGATGACAGTGGCGATGAGAGCAGTGAGCACGACACTACTGTTAACGATGATACCCAACCTCTGTTTAGTAGAGGAAGGTCGTCTCGCTTTATGTACTCGCGTGACCAAGCTGTCCGCAATGGCATTGTCAGCATGTTTGGCACGGCGAGGCAGCAACACCATCACTACATAAGAAGGGTGTGAAGGGAACTACGTTGCCTGCATCATCGACGAGGAAGGTAATTTCTTCGTGCTATATTGGGGGAGCTGTGTATTGATAGTGACAACCTGCACCGTGGTTCTATACCATGCACCTAAAATGAAGTACAATGCTGCTTCTGAATTTTCACCTCGTTGTAACCTTGCCGCGGCTGTTGACAGTAATGGGACAAGTGTCCTCAAGTTTAGTTGTGCAACATCTTGCTTGCTCAGCTGCCACGATGTGTTGTCCAAGAATTACATGCACACCTGTGCTGGTTTTCAGCACATTTTCTAAGGTGTGAACATGTCTTTACAGAGCTGTCATTTTAATGTAGCAGTTCATGGGGGCCACCCATTTAGCAACTGTCAATTAGACATTGCACTCTACAGCAGAGTGCTATAGGCAACTCAACGGAAAGAAAGGCTTTGGTAGTATTGTAATGATAAGTGCCGTAGTTGTGTGTGCTGAAACCACAATGTGTTTGAGGCACAAATCAGTGGAGGTCTCTGAAAAATACTGAGCACTTCAGGTTTCTTAACTTGTGCATAAATGCCACACTGGTCTCTAGAGTTCCGCATTGAACAAATGGAACCGTGTTGAAGTTCGCGTTATCTGGGTCTACAACTCCAACCCCTGTGCCATGGTCTAACATTTTTTGTTGTTGTTTCTGCTGTCATCCAGTCACTGCCAACACTTGTCAGCGCCATCTGCACTATTCCAGGAAGCACCCTGGCCCATGTGTTCTCGCTTGCTGCCTGGGCGATGCGCAATCTAAGCTCAGTAGCCTCCCGTCACACATTCATCACACTGTTTTTTTGGGAGGGCAAGTAGCACTGAAACAATCTTCAGGCATGTGAAAGGTGTTGTGCTTCCCCACAAGTGCGCTCAAGCACCGTACTGCTACTGTGAATGGCCGAGTGAAGCTCCAAAAACATGTGGCTTGTCAACTGGATTATGCTGTCCCCAATGTGTACATACAGTGCCCAAGTGATGCTCAAACGGCAGGCGGCAGATCATATGAACACCGCTAGTGAAGCGACGCAAATTATTTTTCTGACACCTCAAGTGTGAGGAATGTTTTTGAAAAATGATTTTATTCATAACCTGACCAGTGGAAAAATGACTATGTGATCCGTTAATAAATGCACATGGTGCATGTTCCCTGTCATGTTTCTTAAACAAGGAACCTCGTAATGCTGAAGCAAAAACCATGCAACATCAAACAGCTTTGGGTAATCGATGAGGAATTAAATACACATATATTCCCAGCTTAAATGTGGCGACTGTAACAACCATACCGACGCATGGTTTTGAAAAAGTTCTTTTGTGGTACTATGCAGCAGCAACCTCAGAGTACAAAATGTGCGAAAACGTTGGAGTAAAAAAGAAATTTTGGAAACCTTTGAACAACATGTCCGTTGCTCTACCAACACAGCCACCATGGCAGCCATCCCTCTCGTGCACTTTATGAGGGTAAGTATGCGCATTTAAACATGTGTCAGTCGGGGTCACCAGAACCTATGACTGCGAGTTTGCAACGCTATTTCTGTCTGCTGGCGTCGCGTGTTGTGCGACGCCAACAGGCAGAAATTTTATGTACACTGAACTTTGTAATGTCACCGGGCTTAGTTATCGATGTACAATGCCATCACTAATGTTTTCCATGTCTGCTCACTACACATATATAGGCTAAAGATATCACAAACTAATGCCAACAGTAATGATCACTAGTACATATTGTCATCACAACTTCGAATAGACATAACTATATGAATAGACATTCCGTATCACAACTAACATACACCTGTGCCCATAAAAAACCATGTGCATGGCTGAGTAATATATGTCATATATAGCAACATTGACTAGAATGTAATGCTATCACTGCTTGAAGTACCAAGGATACCCACAAGCAACAGGCACCGGAACCTGCAGAATCCTATGTCCATGGCCAAGAGGTGACAAACAATAAACGTTACTGTGATACGTTATTATATGTGTTATGGATACATACTGTAGTGGAAATCTTCCTTAAAATCCACATGAAACAGGCACTTGCTGTCGAAGAATATGCATGACACTCCCGCATGGACAAACACGGAACGCTCAAAACATAATAAATAAGCTCAGCGAATCACTTGCAGGCATTCCCTTTTGGAATGGTGCGTAAACTTATCACGTATACAAAAAGGGAAACATTTCAAAAACAATGAACATACGCCACACGTTCTCTCAAAGTTTTAAAAGCTTAAAGTGACCCACAACCAATATTTATCGTACCCGATTTCTTGGGCGTAACGAAAGCTTACCAATTGGACCTTGTAATCACGGAATGGTAATGCAGAAAACACCGTAGAACATTTATAATCAAAATTTTTTGATTTGCGGTGATGAAGTCTTAAGGAGACATGGTGCAAACAGTGGATGTGACCATGATAGCGATTATACGCCAGTCTAACACCAGCAGTGATGAAAAGTGAAGCCCTAAATACAAACACGTAATGTTGTATTTGTCAAGCTTGCAGTCCCGCGACCACTGTTCTCAAGAGTGCTAAACTATTTTACAAGTGTTGCAGCACTTCTCCGGGACTTATTATGCAAGTACTTTTTGGTTGTGCGCAGGTCGGTTTTTCGACTTTAGCCAAGTCGAGTCACGCCAAGTCTTCGAAAACGAAACGCCGCATTCACACGTGATCGACAATTCAAGCATAGTAGTTCACGTGCGGCCATCGTTAAATAGCTTCGACATGTCATCACTTGACAACTTGAGCGAGTTAGAGGAACAAATTTTTAGCTCGCATGTGAGCGCAAAATTAAGACCCCTATCAATTAGCACCAGAGCGACGTGCTCCAACAGACGACAGCGGTACCGAAGAATCTGACGGAGCGCCACCATTGCCACCACCACCACCGCCAGCAGGCATGAAGTGGTAGCAATTTTCCACAGAGCGGTTGGTCGATGTCATTTCGCGTGCTGCAGCGATCACATTCACAAGCTCACGTGCTTCTTCCAACGCGCCCAACGCAACGGGAATTGAGCAGTCTGGAAACGCCGCGCGGTTGCGCGCATGCACAACTGTACCCGTTTTCCTGTAGAGGCCTACCTTCTTGGTAGAGGCCACAAAAGCAGCACCACTTTTCATGCTCTACTTATTTTACCTTTTAATCCACATAAAAACAAAAGAACTGAACAATAACATACATATTTGATTTTTAAGCTCTTACTCCCGTATACTTTATATAATCACATCAATGTTATTAGGACTTCGTCATTGTGGTTCATAGCTATTGCGCTAGGGGTGTGACATGCTGGTTTTGGTTACTCTTAAATACGATTTAAAAATATAAATCCTACTCAGATCGCAAAAAGTATGCTGTCACCTGTCGCCATAATTCACGCTCTTTTCCTTTCCACCTGAATCTAATCACTCGTCATGGTCAGTTGTGGGTCCCTTTAATACGGACATATTTCACATGCGCTGCAACATACAGAATATATTGCAGTAGCATGAGTGCATACACAGCGATAAAGAAGTTGCATTACATGTGACTCAAGAAAATGGCTGTGTTGCGACAGCTGCACATACTAGTGAGCCAAATACACATTTTGCTCCCTTTGTATACTGCACCGGCTTAACAAAAGAAATGTCAAAACTCCTGCTTAATCTTAACTGTTAGTAACCATGTAAATATGCTTGTATCACATCTATTCCTGCTCTATTAGTGGCATCATGGTACTATCATTGTGTCATTGCTACAGTCCCACATAGCATGCCATTTCAGAGTTGACCGGTACACGTCAAAACAACCTCTGAGGATGGGCTTGGTAGACTGGGATACTTCGGTGTCACTTTAAACAGAAATGCGCACGAAATATTTGTTGCAAGAAAAAAAGTACAAAAAATATTTATATAAATAATAACACAAAAGAATTGATCGATAAAATAGATAACAGAATAACAAAAAAAAAGAGATGAGGATATTAAGGCGATGGCGGTGGGGGGTTTGGTGGTGCTGCGGCCATGACATGGCCAGGCACGAGGGCACCCACAAGGAGGTCTAGGGCAGCTGCGATGCGTTCACCGGCTGCCGCGACGCGTTCTAGGGATGAACGCAAGTCCCTGACCTCCTGCTTGAATTCGCGATGGGGCTGTGAAAAAAAATTTATTTCACAGGATTACAGTCCATTCGATGGAAGCACATCATATGCAATAGCTGCCAGGTATGCAAATTCAAGAATGATAGAGCACACAGGAAAGCTATGGAATGTCACGTTTCACAATATGATGCATTGGTGATCCGCCATTGTTGATTCGACGCATAGCGTGCCAAATGAATGATCCTCCGACGTCTAATGTATGTAAGGTAATGTTATCATGCTTGTTCCCAACTATGACAGTTGTAAGTGGCAAAAACAAACAAACAATGCAATCTCCTTTCACAAATTGTTTTGTAGCACCTACTTGCTGAGCCTCTGTCTTTGTTTCCTCGAGTAGCCGCAGCTGCCTGGAGCACTCTTCAGTCCTCTGAGCCGCGGCCTCTGGCGAAGGCGAATTGAGCCGCTGTCGCTTTGGTTGTTCTTAAGAAATGAATGGGGAATACTTTGTAGCTTCACATACACTTTATTTGGTCATTGTCATTGCTGCAAGGTGACATGTGCATAGGCAATGAAGAGCAAAAGAACTTAATAGGACGTCATGAGAAAAAAACACCCATGGGAGTATCACAAGCCTAATACGTAAGCTAATAAATGTCTGTCATTTGTGCACATTCATTTTCTTGCGTCCTTACATATACTACTGGAACATGCATATAGGCAGCTCTGAAGATTTAATTCAATTATATGAGACATATTTTTTAATAAACGAAACACCCAAGTTTGGCATGCAAGGTTATGGCATGACTGTATTCAGGTATACTTTAAATGATATGCATTGCAAGAGCTGTGCAGTGAAAGTCTCTCACGTACAGTGCCGCTGGTGCCCTGCTGGCACCCAACAGACACGCGGGCTGGTGTCGGGGCAGCCTGTGGTACTGGGGCAGGCTGCGGTGTTGGGGTACTTCGCGATGTTGGTGCACACGGCACTTGGACAGCAGCCTCCTCCGTGCACTTGTCCAGTCTGCAACACTTTAATTGAGGAACCAAATTTTTCTTCCCCGTATGGCTGAGTACTTCTCGTAAAAATATGTCCTGTACAAAAAGGAAATCCTATAGCATGTGGCTTCTTCATGGCTGTGTCTCAGAAAAGAAATTCCGGAGTGACCAGCGCCAACTCGGAGTGACTATAAAGCCGCCAAAGCACGTCGAAGTAGCCAGACCTTTTTTGTTGCTGTGCCTAGTAAATTCTGAGCGAGATGTTCCTCGCCGCTAGTCACGTGGCTTTACCAGTGGACCAGTGCTATGGGTGTTCTATGGTGCTACTCGCATTTTACAGTCACTCTCAAAGCAGTGTGGGCCGTCGTTACATTACATTTAACGTCATATTTTCAATAACTTCACCCGTAACTCTGCAACTGAACTTCTAAAACAAGCCGACTTGCTTGCACTTACGGACCACAATCGTGCTTCCCGACTAAAATTTTTATTTCAACTTATCAATAAACAGTACAATATAAATATATCTGATATAATTACTTTTTCTTCTGGTTATGCCACAAGACAGAGGCACTGCCTAACAATTACTTCATTCAGCGTAAAAAACAATTGTTTCAAATATTCCCTTTTTTTCATGGACGGTGACTGAATGGAATAACTTGACTAATACCCAAGTTACACAACCTTCGCTGTCTTCATTTGCTGCAAACATCTGTTAATTATTTTCCAATTTGATCTCCTTCGTAATATGCATTTGTTTTTGGCTATTTTTTGATTATTTAGTTGATGTTTTGTATAGGGCCTGTCTTTGTACGCGCAATAGCCTAAAATAATGTATTCGTTCGCGCAACATGTATTTGTTCTACCCTGTTTTGTTTTGTTGCCTGCATTTGTTCGATAATATGCTGTATTTCCACCCTGCTAAATTCCCCTATGGGGATTGCAGTATCTGTAAATAAAAAATAAAGTAAATAAATAAATAACGTGTCCGAGCCAAGCGTGCCGCGTGCGGCTCGATTTCACAAGCGAACAAGGGTGTAAGGGTTCACGCTTGCTGCTTATTTTGGGACGGTGTTCACTTATTGTCGACTCGCGCTCAGCTATGAAGGTGGCAGCCATGAATTGGTTGTGAACCGTTGCAGTTTCATGTCACGTACGTGCATACCCGTGATTTCCATTTTCCGCTGAACATCTCGCCTTGCCTGATATTTTTAGCAGAGCCAGGGCACTGAGCTATAGTATCCCGCAATATTTACCGCGAACTCACCACTATTGCTCTTTTTAAACTGACAATTTTGAATGCCGCAGTCGTGCTTCGCCACCGCGCGAATAAGCATGGCGGCGAAGCCGACTTATTATGCCTTATGTGCAATGCAGCAGATGGGCTGCATTGCACATAAGGCATAATTTATATGCAGTGGAAAGGTGGTTATATGGCTCAAGGGCACGGCACAACACCGTTGCATAATCGAAAAACTAAAAATGTAGGCGGTAACGCTCGGTGTGGCCCAGAAGGAAACAGGTACAGATTGTCTGAAAACACGTTATTACGCTGAAAGAACATTGCATGGACGTCGATGCTGAACGTTTGATACATTGTTTGGGCGTTTCATTTTGGGACAAAGTGTGCAAAAATATGTAATTTACCCATTGAGAATGTGCTTTCCTAGAATATTTTTAACAAAAATGATGTTAGCATTAAAATTTTCATTCCACAGCAAAACTTTATTGCAGAACCTACACATGACATTATGATAATCTAGCCCAGAATTAAAAGTAAAACGGATGTATTGCCACAAATAGTCCAGACAGGTACCCTAGTCTATTTTATTACAAACAATATGAAACAGCAAAAATTATAAACAATATTATACATTTTATATGAATATGCAAAGCAATGCTTCAATAAACTTAAGCTCAATATGCAAAACAGAATAACAAGATAGACAGTTTGGCTTGTTGGTCATGATTTATTTTGAAATAATTTGTGCATAGTCAAATATAGGATGGCAATTGAACAAAGAAGCACATGACACCATCTTCATGTGCTTTTTTTTTATTTTTTTTTGTCTCATACTTCGTGTTGCATAAATCATTGGAAAAGGAACAGAGTACCAAATCTCATATTATGTATGTTCTCGAATGCTAGCTTTCACTGAACGCATGTCGGAGCATAAAAAGTTAGACTACCGCATTATCACATGGCAAAAACTTGTAAACTTGTACAAAATAGAAAGCAAGCACATTGAAATTGATGATAATGAAATATAGGTTGTCCTTTTTCTAAAATTAAATGTCAGATACCACCACACGAATTACTGATCATACAGTATGTGTAAAACTTGCGTATTTTGACTTGGAAGATGACTGAGGATCTCCAATGTGCGTCTCAAATGACAGTCTACATTAAAAATTGTGCTAGCGCTGCACCAGCCTGAAAAAAAAAAAAAAGGCGATGCTTGGGGACCATCCTCGATTCTTTTTTTTTATCTATCTTTCTTCTACCTCACTTCTGTAAGTTTCTAATTCTTTCTTTCTTATCATTATTCTTTTGATCTTTCTCGTTCCCTACCCTTTTTTTCTTTCTCCTTCTGTCTTGCTCTGTTCTTTATCTCCTTTTTTCGGGCCCGTTTTTGTCTTTCTCTCTCTTCATATCTCTTTATTTTGTTATTCCCTTTATTTCTCTCTATTTTTATTTTTCTTCACATTGCTTCTCTAATTGTCTCTTTCTTCTCATCTCTTCATTTTCTTTTTCTCTTGTTCATTTTTGTCTAATGCATGCATGGGCTGTACTCAGTCTCTGTGATTGCCTAAATTTTGTGATACATACCTGCCAGACATTTTTTGCTTGCATTGGACAGATTACGGCTGGTTTAAATAGTTTCCCTGTTAATATATTCAAAATGCACCCAAAGGTATACACCGTACGTCACGCACAATGCACAAAAATACAGCACTGTGCTCAATGATTGGGAGCACTTGGAGCAAAGATTATGCAGAGAAAAAGCACATTGCACAGAGGACTCGCACTTGGTAAGCAAAGATACAGCGCGGTGCTCGGATCAGTGCACTGTGCAGAACACTCAGCAGCTTATCTTGTAGAGAACTTGGCACATTCATGTTGCAGTAAAGCAACTGATAAACTGAAGGCCTCAGGCATGGCACTTGAAACAGAACAAAGCAACACAATGAACATGCATGACGCCAAATGTCAACTTGCTTACTTTAGTGACTGAGGCATTTATATGCAGTAGAAAGGTGGTTATATGGCTCAAGGGCACGGCACTAGGACCGTTGCATAATCGAAAAACTAGAAATGTAGGTAGTAACGCTCAGTGTGGCCCAGAAGGAAACAGGTACAGATTGTCTGAATAAGCATACAGCATGAAATGCACTTCTGCAAGGCAGGTAGGTTAAATTATTTTTAAAAGTGCCAGCAATTCATTTAATAGGATTAGGTCAAAGTGGCTTTCAGTTGTAAAAATTCAAATGTAATACTAACAATATTTTCATATTAAAGAATTAAAAAATTGTCCGCATGCTAGAATCCAGTGCGATGCCAAAACCAGATGCAGTGTCATCGATATCGTAAAATTGTGCAGAAGCAAATTTTGCTGCCAGTTTATGTAAGTTGATAACTGTTAATTTGTATGCATCACATTGCTTTTATTGCAGTGTCATTGCTGATGTGTCATATTTATTACGATTGCTCACATCAAAGATCAAAGAAAAGTTATTTTGCATCATATATATATATATATATATATATATATATATATATATATATATATATATATATATATATATATATATATATATAGCTGCATCATGTCCATTCTGCATGCTTGAGGTCTGTGACCATGAGCAGCACAAACAAGATTTTCAGCTGCATGTCAACTACAAAACGTTTCCACAGGCAGAGACCGGGAAAACATTTAGACGTCGAAGACAAGCTCACTGACAAGCTTAAACTACTCTGTGCACATCCAGCTCATCTAGGTAATAGCCCTGGAATATACGCACAATTAAGATGTATTCGGAAGATATCTCAAAGCTAAGAAAACTGGATCATGTTAAAAAATCAACTGCCAGAACAACAACTTTTACATTCACGAAGGCAAATTGTACTTGTGTACTTTTTTTTTTCTTATCATGAACATACAGGCAGATCAGTTTTATATTAAACAGCCAGTGTCTCAATATACAGGCACATTTTTATTAGAACCTGCGACAACCAAGTCCACGTTATATTCAAGTAAATAAGTTTCTTTTTTATGTGTGTGTGTCTTTTACAGTACCACATTAGCATAGAATGCAGGGTTGGTGATAAAGTATTGTGTATAATTGAAGCTTTTAAAACATTTCTACAAGAGCTTATCCGGAACTGAACTGATCTGTCATAAAATGTGAATTGTGATGTAACTGGGGGACGTATAATCCAAAGTTCCACGAGGTACATTGTGATACATATGCTTAAAGGCCAACTCTGGCGATATTTTACCATGTCAGGGTAAAGGTGCTATTATGTTTTGAGACACTCTTGTCACGTGCCCGATAGCTGAAATGCTCAACTATTTTCCTAATTTCAAGATAATTTATAATTAGCGAAAAACCGCAATACCAAAACCCAACCAAGCTGTGCTTCTATGTATGCCGTGATAACATTGTCTCTTTTTTTCCTGTCTCGGTTTCTTCAGCTTCATTTGATGCTGCTGGTATTCCCACCAAGACTATGTACCAACTTGCCCAACAAGCCACCCTAATGATGACGTAATACTTTGCCGGAACCATGGCCTCTGAGATGGTGGACGCGTGGTGGGTTTCTCTCCGGCCGTTCCAATCGCACGGAGGGAGCGTGTTTCCAGAGGTAGGCATGGCCCGCTCTTTTCTCCGCGCCGCAACGCTCCTTCGTATGGTCGACTGGGCTGGCACGGTGGATGGACATGTTTTGCGAAGGCTCCCGGTCGACTGTGGAGGTAAGTGTTTTTGCATGTTTCGAGCTAGCTTTATAATTATTAAGGCAGCAGTGCAAACCTTATAGCACTTATTCTATTGTACGGCTTTTGGAGTGGTCAGTTACCTGGTATTTACTTGTTTGTGTGTGTGTGTTTTTTTCTCCTGCCACCCCATGGTGGGGGTGCGCCAAACACGTAAATTTTTGTAGTAGAGCTTAGACTCTTTTGCTTAGAGCAGGCTTCGTCGTGCGTCACATTTTGTAATTATCGAGTGGGACAATGCAGCAGGAATATTGGTGTGGAAAAGACATGATTGAAGAGACTAAAATGTTCAGGATGGGAGTGGGTTTGAAAATGGAGGTCAGTGCAGATGCGGATGCAGAGGACGCTGATGCCAAGTGTAGGCAATGTGTGGTCGACTAAAAATTGTGGAAATGGTGGTTGCCCAGAATGAACTGCTGATGAGAATCGCCAAGCTAGAGGCTGTGTTGCTGACGGATAAAAAAAAAACGAGGGCTATGGGAAAAAAGCTTAGGTCAGCAGAGGAGGCACAGCGAAGGTGAACAAAAGAGCGGCCGGTGGAGAGAATGGTAGGGCACTGGCACCCAGAACAACGGAGAAGAAAGAGAAAATAGGTTTGGAAAAAACAGGTTCACCCTGTTAAATGGTCAAAAGACCCAGCTTAAGCAAAATAGTGGTGGGGTTCGGAGGGGACAAAGCAACTGGCGTCACAGGCACAAGTAACCTCCAGGTGCGGGACACTCGAGCAGAAAAGTCACAGCACGTGATAATCGCCGGGGGCTCGAATTCAAATCAATGCCCAGGAGCAATCAAAGAGAGGGTAAGAGGTGACAAGAGGGTTTCGGTAGAGACGTTTTCAGGACATAAGCTGGAAGCAGTCATGAGGCACGCGAGCACAAAGCTCACAACTAAAGCTAATGGACAAAACCTCGTGATAATTGCGGGTGGTCTGAATGATGTCTTAAACGAAGAATTAGCAGGACTAGCGACCACACTGGCGAAAGGGTTCGATGAAATGCGCACCATTTCCCCTCAGGTACAGGTAATACCTGTACAGGTAATAATATGCACGATACCAAAGGTACTGGTGCGTGACGGCAACCTGCAAAGAGCAGTCGTCGACACAAACAAGGAGATATGGCAAATGAGTCACGAGAAAGGCTTTGACGTAGGGGAAATCAACAGAGAGGTGCATAGGTGGGGTGGTTTTCAACGAGACAGAATTCACTTCAATAGGAGGCTAGGTCATGAGATGGGTTGGCGACTTGCAGGACGTACAGTAGATTTTTTAGGGGGGTGGGGGGGCACGCAGGCCCTTCGGTATCCAGGATAGCTAGTAAGAAGAAAAACAACCAGGGGGACTTTTTAAGGGGTGGTATCGACAGATGCGATTCCAAAGTGGCACCAATATCTAAAACATGTAGAGTCCGGGGGCAGAAATCGACCTAGGCACGAGGGCCGAGCAAATTCAAACATAGGGTATTTAACATGCAGGGTGGCAGGAATAGGTTGAATTGGGCAGAGATAGAAGAACAGCTAAGGGAGAAGCTGAAGCTATTTGGTTTTGCGGAAACACATCTTAAGGACATGTAAAAACCACCTAGAAATCCCGACTACGCATGGGAATATTAGAATAGAACAGAAGGCAGCATAAAGGGAGGTGGTGTTGGGGCTAATAAAAGTACAGACTGGTAAAGGGTCAAGCAGGAGTGCAGGGAACATTTATGGCTAAAGGGGAAAGTGGCAGGGCAGATGACGCTCCTGGGTTTTGTAAACTTGCGGACAAGGGCAAAAGCCAGAGAGAAAAACCAACAAATGGTGCAGTGCAAAGAAAATTACATCGACGAACTGGGAAATGAGTGCAAGATAATTATATTAAGAGATATGAATGCACACATGGACGATATAGATGGATTGGATATACTGACCCAACAGGCAAAATGCTACTGGATATGTGTGAAAGGCATGATGTAATCCTTTGCAACAGCACCGAGAAATGCAAAAGGCAGATAAAATGGGAGGTGGGAAGGCTGCAGTCGATGATAGAGTATGCAATGATGCCGCATAGGATGTATGATCAGCTAAGGGTGATGACCATAGATGAATATGAGTCCAGAAGCTCAGGTAGTGATCACAAACGTATCAAGCTGAGTTTGGAAGAGAAATTAAAATGGGAAGGAGGCATTATGAGCAACCACATGGTAATATTCATTAGGCAAATAGCAATAGCAACTAAAGAGATTGAGAAAATAATCACTGAGGATACTAAAACAGAGTAGACGTACACAAATCTAACTCAATTGTTTGAGTTAGAGCTTTCTAAGGTACGAGTCAAATCAACCGGGAAAAGGACACACAAACCCAAGAGCTGGTGGGATGAGGAAGTTAAGAGAGCCATAGTAACATGTCAGGAAGCTTTCAGGGAACTCAGGTATGCTAAACAGAAGGGCGAACCGAAGATGATGTCAAAATAAAATGGGATAACTTTTTCAGCTGCAGAAGGGAACCGTCCACTCTGATCAGTGAAAAGATTAGAAGAAAGGGATGGCGGAAGGAAACAAAAAGGATAGAAAGGCAGCTGCAAAGTTTCGGCACCATCTCAATTCTCTGAGTGATAAGACAAGCACGGAACAGAGGTTTATAACTACAGTTCAAGTGGTTAGGCTAGAAGGTGATGACACAATGGAATATTTAAAATTTAAAATTTAAACACCAAGAAAGCGCTGCATGCACCATACCGGATGAGGATGGACCAATTAGCGTAGTGGCTTCACTGGGACAACGAGAGTGCAAAAGGGCAAAGAAGAGGGCTCCTAATAGCACATCAACGGGCCCTGACGGCATCCCAATTATGCTAATAAAGAAACTATAGGACCAAACATTAAGAGAGGCAGCGAGCAAAGCAACAATGGATGGTGAAGCCCCCAATGGGAGGGAAACTAAGCAGGATGAGCGTGATCTATAAAAGAAAGGGGGACAAAGGTGAAGCGAATACCGTCCTATAACAGTGACATCAATTATGCTAATAAAGAAACTATAGGACCAAACATTAAGAGAGGCAGCGAGCAAAGCAACAATGGATGGTGAAGCCCCCAATGGGAGGGAAACTAAGCAGGATGAGCGTGATCTATAAAAGAAAGGGGGACAAAGGTGAAGCGAATACCGTCCTATAACAGTGACATCAGTAGGTTACAGGCTGGTAAATCGTGTGGCGACCTACAACGCCACACCACTTGCCGCACGCATCGCCGAGCTCGCACGGAGATCGGGCTTACGGGGTAGCGGCGCGGCCCACCCAAGCTAAGTCTCTCACCTTGTGTAGCTGAATGCGCAGCTCCTCAATCTCCCTGTTGCGATCGGCGATCACGTCTTCCTGGTACTGCAGTAAGTCCGCGTGAAGCACGACGAGCGTCCGCATCCGGGCCTCCCACTTGTCGGGGGAAACGTCGGCACAATGAGCGAAAAAGTGGTCCGTGTCGCACGGCATGGGTTCGAGCTGTCCGGCGGCCGAGTTGGCATACGACATGTGGTCGTGGTTAACCGCGGCGGCCGCGAGGCTCATCTCTGGAAGAAGCGCAGGATTGCCTCTTTCTGCGCTCAAACTTTGCGACGGATCGCGGCAAGGTTCTGTCATATTTTAACTTGATGCTTTTGTCCGTGTCATCATCACCATCATCACCAAAGTGATGATGGTGATGATGATTTCTGCGGGCCTTCCTTTTGTAACGGCCAATCAACGCAAATCAACAATGCTTCCGGATCTTGACCAGTAAAAAACAATAATAAAAATTAAAAGAAAACAATAAACACGCATAGTTTTTTATGCGGTGACTAAATTGTCTGCCTCTGCGGTGTTCGCTGCCGCTGTACCTTCAAGGTTTGAGACTATTCACCTTTTCATAAACGCCTCCCTGGGCGCCGCCACAGCCCTCCTTGGGCTGTGTAAAATGGCGCGTCTCCTCGAAAATGCACTGACAACGCTGCGCCCTTAGCCTTTGTACTCCCGCGCACACTATCATGGCGGTGTTTTTTTCCTTCCTGTTAAAAGTTGTATAGAGGTGTGCGCTGAGGTGGTTTCGAGCGGTGGTGGCGTGGGGCTCGTTTTGAGTCGGCGGCGGCGTGGAAACCGAAACCACAAGTTCAAAAAGCTCTTTACTGCGTCTTTTTTTTTTTGCTTAATTGGCTTAAATTAAGAGATTTTAGCACTAACTGCAAATTATGACATATGAGATTACTAGAAAAGAATTGGCAAACGTTTCGTAAATGCTTTTTGGGCATGCATACTGAAGGGGGGGGGGGGAGTGGGGCGAGGGGGGATACTTATCTCAAGTCGGGTACAGTACATTATTAATTTTTCGGGACGTTTCGACCACCCGTTTAGCGTTCGTCAAATAGCGATTACTGCGGCTGAGATCGAACACGCACCAGAACACCGCGGTACGTATGTTGAATGTATGTTTATTGCTTCCACACATGTGCAGCATTTTTTTAGGGGCGAAACTCTTTAGGGTGTGTGTCTGTTCATCATCCGATGGTGTAGCAGCCACCGGTGCCACATACCCGAAAGAGCGGTCCTTAACATCTCCGCTGGATGGTGGCACTTCTATATGATGAATACATGATGAAAAGATGTGAGATGGCTGAACTTGGGAGTGTTCGGTAGATAGACGGACTGACGGACGCACATACAGACAAAGGGGTGGACGCACGGACGGACAGACGGAAGAATGGACGTACGGACTGATGCATGGAGGGACTGCCGACACGGAAAGTGGGGCGCTATGCAGCCCAACGAAACAAGGAGTTCGACGAAAACTACTGCAATGGTTCCCGGTTTCCCGGCCACACCGCCCTGCTATGGTAGTCCTGCTTGAGGAGAGCGTTGTCACGGCGGATGACAACCAGCCTCGATAATTGAGCGTGGCGAGCGGTGGTTCTCTCTCTCTCTCTCTCTCTCTCTCTCTGTGTTTTCTTTTTTTTGCTCCATTGCACGAGCGTGAGACCTATGTCCGAGCCCTTCTTACATCAAGAAAGGAATGCCTAGTCAAAAACGTCGACCTGCAGGCGGGCGTTGGCTCAGATGAAGCTCAATTGGCAGCCCGCATGTGGCCCGCAAGCGCTGGTTTCAAGGCTATGGGCGGTAATGGCGGCCCGCATGTGGCACGCAAGCGCTGGTTTCGAGCAACGTTACTAGAACCAGTAACGTTGGTTTCGAGGCTATGGTGTCGCTGCAATCGTGCGTTGCGGATCGCAGCAGGGCAAACGCTATTCTAAAACTCAAATGGCGCCCGCAACGCCCGCAGAGCTTGCAGACGGTATTCTAAAACTCCCTATTAACGCCACGTGCGCCTGTTGACTAAAAACTGAGGGTTTGCACCACACATGTCACGTTGCCTTTTTTTTTATTATATTGATACGCTTCGCAACTTTCATATTAAATGCTATTTCTCAACCCCCCCCCCCCCCCTTTTTTTTTTATGGCACCCTGGTTTGAAATCAGGGGCGCGCTGCTAGAGCCTTTGCAGCGCAGAGGTACGTGGGTTTCGAAATTTCCTTGTCATGTGGCCGCGTCTACAAAGGTCAGAAGAACCGATCAGCTTCAATGACAGACTGCGTGAACACCGCATTCTACTCCCTACAGGTACCGGTGGAAACTCACCGCTGCACTGCAATGGCTTACGTCCCTGATTTCAAATCGATAAGTGTCATTGGCAAAGGAATAAAAAATAAGCTTGAACGTAAAGCGTGGCAAAGCGTCATGTGTAAATCATCAATCAGTTTTTTTCTTACAGATTACGCGTTTCTACATAGTGATTGCACGGTAGCGTCGACTCTATACTGTTTCATGAAAATGCGCTATTTGTAACACTTTAAACACCTGTGCACTGTTAGGTGTGCAACTGTGAAATGACTCGGATAGCTCAATTTATGCACGCGTTGCTGGGTTGTGTGTGGCTGGGCTTTCTGCAATAAACATTGTGTTTGAAGTTCAGTGCTTGCTCTCTGTGGTTGTTCTCCTTTGTTGTATTAGTGTCTTTTCTTGGATTCTTCTTCCGAATATTATGAAGCAATTCGCACAGCAAGCTGGCAGCGTTAGTGATGTACTGTTTCAAACACCGTTTTATATAAATTGGCATCTAGATTTATTTAGTCGAAGATACATCACGGGTGAAGTAAGGCGCTGATTACTCGGTTTGATCGATTGTCAAAGAGGGCATGACAAAGCGGAGGAAACCCGTTTTATCCCCATTAATGACACAGTGGGACTTGAGCCCGGGTCCGCTGGGTGCCTGCCCAGTATTCTACCACTGAGCTACGCCAGTGCTTGGGACTTGTTGGCAAGCTTGCCTTAGGCAAGGTTGACGTCGGGAAAGCAATCGCTTCAATACGACTTATAAAGCGTTTTAAAACAGCGAAACGACAATTAACCAGTTGTCGCACAATGCGAATAGCGTAGCGCGTGGGTCGTTCAATGCTCCAACCAATTACAAAATATTGTTCTTGCTCACCCATTAGCTCTGGTGCATACTTACTTCAGGCATAATTCCTCATTGTCGTCAGCCACTACATGAACAATTGACACAAAATTCCTTGCAAGTGTTTAGCGGATACCACGCTTCTCAGAAAAATGACGAAAAATAGCAGAGCGAATGCCGGCCTACTACCCTAAAATTTGAATGATTAATGCTATAGTGGGTATCAAGCGAGTATGCTGAGTGTTTAGAAAAGGCACTGAAAGGCCGCTCTTCTAGCTCGCGCTGTGGCTGTGGTGCGCCTTCCGCGCAGGCCTGGCGTTTTTTTCTGATCCAGTTATTTAACTGTAACCGGCAGGCAAATTGATTGCGATGCCTTTACTAGAGGGAGGAATTAAGAAAGGACCGATAATTTACTGAATAAACTGTTAAAGAAAGCCAGCTTTACTAAAAAAAAATAATCGGCGCCCCCCCCCCCCCCAAAAAAAAAAAAAAAACACATCGGCGGCGGCGCGCCGATCAGCTGGCGGCGGCGGCTCAGCATCGCAACTGCCAAGGCGCGCCTCGCTAGCATGGAATGCAGTCGGGGAGTTTAAAATGCGAAAAAGCGCCTGTTCACACTGCGCCCGCTTATAAAATGTCATCTGGGTACCACTGCGGTGTCATCGGATGCGACAACAACCTGCGCAAGAGGAAGAGATTGTTGAGCACTGCCTGTGAAGTTCACAAAGTTCACAGCGCATCGCGGGAATCGTGCCGGTGTAATGTTTTGCGATGACACAGATTTCCGTCCACAACGAAAAACGCCTTACGATATAATCGCAATCAGTAGGAAAAACTACGAGTCCAGTGAAGTGTACAGGTATACTTATTGCGTTTATTCAAGTGCGACGCCAGCTGTTTCACATGACAGCAGCGATTTGCGTGCAGTATGCCTGTAGCATGCGGCACAAAACTATTGCCGTGCTCTTTCGCAGGCTGCTTGCCAATAATAAAATATACGTATTACGACTCACGCGTGGATGCACGCGCCGCGCATGTTTATACAACTGTAACGGCCCATTACAGCGATGAAGAGAGATGAGAACGGTGCGGAAAGCATGGCTTTCGACTCGGTCGAACTGCGACATGCCTTGACTGTCACTAGGCGAATCTACATGTGCTTTCGAAGGGCGTCACCATATCATTTTAAAATCTTGTACTGGCTGGCACTTTTGCACCGTGTGTGTTCCGAGTGCCCGGCAGGACTGGCAATTGATACACATGCGGAGCATGAGCGTAAGTTGGAGCCAGATTCTAGCGCTACGTTGACGCCGGCTTACAGCACAAATTCTGCCTTGTCACAATCGAGGCACGCTTCAGTTAACGCTGATCGCGTTTCTTTCAGTCGGATAATATACGTCCCTGATAAAGTTGCTTTCGCAGTCTGCAATGCACGTGCTGCAGACATTCAGGACTGTCGAGAGAGGTTTCCTCGACGATTCACACGAAATCAGAATAAAATTCCAGCACAGGAACAGCGCGAAACGTGATTACAACCGCACTCGGGTTGTGAAGTTTCGCGTTTGATTTGCAGAGAGTTTGCTCGCGTGGCAGTTGAGGGTGTTGCTTCACCGCGCTTGTAACAGATGGCGTCACGCGCTTTTTATATTCCTGGGCTGACGTTCGGCAATGCGGTCTTGTGCATGAGGTCAGAAGTTCAAGCAAGATTAGAAATTAAGCAACGTGGAATAGGTAGGCTTGCTTTAGGAGCTCATGGGAATACACCAAATCAGGGAGTACAAGGTGATATGGGATGGACATCATTTGAGGGCAGGGAAGCTAGCAGCAAGATAAAATTTGAGAAAAATGGGGGAGGAGCGTTGGGCTAGGTAGGTTTTCAACTACTTGTACATGAAGAATGTCGATACAAAATGGAGGAAGCGAACCATAAAATTGACTGGCAAATACTTAGAAAACAGCAGGTGGCCAAACCAAAGAGAACTATCGGTTAAGAAGAAAGTGAAGGAAACGGAGACTAACATGTGGAGAATTAGCATGATTAGGAAGTCCGCACTAGAGATCTATCTAACTTTTAAGCAGGAAATTGCCAAGGTTGAAAAGATCTATGATAATATTCGGGGTAGTTCTCTACTGTTTGAGGCCTGGACAGGAGTATTGCGAACCAAGACATATCGGGCCAAGTACGAAGGGGTAGACACAGTACGCAGTGCGTGTGAAGAGGAAGACGTAACCGCCGAACACTTGATAATGTTCTGTAAATGGCTTCACCCTATAGTTCAGGATGATGGCGCAGTGTTTTTCAAAGCACTGGGGTTTAGGGACAGGGAGGGCAAAATAGACTTTAAGCGGGTAGACTTAACTAGAAGGAGGTTATCTGATTGGTGGCTAAAGTCAAGGCACGAGTGAAAATTAAACCCTTCACTGCAAAGTACGAATCCTCAACCTCACTATTTAAAGGAAAAAAAAAAGATAAATCCAGTGGTTAGTTCACTAAGTATTACGGCTAGGTGGCGTCAGCCGCCGCGCGATCTAAGGGGTACAGTCATATACATCTATCCATTCATCCATTGAAAAGCGCGTGAGTGCCTCGATACGCGCGCCCCCGCTTAGAGTGGTGTCAGCCTTTGAAAGGGCAGGTGCCGCCTCCTCGGCCTTAGCGGCTGCATAGCTGCCATTTTGACTCCGCTCACTCACCTCTGCGTGTTCGCTGCGCCCAGATGATTGCGCCGGCGCTCGCTTTTCTCCGGTTTAATGTGCTCGCTACCTTCACCATAGCGGGTATTGCGTGCCGCAGGGCACTAAACATTGCAGAAACTCTGGAAGGTGTATCGTTTATCATTTTCCTAAAGACCCGAAATGAAGGTATTTTCAACAGTGAAAATGAAACATGACAAGTGGCATCCGACAAACAGATCATCCATTCACAGCGAAAGTTTACAGCCGGTATTCCGCATGCATAACTTGTGCCGGCACCAATTTTGTGTAAGCAACAGACACGGAGATTTGTTTTCAACACAAAAGAGTCAGCATCTGCCTCTAGCGCATAATTCGTGCGCAAGCCGTCAGCTTACATGAAATATGAGCTCCCTGCATTCATTCAGACAAAATTAACTCTAAAAGATGACCAAGCTTCAAAAAAAAAGAAAAGCTCGCTAGCTGGCAC
The DNA here is from genome assembly GCF_013339725.1 of Rhipicephalus microplus. Classification (NCBI taxonomy): domain Eukaryota; kingdom Metazoa; phylum Arthropoda; class Arachnida; order Ixodida; family Ixodidae; genus Rhipicephalus; species Rhipicephalus microplus. Next base: position 74,352,538 of record NC_051167.1, read on the forward strand.
TTGTTTCCGGCCGTTTAAGGGCACCACATGCGTCTTGCACATCGCGCTTCGCAAACCGTCGAGTTATGGTGGGGAGTCGCAATGGCGGCTGTAGCAGACGACGCGGCTGTCCTCGCCCTCAGCGGAGCGCGCGGGCATCAAGGCGCCCTATTCAATATGGCAGCAAGCACTGAGCCCCCTGTGTTCTGGTGTATACAGCCTTTTCTTTAATCCGATTGAGGAAGTGTGCTCAAAGTTTGAAAGCGTTGTGAAGAAGTACTTCGCGAGCGGTGCGACGCAGTACTGACGATTCTACAAGGAGTCACACAGAAAGAGCGCAGACACTGTGGATGTGGCACACTGTGCAATACCATGCACTGTCCAGCTCTTACATTGCGCTGCAATTACAGGCACAACTATAACGTCGTTGGTGCGGCACTAAGAGAGGAGAACATGTAGAAGTCATTTGTTGTGTAAACCAATTGAGAAGGTGTCCTGGTGTCTCGTGCAATAAAATAAAGTAAATGTTTTCACTTATGAGACATCGCCCTTTTTTGTGCGCCCTGAGCGTCGAGGGACACTTCTCATAAAACACGTCACGATGATAATTACCAGGCCCCGTTCTGGTAGTCGATGCTTGAGTTATGCAAGATAGATCACCATCTCATGGGCAATTAAGCTGGTTTGCCTTTTTCAACTTCTGTTTTATTGATCTGTGGCATCAACAGAATACCTCCCCACTGACACGGTGATATCCAGGTCAACAGCTGCTAATGGCACTTCACTTCAATAAAATACGTGGGCCCAAATTTGCGAGTGGAGCTGTTTGCAAAATTATTTAATTTTTTATGGACACCATCAGTGTATCTGAGTATATGAAGTATGATGGCTTTATTTGAGGCAATGCTGATCCGAATATTACACTTTCAACGTCATTTAATTTTACATGAATGTCAGCTGCTAATGAGAGCTTACCCATGAGTGAGAATCATGGTAATGTCACTAGTGATCAAACAATTATAGCGAGTGATAGGTGTCAGGCTATTACCCTTTCAAAGACAACTCATTTGATAAGCATGCCTCTAGGTTAAGACAGTAAGTGCATGGTGACAGGCATGATGACGTCACCTGTGTCACTAGTGATCAAGCCATTAGTCCGAGTGATAGGAATCGCGTTATTGTTCCTTCGAAGATGTTCCGTTTGATATGCATGTCAGCAGGATAGGACAGAGTGCGTGGTGATAGGCGTGATGACGTCACATGAGTCACTAGTGATCAAGTAGCTTGGCTGAGTGATAGGTATCGCGCTATTGCTCTTTCAATGAGGTTTCATTTTATATACATGTCGGTAGGTCAAGACAATACGTGCATGGGTGTTATGAGTGATGACGTCACGTGAGTCCCTATAGGAATCAAGCCATTAGGACGGCTGATTGGTATCACGTTATTACTCGTTTAAAGACGTTTTGTTTGATATTGTCGCGAGGGCAATGTCTCGCGGAAAACTTTGTTATTTTTCAGCTACAGCTGGAGTTTGTTCTTTGCCAGATGCCCTTGTTAGCGGCGCCGTTTAACTTGTCTCGGGGAGCGCGCATGAGGAAGAATGAGTCTGAACAGAAAGGGCCGCGTCTGGTCGGTCACTGTGCGCTTGGCGCCATAGCAGGCACCGCACCGTGCTTTGGACCAGACTGCAGAAATTAGGTGCCTTTTTCCTTCTTCTAACCACTGTGCCCCCCACACTTCAAACGAGCGAGCCACATTTTCGGTCCTCCGGGGCAAAAGGGGAGCGAAATTTGAGTGCTTGTTAGCTTGTCAAGGCCGTTTCAGAGAATCCAACCGTTTCCAGAAGTGTGGCAGCTTGGGCTAGTTGGTATGGCATGACGATAGTTATAGCGCGAGACCAAAACGACGACACAGAGACTCTGTGTCGTCGTTTTGCTCTCGCGCTATAACTATCGTCATCGTTTCCAGAAGCTGCCACATTTTTATCGCGAGGCAGTATTCGTTTCCTTCGCGCCCCGTGCGCAAACGACTGCAGGCACACAGCGGGGGTACTTCGCGGGACGACCAGAGGCCGAAAATTGAGACCATGTGTGCGCATCGCCTCTGCTTGCCGGAAAGTGGTGTGTACAGAAAGTGAACTGATTTTGTCGCGAGGCAGGCTTCAGGCAACCACGAAAACTCATGTTGATTTGATCATCCTCGGCTTGCCTGATTGGTCCGCGCAACCGGGGACGCTAGAAAAACCCCATTTAAACAGAGACTCGGGCTCTTTTTGAAGAGAGCGGAGTCGGGGTCAACAGCCCATCTCACCACCGGAGACCAGCCATGCAAGCCGAGGGGTATGCCACCATTTTCTATGTTTTGTCTTTGTGACCTAGTGCATTTTTTAAACTTAAGTTGCGTTAGCTAAATAAAACCCCAATGAGTGCTCCCCGAAATCATCGTGTTGACTTCTCATCGATTGCCTCCGCCGAGTTTCACCAACACTTATTCGTCTCCCTGGTCTTCCGATGCTCCTAACTTTGAACAACCCCGAAGTTTTGCTACAATATACATGTCCGCAGGATAGGCCAGTGCATGAGTGATAGGCGTGATGACATCTCTCGTGAATGACTAGTGATCAAACTATTAGGCCGAATGACAGGTATCAAATTATTATTCTTTTAAAGATGTTGTGGGTGACAGCGTAATGACGTCATAAGAGTCACTAGTGATCAAGCCGTTAGACCGAGTGATAGGCATCACGTTATTACCCTTTCAAAGACGTTTAATTTGATATGCATGTCGGCAGGTTAAGACAGTGCGTATGTAAGTGATAGGCATGATGACATCACGTGAGTCACTAGTGATCAAGCCACTGGTCAGATTGATAGATATCACATTATTTCTCTTTCAAAGACGTTTCATTCGATATGCATGTCGGGAGGATAGGACAGATTCTGCGTGGTGATACGCGTGATGACGTCACGTGAGTATAGTGATCCATTCGTTTGGCCGTGTGATAGGTGTTACGTTTTTACTTTTTCAAAAAAAAGTTTCGCTTGATATGCATACCAGCAAATTAAGTCAGTGCGTGTGCGGTTGATAGGCATGATGATGTCACCTGAGTCACTAGTAATGAAGCCGTTATACCGAGTGATAGGTGTCACGTTATTACCCTTTCAAAGCAGTTTCATTTGATATGTATGTCAACAAAAAGGACAGAGCATGCGTGGTGATAGGCGTGATGACGTCACGTGAGTCACTAGTGATCAATGCACTTGACCGAGTGATAGGTATTATGCTTTACTCTATCAAAGACGTTTCGTTTGATATGCATTTTGACTGGTTAAGACAGCGCGTGCATGGGAGACAGCGTAATGACTTCATAACAGTGACTAGTGATCAAGTCGTTACATCAAGTGTTTGGTATCACATTATTACCCTTTCAAAGATGTTTCATTTGATATGCATGTCGGCAGGATAAGACAGTGCGTGCATGGCGCTAGGCGTGATGACGCCACCTGAGTCGCTTGTGACCAAGTTGCTTTGCTGAGTCATAAGTATCAAGATATTGCTCTTTCAGAGACGTTTCGTTAGATATGCATGTCGACAGGCTAGTACATTACGTGCGCCGGTGATATAAGTCATGAGGTCAGAAGAGTCACTATAGTGACTCTTCTGACCTCATCACTCGTATCATATCACTCATATTGATCACGTCACTTGGCTGAGCCATAAGTATCATGTTATTGCCCTTTAAAAGACGTTTCGTTTGATTTGCATGTCGATAGGCGTGGATAGTGCATATGCGGGTGATAGGCGTGATGACGTCGCGCAGGTCACTAGTGATCGCTTCACTTGAATGGATGATAGTGAGTAGCGTATCACCGTTAGAAAGGCACTTCATTTTATGTGCATGTTGATAGGCCATAAAAGTGCATATGAGGATCGGAAGTGACTTGAATCCCCGTCGGTCACTACCGATCACCTGCTCTTTAGTCCCTATAGTGATCAGAAATACCTCAATTGACACTTGCAACAGTTCACACACAACCGCTGAGTTGGTCATATTTTGTTACCTGTGATCACAACGTGGATTTTTGCAGCGATGGTTACACTGTGTCACTAGTGACTCATTCATTCTTTATTCTACACATCCTGATATGATTCCCCTTATATTCACTCCAAAGTACATTCCCGAAAATTCTGGGTCACTAAGAATTCAGGGTAGTTGGGATTAAATTTGCTGGCTTTTGGATTAATTCAGCTGGCGGTTGGATTAATTTCAGTGGCACTTATATTAAAATGACTGGCACTTGGATTAATTTGAGTGGTAACTGCATTAAATTGACTAGCACCTAGATTAATTCGACTGGTGCTCGAATTAATTTGAGCGGGAAAACCTGTAGTAATTCATTTGCAAAGTTAGTGTTTTGATAGCAGTGTTTTCGCCTACATCAAAGACATCTCCAAACATCAAATTAAATTATCTTCCACTCAAGACTAATAATTTGAAAGGTGTAAAAGTGGTCGTACCTTCAATTAGTGTCAGATGTTGTGTTCTCTGAAATTGTTTTCTTTCATTGAGCTTTCAAGGCAATGTCAGGTAATTTATTATTATTGAGTTCTTCAGCCTATTGCCTTCATGAAATGGAGCACTGGTATAAGAGATGCCGAAAAATGTCTTGTGGCAGACTGTAACCAAGTGCACGAACCATGGCTAACCAGGCAAACTGCAATGGGAATTGTTGCCTTGTTCTTCCTGGAGATATTGAGACCTAATTGTATGTTATCAATTTTGAGTGCAATTTTGCAGCCACGCGGACAATTTCAGTCATTTCACGAACTGTAGAATTAGTATCATGGTAGTCTGGTTCCCAGTCATGGAAGCAGCACCAGATTGAACTACTGGTCAGTGTATCCGACAGAAGAACATAGGCATGAACATGGCAAGTCCATGTCATAAATGTACTTGAGAAGCACGGACTGCTCGGCGAGTTTATAATTCATCTTAACTGAGGTGCGCGAAAAATTGAAGTATGATAGGAAGACATCTAGACAAAGTAAGACACCTAGAGTTGCTGGTGTGCGCTATCTTGCTTATGTACTTCAATTCTTTGTGCACCTCAATTAAGATAAATCCTAAACATAGTTGCCAAATACACTAGAATAAAATAGAAGACCAGCTTTGCGTCAGGCTCTGTTCAGAGAGAAAATTAACTTTAATAAAGGTCCTGAAGGGGACTGGGCACCCCTTACGGGGGCCAGCCCGGTGGCTCCGCCCATGTGGGGACTGGGAGTCGGAGCTCGCCAGCCACCTTTTGGGCCTTCTGTACGGCTTGGTGTTGAAGGGCCCTGTCGGGGCTCCTGAGGTGGTTGAACCAGTCGTCCTCGGTGGCAGGGGACCCGAAGCTAGCGTTTAGCACGGGGCACTGCCACAGCATGTGATTTAAATCGCACCTTGAATTTTGGCATTTGGGGCATTCTGGCCTAATATCTGGTAGGTATTTGCTGCCGATATAGGGGCTGGGGTAACTGTGCGTTTGCAGCAGTCGAAGCGTTAATTGTTGTGCTTTATTTAGTGCTGAGTGAGGTGAGGGGAATTCCTTTCTAAATAACTTATAGTGCGAGCAAATTTCATTATATGATAGGAGTGGCTCCCGGTGCGTGTTGGTGTCCCCGGCCAGTGAGCCGGACCGCGACCCCCCGCGGCACGTAAGATCACGCGCGAGGTTATGGGCCAGCTCATTACCGTTGGGGACCCCTGGTTGAACGTTGATCCCTTCATGACCAGGGAACCAGTGGATATGCTTGTCTACAGTTATCTGAACAGATGCTAGAACTCTTAATGCCGCCTGGCAAAGTGTACCGCGGCGGTATGCCAGTGCAGCGGGCTTAGAGTCGGTAAATATTGTGTCGCGCTGAGGGAGTGCTAGAGCAAGGGCAATGGCCACTTGGTCAGCCTCGCAGGCTTTCTGTGTTTTTACGGTAAGAGCATTAAGAGCTTTTCCGTCTGGGGCGACTGCCACTGCTGCAAAGTAGGGTTTGTCCACGTATTTAGCGGCGTCTACGAAAACCACGTCTGTCGCGTGTAGGTTGGCCGCTTTTAGTAAGGATTGAGCTCGTGCCCTTCTTCGAGCCTGATTGTGCACTGGGTGCATGTTCCTGGGGAAGAGTAGCACTGTGATTTTAGCGTGAATGTGTTGCGGTAATGGTTCTGGTTCGTTGACTTGAGTTTGGATAGGAAGACCTATGTGTGAGATTCCTGACCCGCAGCTGTCGAAGACAGGCGTATGAGGTGGGACATTCTTTGTGCTTCGATGATTTCTTGGAACGTGTTATCTACCCCAAGGGATAGCAGGCGCTGCGTGCTTGTGGACATGGGTAGACCAAGTACTCGTTGCATTTTCGGATGAGGTTGTCTACTTTAGTTTCATTGCCTTTGCTCCACGGGTGAGCGCAGGCAACGTAGTGAACGTGGCACATTAAGAACGCATGAAAGATGCGTAGTAAGCTTTCTTCTGTGAGTCCTGCGTGTCTATTAGCGACGCGTCGGGCGAGGTGCATGACTGCCTCAGCTTTTTTGGTGAGATGAGTGATGGTTAAGTCGTTTTTGCCATTCTCTTGTAGGGTAACGCCCAGAATTCGAACCGACGACACTATCGGGATAACCGAGCCATCCATTGTGGAAAGGTGTATGGTAGGTTCGGCTTTGGTGCGGCCGTACTGTGGTGGCAGAAGCAGCAACTCGGACTTAGATGCCGATAGTCTGAGGCCCGTGGGCTTTAAAAATGTTTGTACTGCAGCGACTGCTTCCTGAAGGCTCGCTTCGATTTGTCCATCGCTCCCTCCAGTACGCCAAATAGTAATATCGTCGGCGTAGAGCACGTGTTCTACGCCTTCGATGTGTCTCAGCTTTTGCGAAAGTTGCCTGAGGGCTAAATTGAAAAGAAACGGTGAGAGCACCGACCCTTGCGGGGTGCCGCGCGGGCCTAGGTTGTAGGTGTGTGACTTGAGATCCCCAACTTTAAGTGTGGCCGTTATGGCTCTTAGGAAAGAGCGGACGTATTCGTAGAAGCGGCGGCCTAAGCCTGCCTCCTGAATCTCGTGTAGTATATGAGCGTGGCTTATGGTATCAAAAGCTTTCTCTAAGTCAAGAGCTAGGATTTCTCTGAGGTCTTTGCTCCTTACTCTAAGTAATGTCTCCTGCAGCATGAGAAGTACGTCCTGCGTGGCCATAGCCAGCCTGAACCCTACTTGATTGAAAGGGAAGAGGTGTTTTCGCTCTGAATATTTTGTGACTCGACGGAGAATGATGTGCTCCATGATGTTACCCACACAGGATTTGAGGGAGATGGGTCGTAGAGAGTCGAGTTCCAGGGGTTTGTTCGGCTTGGGAATGAGTATGACGGTCGTGGCCCTCCATTCTGGCGGGACGCTCCCTTGCTCCCAAACCTCATTCATGTGGGGCTAGTGATTCAATGTCATGGTCAGCCAGGTTGCGGAGTAGCTTGTTGGTGACTCCGTCAGGACCCGGGGCTGACTTAGTATTATTGAGCTCTGCTATTACCGCGCGTATTTCAGCGCTAGTTATAGCCTGCTCAAATGAGTCGTCTGTGGCCCCCGCGTAAGGTGGATAGTCTTCATGTGAGGTAGGTTCTGTGCATAGATACCGGGCTGCTGTAGCATCTAAAATCTGCGCGTCGGTAAGTTGCTGTCCTCGCGCTTTGTGTAACAGTCCATCTAGAGTTAGTCGTTGCTCTGACTTGGTGGGCTTGTCGCCGAGCAGATGCCTGAGAAGGTCCCATTTTATTTTAGACCCTTTCTCATGCGTGCGTCAAGCGAATTACACACCTCATTCCACTGATTGCGTGCTAGTGTGTGACTGCACTCTTCGATTTGTCAGTTGAGCAATGCAATTCTTTTTCGTTGCCTACGATTGAGTTTATGCATTCTCCATCTTTCTTGAAGACTTTTGTGAGCCTCCAGGAGATGTGCGAGGTGGCTGTCCATGTGGTCTATGTTGCGTGTTGTAGAAATACTTTTGGTAGCTTGTTTTACGTCCCGCTGTAGTCTCGCAAAGAGTTCAGAGAGTGAAGAGTAATGGTTGGTGTCTTGTTTGCGTATTTGCCTAAAGAAGTTCCTGTCTACTACTTTAAAGTCTCTGGGCTCGAGGCTGCCTATATTGACTGTTGTGCTACAGATAAAGTGATCGCTACCGAGGTTAGCTTGCAGATTAACCCATGTGGGATTCGAAACGTTGCGTACTAGAGTCAGGTCAGGGTATAAGTCCCGTGACACTGAGTTACCTATGTGTGTGGGGGTAGAGAGGTCGTTAAGCAACATGAGATTGTGTTGAGTGATGTGTGTTTGTAAGTGGCGTCCTTTCTGTGTTGTGCGGTTGTAACCCCATTCTACATGGGGGGCGTTGAAGTCCCCCGCGATGATGAGGGGATGGTTGCCTGCTATTTGCGTCGCTTTAGTTAGTAGTGTGGTGAATGTCTCTGTGCTGTGTGAAGGTGAACTGTACACGTTAAGGATAAATACCGATTGCTTAATGTGAGCGTTGGGGATGATCTCTATCATCTGATGCTCTATTTTGAGGTCTGGGCGTACTGCATGTGTCGTGTAAGCATAAGGCTTAGCCACACAGGCAACTATTCCTCGAGCTTTGTTCCCACAGACGGCCTCGACTCTGTATTCGCGAAGAGCGAATCGGTCGATACGCATTTCCTGCAGGAGAATGACGGCCGGTCGTCGGGTCATAGAGCCAATTAATTGTTGTAACGTTTCTCTCCGCGTACGGAGGGTACTTGCGTTCCATTGCCAAATTGTGAATGATTGTGACGACGCCATTTTAAGGTCTAGGTATTAGCCCAGCGCGCCTACTGCGTGCCATGTCCTCCACCAACACCTTAGTCCTCGCGTCCATTTGTGCAGGCCATGCAGCACACTCGATAAGTTGTTTCTGCATGCTCTCTAGTTTAGCGTTGAAAGCACTCGGCCGTGGTCTCTGCACGGTACTGCTCTAGTATCGCGTATATATTGGCTGTAAACCGGTCATATTTGGATTGCTCCTCGGCCTGGAGCGTCGGGCCTGCCCGTTTCTTAGCGCCCCGTATCGAGACGGGGCCACTGATAATGCTACCCTCGCGCGATTCGGGGGCCTGTTGTTTTGCTAGCTCTTCTTTAAGCGATTGGATTTCTTTAGCCTGCTCCGCATACATGCGTTTTAACTGTGCTAGTTCTGGGTCAGGTTGCTGTGGCGAGTGTCCCTGACGCTTCGCTGAGTGGGCCTCACCTTTGCATGCCACCTTGTCGGCCCAGGTAGGCTGGTCAGTGGGAGTATGATTTCGTGGGCCTAGAGGAGGTCCTTGCGGTTTGGTGGTCTTGGCAGGAACCGGGCTGGTTGCTGGGGTGGGTGTTTGCTGCTGGGCTTGCTTTCGTCGGCGGCGGCGCTGACGACGACGGCGCACCAGGTAAGGCAGCTGGTAGCGATGTCGGCTGCGATGTCGGTAGCGATGTCGGCTGTACAACGTGCAGCGGTAGATGACCTGGCCGCAGTAGACGTAGTTGGGCACTTTGAGCCCGTTGAATATCAGAATCACAGTTTCAGTGTTCTTGATGCGACGCGCTCCCAGTAGGCTTGAGTTGCGCGGTTGGACTAGCGTGCGGTTGAGTGCGGCGTCGTCAAAGTCAGTGTCGACGCCGCGAATCACGCCTCGGCTCGTGATACCGGCAGGTGAGAGGTAGGCCGTGACGGGGTGTCTCTGGTCGGTGAGAATTATCTCGGTAACTCGACTGTACGCTGCTGCATTAGTAGCGCTGGGCGTACTGACGACAAAAATGTTTTGCATCGAGTTGGGACAAATAATGTCCTCCTCCGTTACCGACGGCGCTAGCTGAGCTGCCATGGTTAGTGCGGCGAGAATCCTGTGCGGGCTGCAGGCTTGCACGTTGAGGCCGCCTCCCGGTCGCACGATGACTCGATTGTGACTACGTGGCATCGCCGGCAGTCGGCTCGCAGCTGCGACGCGTCGTAGAGTAGCGTTAGGCGTCGCTGTCGCGCCTCGTTGCGTTCCAGACTGGCGGGCTGCGTGTGACTTGGCGCGCGATTCTTGCCGTCTTTTTAGAACGGAGAACCACCCGTTTCCTTGCAATTCCTCAGGGGTGACGTCGTCCCCCTCCATGGCAATCTGCTGCGGCATCTCGCAGCTGGCGTGCGAGCGCCGTAGGTGGGGAGGCTGGCCTAACCTCGCCTAGGCTTAGCTCGCTGGTGCAGCGAAAAGGCCTCTAAAATGATGAAAAGTGAGCCCACCTTGGTGAACCAGGTGTCGAAATGTTCAGGTGAACTTCGCGGAAGAGGGTCCGTGCAGCTCAGGAAGATTCGAGGCCGTTGACCGGTCAGAATTGGCATTCGCAGTGGAGCGCGATGGGTGTGCGTCCGCACACCAGTCTGAGAGACGCTCACCCCCCAGGCTCTGTTCAGTGTGCATGTACTCCATGAAGCACACTGCGTATCTCTACAATTCGTCTCTCTACAACCTAACTGCGTCTCTCTGCAACATAATGGTGATGCCTCTGCATCCTATTGCAAAAGTTGTGGGGTTGTTGAAGGCCACTGCGACTGTCAGCGTTGGTATTGTGCAGTGAATATTTCTATGTTATCATTGCATAAGATGGTGCTGCAAGAATCCCGATAGTATGTTTGTCAGCCATACACATAGCAGATAAACATCTCCCTGTTCATTACAGCATCACACACATACAGGCAAACACGAAGACCTAGTTCGGTGACAGCAAATGTTCATCGAGGGCAAACATTGTACTGCCTAGCTCCAAGGCAACGCGTCTCTCAGACCTACGATGTTATGGGGCGCCCAACACAACAGCAGCACAGAAATGAAGTTAATTAGCTTGTCCTGTTGTCGAATGGCCTCCAAGATTTATCATGTGGGCTTGCTGTGTGGAGCGGCAGCAAGCCAGTGATGTGCGTTCACCTTCCTTTTCTATACTGCATGCTCACCTCCCTGTGGAGCTGAGCATGCAGCCTATCGAGTAAGAAGCAGCGAAATAGGGCCCGGCAGTGCATTTTTCGAGGAGGAGGGGGGGCATGCATAACTACATAATCCCACACATAACTACGTAATGATCTTGGCACCCTACAGGCTTTCGTAGTACAGTCAACCAAATATTTAGCAATGGTGCGTGAGTGGCAGTTTTTTTCTGTGTATCTTTGTCATAAGTTTCAAAAAAGGTAAGGACAAGTGTATGCCCACAAAGCACATCTCCACGAAGCAATTTTTTGTAACATAACGCTGAGAGCCAGAAAAGTGCCACTGTGCACAATAGTTAAAGTTTTGGTCGACTGTAAAGGTCGCATAGAACGGAGACGTCAGGGCACGTTTATTTATTTTGCGAACGTCTCGTTTTCTTGCTGCCTCTGACGGCCAATGCTGGCGATACTGAGGCGGCAAGAGCTACCTGGCGCCCTCTGGTCACAGACGGGCGCACGAGAAGAGGCAACATTCCTTTCAGGCTTTCGAGTTCTCCGACCAGCTCTGTCATTGCCGGTTTCGCACTTTCAGGTTAGTCATCAATCACATGATCCTACGTGCTCCCCTGCCTACCGTAGTTGCACTAAGTACGCGCTTCGTCCTCTGTACGTGCGTTAGTGTGGATGCTGGCATTCGCAAACAGCTGCACAACTGCTCCTCGAAGGAAATAAAATTTAAGGCTATCATCGACTCCATTGACGTGCCTGTGCCTCCACGTTTTGCCTAAATGCAAACTGCTAGCGCACATGGATCGTGCGCTAGCAACAACTCAAGTCCATGTGCCGCACTAGCACCAAGTGAAGTGCGCTTTAGGTTTACTTTTCAGTGGTATAGTCGGATACGGCCCTTCGTTATGTCGCAAATGACGTTAACTGTAGCATAAAGGGGCTGTCGTTCTGAAGTTCGAACTGGCAGCAAAGTCAACTCGCACGTTTAGGTTTAAAATGTCCCGCCTAACAAATAGACAACACAAACATAAAAAAATTGCAGCGTACAATTAAAGCGCGACTAGTGGTTGTGGGGACAAACAAGAAGAAAAAAAAAACTCGATAACTTGTTTTTTTTTTATTTCGGTTATCTAAACAACAAGATAAATTTATCTATTTGTTAGCCTTACGGATCCTCGGATACTTGTTTAAATTAATGGTTGCGCTGTTATTTTAGACGATTGCTATCCACGGGGCTATAGCAGCAGCGGGGTGGTAGGTGGGCTCCTCCGTGCTCCGTGCCATTTCTCCATGCTCCGGGCGTGCATGAACGCTACGCAAACTGCCTTTCGTTTTGTACGGTCGGCGTGAAATCAGTAAAATGGTAGTGTGTTACATCGGTTCGTGCTATGCGGCGGTGAAGTGTTTCTTATGTTACACGACAACGTACTGACAACGTCCTCTACGAGCTCACCGCATTTATGCTGTGCTGACCTACGCCGGTTACGGACCAACTCTGCGCGCGGCTGCTTCATCTTCGTGTGTCGCGACAGCGCCTCCGCTATCTTGGTCGTGAGCAAATTAGCCATGCTCAGCAGAACCGTGGAAGTGCACTTATTTCTGGGAAATTTGAGAGTAGTGCCGGCCTTATTTATAAATCCTCGACTGGCGCATCCGTTTTCGCCGTTGCTTGCACGGATCTTGCAGTGTAGGCGCCTACGATGGAAGTTAGCGTTGTTGTTGTGGTTCAGGCACCGGCTGGCACAGCACCCCCGTCCGTCCGACTGCTTCTACACGTAATTTATAAGCTCTTTACGTTTTTTTACGTTCTGTGCATGATCATTTGGATTCTATTCTGGTCCGACTGTCGTCTGTGTTGAAACAGTGGTTACGCATGGATCGGACTGCGATGTCAAGCGGTCACTTTTGATCGTGATTGATCAAATTTCTTGATCGTGATTGGCTTCCTTACGTAAGCTGCAGAAGGTAGTCAACCACTGCTGAGAATTTTCATCGGGATCGCGCTTAATAGCGATCACAATGTGACACGTATTGGTATCATAGTAAGCGATCTTTTCGATGAAGGGACAGGCGCCGCGGGCGTTTTGTAACCGCTGGCCATCAGTTCAGAAATGTGCAGCGGACAGTCGAGTGATACAAGCAGTGATTTTACGGGGCTCTTTGCGTAATACGAAGGAATAGCGCAAAGCGCACTTTGAAGTTCGATGAGCAGTTTCTGTGCCCTTTTAAGCTGCTTCCTCTCCTGACCCACTATGTGCGCAGCTGGCGTCTGCCGCCATGTGCTTAGAAGATTTACAGCAGACAATATGCGAATGCCATGCGCACGTTTCCTACCCCCCGCCTTTTGACCAGGTGTCGTAAAATCGCTAAGAAGGACCTGAAACCGAAAACGAGCGTTACTCAATGAAATTAGCTGGTGGCATTTCAGTGGTTGCTGCTTCAATGGCAGTTGCTATTTCAAAACGAAGAAAAAAAGAAAGGGGGAAATAATCTTTGGACTTTACTTATTAAGACGCAGCACCTTCGGGTATTGGAAGGCTTGAAAAATAATGTAACGGCGGTCGCTTCGTGCTTCTCTTGGCCAGTCATCAGCCATCAGAGCTCCGTACGCTTGTCGATCTGGGACACTACACTACTGTCCAGTTTTGCTTTGACATCTTTAGATTGTCGTGGTGCCATGTGAACAAAGCACGAGCACACCTTGCAACAAGGAAACAGCCTATTCAGGTCAGCTGCGCAGAAAATTGTCTCCATCTAAAGCTTAGTGGTGCACTACCCAGAGTGTGTAATACCTCCTTGTCCTCAACAAAGGGACACTGAAGAAAAAAAATGTATTTTTTTATTAGTAATTTAGTTTTTCATGACATCAAAGATACCATGCCTATTGTGAGAAGACGCTTGGCAAGCGAGAAATTGGCCAAAAAGAAATTGCTGGTGGTGATTTCATTGTGAAGTTTCCACAAGAAACGCTCTACCATCACAACTTTCATGGTTTCTGCTAGGGCATAGACCTTCCCACTTAAGGCGCCCTAGGCGCCGCCATAGTCATCTCGGGGCTGTTGTTAGTGCGAGTGAACCCCCAAAAAATGCACTACAGAAGCTGTGACGTCGGCTTTTGTACTCTTGTGGAACAGCCCTGAAAGGCGGAATTCCTCCTCATCATTAAAAGGTCCATACGTAGTTCCTAACCTGTAAATATTAACTACATTGGCCTTTCCCCTAGGGGGCCAGAGAGCTAGCGTACCAAGTTTAAACGAATTTCATTGAGTCAATGATCCAAAAATACGAAAAGTATGTTTTGAAATCCCTGACTTCATATGCAAGGGTTCCGACACAGATTTAAAAAATGAAATTTGATTTTTCTTCTCTACTAGTAGACCTGTGATGATGAAATTAACTACATTAGAGTCCTCAGAGTATGATTTATCAATCTGAACATATCCAGAGTCTCTTTACGCCTCTATGTTTCAAGATTGCGTCGTCAAGCACAGGTAATAATCATGAGCATCGCCTTCACTTGATCTTCACAGTATCCACGAGGGAAAAATTTCGAATCTGTTTCAATCCCTGATTTACCCTTGAGCGCACGTGTCTTGTGATGGTGGAACACATTTGTTAGCATGAATGTGCCCCATTGTATTCCCAAGTACCTACCAAAACATTGGTGTAGTCAGCAAGGGGTGGTGGGTGCATTATTTGTTTGCTTGTTTATTTATAAATACTGCGATACAACATAGACCATAAGAGAGTGGTGCTTAAACATAAGTATACAAGTGGACGCTTGTGCACAAAGGAACAAAATATGGTAATATGATAAGGTTGTTTGACCAGGCTACAGAACACTACGCTTTAATAAAATGCTGTTCAAAAGATACCATAGATTCTTGGGTTGCAGCTCTACATAGGCAGGTTATTTCAATTGTTGATTGTGTGAGGAAAGGAACAATGTTCAATGAAGTCGACTCTTTGGATTAAACTCGTGTTTGTGAACATTGATTTTGACTTGTTAACATGCAGATAGAATCAACATATGCGATGTGTTAGTTTTCTTCTATTCTTGAATAGTAAATTTGTGGTGATTATGAATACACTTGCACAAAAATACGTATCGGTTGGTTCAACGACCCCCTTTGTAAAAAATAAATTTTGATTATGCTAAAGAAATACTTTGTGGGACTAGTTAGGCCTTGTGAATGTAGTGCTGCAATTTGTGAAAGTTAGAATTCTGCATGTCATGCCCCTGGTAGGAGACGTCGGCTGTGTCACATGTTCTACGCCAGTGAGCCCAGCATCCCTTTATAGTTCACTGGGCCGGGGCAGAGAAGAGGTACTGGTAGCATAATTACGAAAACTTGATACTGTTAGAAAAATAGGAGGAGCATATGCATGAACGTCCTTTTAGCGCTTTCGCGGCCACTGACGAGTATAGTCATCGGGATGCTATTTAACAAAATGACTGACGACAACTACGCTCGTAGTCTGCAAAAATTGGTCCTGCATGGAACCAATGAGAGCTGCGTAACTCGCCTTTATGCAACAAAATGTCTGAAATACCCTCTACCTGGCATAATAATATCTGGCATTTAACGTTCCAAAATAACTTTCTGGCAGGCATAGGCCGAATTACTGTGGCTTAAACTTCGAAGCATTCACGTCTGGCAGATGCAGCAGTGCTGGGAGATGAATAAGAGTCACAAAAAACTATGCTCCTTCCAGAGTTCTGTCACTGGAGTCCATTGATTAGTCGAACGAGAAGCTATGACATTCAGTTTATCTGCTAGCGAGTCTCCTAGTGTTGTGCGATGGAATATGTCATAAATAGCACCTTGTTAAAGGTATTTTGAATTGTTTCTAACTAAACTTGCAGTAAGCCCAGATTGAAATATGGTATCACAACTTCAAGTGTAATTACTGGTATGTGTGCTTGCTTGAGTTAACCACATCTTGCCACTACAAATATGCTCTTTAAAAAGCAATGTTGGCTATTATGGAAGTGTCCGAGCCAATAATGCCAATGGGACAAAACCGAACACAGCGGAAACGAAGGTACATGCACTAGTCAACTCTTAATTGTTGCATTTCAATCTGCAAGCACTCTACATTGTTTGCTTACTGTATATTTACTTTGGATATAGTTGTAAACAATTGGCTGTTGTTTCATGATTGGTGTTTTGATGTACATAGAGTTCTGTGTTTCATTCCCTTTTGCAGCGGGCACATTTTGATGGCAGCTGAAACGCGGCCATGTCTGCTTTACCTTGTGGCTGATCATGGGTGGCTCTTTCTGGCCCTCCTTCTGACAGCTTTAGACTCATCATGGTGACCGTGGGTGGCTGCCGGTTTATTCGGCCACTTCCCGTTTCCACGACCTGCGGGTTGTAGTTATCCACTTTGGATGTTGCTGTTATCCACTTGTTCTTCTCTCAATCCTCGGGCGGGACCTGCTGATGAGCTTAGGCATCCACCAGTCTGCTTTGCTGGTAATTATTAAGCTACTCTTTCACAATAACAAAATCGCCACACTTCTCACAAGGTGATACTTGGCAAACAAGCAAACGTGTAAGTAAAACTTTGGGTGGTGACACCATCTTGAGGTTGTTGCATCAATCACCTTGACGTCAAATATTTAGTCAGCGTCTGCTGGGGCCTAGACTGCTCCTGATCGGTAAGAGAAAAGTACATTGTGCTTGAAAGAACCATAGACGTGACATGTCGAGCTTGAGGAAAATTCGCTGAGCCAGTGTGCTCAAATTATGAAAAAGCACACTTTGAAATCTATGTCTTCACGTGTGCAGATTTCTGCGTGAAATTTAAACTTGAAACTGTGGCCTTAATTTTTTCTCTTATTAGTGATAACATAGTGGTGAGATTAATGACAATAGAGTTTTTGGAGCATATTTATCAGTACAAATTGGGCACTGAGGCTTTTGAAATATGTTTTGTAATAGAAGTTGCACATCATAATGCTCCTCGATATTGTATATCATTTACACGTGAATACAATTACTGTAGTGCCGAACAGAGTATTAAAGGGGCCTGGCAACACTTTTTGAGCATGGTCAGGAAGTGCTACCGATTCCTAGTCAAGGCCTCTGAGAACATGTAAACTAATCAACTTAGCACAGCGTGTGTCCTGGAATTGACAATTAATTTTTAATGTCGGCTCGAAATTGCTTGCTCTTAACTCGACTTATGATGCCATAATCTAGGATGGCCATTCCGTGAACATAAAATCAATGGCCATTGGCTGATTCGAGCATAGTAAGCTGCACAGTTACTGTGGCCGCCGCGATGTTCAGAGTGCACTCACACAACCGCATTAAATGTCAGCCGTCTGTTATATAAAAAAAAAGGCTGCGTATCTGTGTGACTCGCTGCATATGTTGTCGAAAAAGCCGCAAATGTTGTTAAAAAAGCAGCACTTTGGTTTTCTGTCTTAGGCGTTGCATGAGACATGGACGCCATCTGGCAGTGCCGTCGGGAAACGTGAGCTTGTGCAGAACCCAGGTCCACTGTCAGGTGGCAGCACCGTATTGTCGGCAAAATGATTTTTGTGCATAGCATCGCATTTTCAGCACTGCATAAAAAACTAGGGTCTTGAGAATTATGTATCTATGTATTCTCTAGTAAGGAAACACACCGCCTTATACTTAAGTATTGATGCTGCACCTCAGATATGCCCATTATTTGCTTTTTGATCGACAGTGTTCATAAGTATGAAGGCAGCCAGCAACTTAAGATGGCTGGGTGTTTAGAAAGTGCTGGAACTTTTGCCATGTGGCTGAGTCGTGATGCAGACAGAGAGAGAAGGACAGACAGACCAAAACTTCGCCGTTCAAGTACACCAAGAAAAACTATAGTCTTGGTAAAAAAATAGAGAGACAGTAATGGAAGTGCCAAAGGTCATCACATGTACTGATGAATGAGCTTAGCTTCTTGCCCCATAGCCATTCCCCCCCATGCATAGCTTTCGAATGCTCACTGATACAAAAGAAGAGTGAAAGCACTTGAAGCATGTGACAACTTTTTTTTCCAAAGTTTGTAAATGTGTCAAATGTGTTCGTAAACTTTGCATCAAACTTTGGTGTGAGAGTTTGTAAATAGATGTCTGGTTTGTACTTGTTGCTTTAATATACTACAAAATTTTGTGGGTGTGGTTGTTGTTCTTCTTTTTCTAGTGTGCTGCTTGCTGAAACAGAAAAGTTAGGGTCTTACCAAATACAGGCGAAATTATATACCCTACTCTGTTGCTTATGATTTCTATCTGAATTGCTTCGCTTTATTTTCTTGAAAACTTGGTGCTTGTTATGCTTCTGTTAGGATAGCTATGTAGCGATGATAGTGAACACGTCATTTGAGACCTGCGATTACAGGGCATGTGGTTTTAAGAGCAAAGGCGGGCAAGAAAGATGGTGGTTATTGATGCGTGAATCTGTTTTCAGCCTGCACTGTTGAATGCGAGTGTTTGTGTTGTCATTCTGAAGTGCAAGCAGCCGCTGCACTAATGGCTTGGAATGCTCCTTTGTTTCGGGGAGTACTGGGAATAATATATTCTATTTCCTGTTTTTTGAAGCTCACTATCTATGCGGCGCACCTGATCAACGCGTCCACCTCGCGACCCTTCACTTGTTTTTATTCACATGTTTTCCTTCAGATGGGAATGTATGGTAGGTGAAGACATGTGGGCTTGCGAGGACAAAGTATTCTCCTTCTGTTCAACTGTGTCAGTTAATAATGTGGACACCGAAAGTGTGAGCTTTTCACTGCACTTACTAGTGTACACTGAAGACGTTGACGAGCTATAGTACTCTGTTAAAGTGAATGACCAGCATTGCTGTTTGCCTACGACGCAGAGGCGATACAGAGTTTTTAACCGTAACCAGTCACATCCTGCAACTAAATTTGAAATGTCTGTCTAGAATATCTCTTTTGAATTTACTGTCAGCTCCCTTTGAGTTTTTTTTTATGAGCAACGTACGTCCTTTTGGTACGATGTGCCTTTTCTTGTCTTGCTTGCCCCATGCGCTTGACGTTTCATGCACAGCCCTTATTGGCATTTGCCGCCTGTGTGTTCCTTTCCTAATTTTGAGTGAACCAGTGGTGTGAGGTTTGCTGAATTCCTGTGGCTGATGTGATAATGATTTTTTGCACACAGGTTCCTCTGTCACAGCTTCACAAAGAAGCATAAGTGAGTGCGCATGTCGCAGGCAGACCTTGTTTTGGTATTTCGTTGTCGCTCTTCGGAAGGAGCTGTTTTGAGACTTCCTCGTGCGTGCTTGTGTGAACAGTATTTGTGAATTTATTACAGCTCGGGCTGCACAGTGGTAATGGTGTTCAGTTAGCATCTGTTCAAAGGTTTTTGGGTGGAGCTGTGCTTTAATGACATGCTTTCAAAAATATAATTAAGCAGCATTTATTATCGGAGGCATTCATTAAGCTTTCGAAATCATTTTATGGGGAAAATTCTTATCATATCACAAGAAGGGTCATGTGCGGTGCCGTAGTTGTCCGCCGCCGGTGTTGGTAACCACTAGTGCCCGAAAAAAAAAAAACTTAGTAAATAAAAATACCAAAAATACATCGGGATTCAAAGCCGGGTCCCCTGCATGCCACCCTAGTATTCTTCTGCAGAGCCGCGCCGGTGCTTGGAATTCCATTGGAAACTTGCCTTAGGCAGGCTTGATGTCTGCAAAGGAATCACGTTAGTATGAGTAACAAAGCATTTTAGAACAGCAAAGGAACAACCAAGTTTTACACAATGCGAATGGTGTAACGAGCTTGTCGTGCAATGCTCCAACCCATCACAAAAGCTTGTTGCTGATCGCCTATCAACTGTGGCACGCATACCTACTTTAGGCATAATTTTTCATTGTCGTCAGCCACTGCATAAAAAATTTGCACAAAATTACTTGCAAGTGTGTAACGGATACCACGCTTCTCCAACGAATGATGAAGGATAGCGTAGTAAATGTCAGCATACTACGTGAAAATTATGATTATTCATGGCATTGTGGGTACCTAGGAAGTGTACTTGTAGCAGTTACCCAAAGAGTGTTTTGAAAGGGCTCTGAAAGGAGGCCGCTCTTCCAGCTTTCACTGTGACTGTGCTGCATGTTCTGCGTAGGCCTGGCGGTTTTTTCGATGAGCAATTCACTTAAATCGAGCAATGCCCCTTGGCACTTCCTCGTTTCTTGCTCAGCTTTAAAATGCTTTTTTTTTTCCTGCGTTTAGCTCTCCATATTTCAGAGTGTGTCTAAGCTTTGCTTTTAAGTGTCGATATAAAAAATCAGGCGAACGATAACGGTGTGAATTTTGTGAGGTGTGAAACTAGGTTTGTTCAGACATGTATACATAGGCAAAATCCGTTGTGTGAACGAATATATTTGTTACTAAAGAAATCCTCATCAGTAATTTCCAGAAAGTTTCGAAGTGTAGCTTGGTTGAATGCCGTTATGATAAATTAAATGTTGCTATCGTGCATGGTTTCCTCTTTCTTTTGTTTGTTCAAAGATAGCTTTGCTTGAGTCCATCAATGCTTTCCATCCTTTGCCCTCTATAACTTTGATCATGATGAACATTATTATCAGATATAGCATTATGACCCCTCGTACTATCAGTCATACTCTGAAGTCAATGTATTGCCCAGTTTGCCACTACGTGCAACCTCCATGCTCTAAACTAATATTGTCGATTCTGGCTTCTGCTATTCATTGTGGATTGTTATGGTGTCTCATGAAAAAATTGCCCCCCAAAAAAAAACACTGTTTTCAACGTTACAGTATACATGAAAGGTGGAAAAGATTTCAGTAAGTTTTCATAACTGGCGGCTGTCTTCTAAGCTAAAATATTTTGCCTATTCTTTTCTGTATAGGTACGATTTCCAGTTTGGATTGTTGTTGTAGTTATGTCATTTTAATAATGCTTTATTTTCAAAAACCTGCAAATTTGTTGTCTGTATGCCCATCTACGAGCGTTCCGATGTATGGGGCAGCTCTGGACGATATTTGTACCAATTTGATGGCTCTTATTTGTGCATGACAGCTCCCTGTAACAGTATGATTGTGAATTGGGCCTTTAAGAGGTGTTATTAACATGTACTTGTTATGCAAAAATTAGTTTAGTAATGTTTTTATCTAAACGATTATGGGATCTTTGATTGTGAAAAGCAGCGCATATTGTAAGTGTACATTTGCCTTGAGGGCTCTGTTTTCTATCTGATCAACTTAAGACGAGAAAACTTAGCTTTCATAGTAGTAGCAGGTCATGCTTAAGATGCAGGCTTCTCTTAAACTGAGCATTATTTTGGTACAGATTGTGTGCTGCAATGTTTTGGGAGTGGGTCACGTCAGTTTCATATTTACTTTAAGTGTTTTTTTCTAGGCAACCCATTACGACTTGTTTTCCAGCATAGTTTACAATGTATGTATGTGAATGAAGCAGCCTGTATGTTTCATTCTTCTCACTTCATAGTTGCAGAACCGTCGGTGAGACCAAGCCGGAGCTAAGTACAATTCTACTCGAGATGGGCTATGATCGGTGCGAAGAAACGGAGCGGCGGGGCTTCTTGGAAAGCGAGAAGAAAGCGGGTGCTGTCGTGCCACCTGTGCCCTTACACGAGCGCGCGTGTGTGTGTGTGTGTGTGTGTGTGTACGACATTTAGAATAAACTCTTTAAAAAGCAACATTCTCACGCACACCGGTGAAAAGCGCTTTGAGTGCAAGGTCTGTTCGACGAAATTCGCGGTGAAGTGAACGCTCGAGCGCCACATGCGAACACACACTGGGGAAAAGCCGTACAAGTGCAAGCAGTGCCCTTACAGCTCGGCCAGCAGCAGCTCTCTGGTGTGCCACATGAGAAACCACACGGGAGACAAGCCGTACGCCTGCGCCATGTGCCCGTACCTCATGTCCCGCTATTGTGACATTGTGGAGCGCTTGCGCACTCACACGGGTGACAAGCCTTTCAAGTGGAACCAGTGCGCCTATGCCTTTACCAGCCAGAGTACGCTGAACAGTATGTAGGATGCATGCTGAAAAGTAGATGGCTTCATGCGCACTTTGCAGCAAAGCTCAAGGATGTGTGTACTTGGCTCATCTGATGGGAGTCTGATTTCCTCAAGCTCCTCGGCGTCACGGTGGTACACATGCAGAGAATGACATGAGGAGCAGCAGCGTAAGTGTAATCAGTGGCGTGCCAATACAAATACTGATTGTGAGTCGTAGAATGATGTGAAGCGCTTCCATGGCCAACATGCCTGGTGTTCAGAGGCATGTACACCATGTTCTAAACAGACTTTCTTGGTAGCCATTTTGGCTCAAACTGCAGCATGAGTTACAGACTGTGGCTCGATGATGACCTTACCAAGATCGGTAACAAAGAGACTACTGGAAGTGGCCACGTGTGTTGTAGGTGTTGACGCTTTCTTGTATTTTAGCGTGCCTAAGGGTGTGGTTCTGCACTTCTGTACAGCTGTTGGTGACCTGTACCTACCTTTGCTAGTGCATTGCGTGAAGCTCGACGTCGTGAAGGAGGGGATAGTCTTGCTTCGCCTTCCTTTTGGGTGAATTAATCGGCTGACTTATGGCAGTGGCCAGCACATCAAGTCACCATGGCTTCTATGGTAGTGTATTACCGCATGTTAGTGAGTGGCCCTTGAGTAAGCCTTACTGCCTGTTATATGTATAAGAATGCTAATTATATGTCTGTGTCAGAGCAGTCCGCTTGTCTGCTGCCTTTTCTTCATTACACCCTCAATTTGATGGTTCATGTGTGTGTTTGCTATAAGTAATAGGGGAATCTGGAAAAATTTTCATTACATAGTGTTGCTCAATGTGAATCTGGTGTGAAGTACCCAAAGCATTATAACGCCTTACCCTCATTGGAGTACAGTTCCTTCTGCCAAAATTGAACCTCTGGCCTCGTAGTGTACTGTAGTGTTTGAGCTACTGCAGCAAATAGTCTGGCAGGCATTGTAATGATTAGATCCAGCACCATATTATTGTGGGACTGAAAGACCCTAACTGTCATGTTGAGAAATCTGACTTGGGCATTCTGGGGTCTCATTACGATTGTAGCATGCCTCAAATTTCAAGTGCTTGTTAATCAGCATGAGCGCATCAATGTTTTTAAGCAGAGAAATGATGAATATGCAAAATGAAAGAGGTACGACAAACGTGTGTGCTTTCGGCAGCACGTCCATTTTTCTTTTGGCACTGTTTGCCGCAATGTAACGATCGGTACTCTATCAAATAAGCTTTGTGCCGCAGTTCTTTAAGTATACATGTTTACTCCAATGAAACATGCATGGGCCAAGTTTGAAGAGAACTATTTTAATAGCATTAGTGTTCACACATCTACTTGCATGGAGCTTCATCTGTAATGGGTATCTTGTAGATATACTACCAATAGCCCATTGCTGAGTTGTAAAGTTGCCTAAAGTGAAAACAGTTACATCAGTGAAGATGCATATGGCCAAGCCAAACCGAAATTATAGTACCATGCACGATAAAACTCCTTGTGCTTATGTACCTTGGAAATCGGGCAAATGCCAGCATTCATTTCTGGTGTGCCGAAAACGAGGAAGGGAACACTTGGGTGGCGAATGCCAATTAAGGTTTCCACATGCTGCCAATAATATATTCTTTCTTTGTTTTCCAAGGTCAGCTTCTACGTGGCTCATCTGATGAAGGGATGTGGCTCGCGCATCTTCACTTCAGAAGGATCTGTTTATTCAGAGAAGAATTTACTTGCTGGTGAATACATGCGGGCATCTAAGGACAAAGCATTTGCCGTACATTTTGCCGTAGTTGTTAATATGATAATCCAATGCCTGAGCCAGTGACTGCAGTAAGAAGCTTGTGCTGAAGGAAAAGCACTATTGCATGTCAGAGTACTGAGCAAGGTATCGCTGTTTGGGCTGCTACATTTGCTGTTATCATTATTAGTTGTTGAACGGAAGTCACTTTTATGTTTATACTAATGTAAATGTGTTGAAGCAGTTCAAAGTGTGTTGCGAAGGGAATTCTTTTCTACAGCAGGCCTTCCCCCAGTTTGACGTTATTCATTCATCCGTGTTGGAACCTTAATAAGTGTGTTTGTGCGCAACAATATTTGCATAGTTAGTCACGCTCGAGCTGCATAGTCATAAACATGCTTCATCAGCATCTACTCTAAAGGCAGTTGGGTGTACTCATGTTAAAAAGGCTCTCGAATTAAAACTTACCAGCATCTTGCGGTTATGGCGAACATTTGCTAAGCTTCCAAAATGTTCTGAGATGGAGTTAACTTTTTCTTTATCAAAGCAGCACTTCCTCCTAGCACTCACCTTTCTTGTCTCCTCTTTGGTCTTTTTTTTTTTAATTATTATTATTCTGTCCTATGCAACCATAATGCCATCCACATGAGCTCCACTCGCAAAACTCAATTGGGAATTAGGGCCCTTTCTGTAATGCCCATGCATCGTGAAATTCGACAACCTACGTACTCCACGTTAGGGTTATTTCAGGAGGGATCTTTTTACGTAGTGTGGTTCAGCCCATTTCAAAGTTTTGTGAACTGTAGAAGTGTAAAATAGGAACACATGGCTGAAATGTTTTATCCATGTTCTTGGGACATGGATGCGCGTGATCTAAAAATTCGGTAATTGTATAATGCTGCGTGGATTTTCTTGTTCTCGTGAAACTTATTTAACTGCATTTACAAGAAAGTTCACATAATTGCCATGTTAAATCTACAATTTGGCCGTAAAAGGGCTTCTGGCATGTGCATTTTCAACTCGTCACTGAGCCATGGGTTGAATTATGCTGGGAGCGTGTGGCACCTTGAAAAGCAGGTTCCTTTGAACTTGGCATTTTCTAGGCACACAATGAGTGCTTCATTGTTTTGACTTTATACTTATTTCATCTTTCCCCTTAACGTCCCTTTAGGAAAGCTGTTGCAATTTATTCGTCAAGCTTACAATGCATGCATAGGAATGAAGCGCTGAAATGGTTGCTCTTCTGACTCTGCAGTTGCTCAATCGTCACGCTTGCCGAGCCAGAACAAAGCACATTCTACTCAAGGCAGACAGCAGACCACCGCAAGGGAACATCGGACAGTGCGAAGAAATCGAGCAGAGCCACTGCAAAAACGCGAAGAAAGGAGCCGCTCTGTTGTCACCTGTGCCCGTACACGACAGTCGTGACGAGCAGTTTCAGAAGCCACATGCTCAATAAAATCGGCGAAAATAGCCTCTAAATCCCGGTCTATTCTATGAAGTTCGTGCTGATTTTCACTCTAAGGAGCCACATGCGAATACACACCAGGGAAAAACCATACAAGTGTGAGTTCTGCCCGTACGAAACGACCGACAGAACTTCTTTGGTGTGCCACGTGAATAACCACACGGTAAAACAGCTGTACACTTGTGCCATGTGCCCGTATGTCACTTCTCGTCACTGTGATTTGGTGAAGCACCTGTGCGTTCACACGGGTGACAAGCCTTACAAGTGTGACAAGTGCGCTTATACCTCTGCCATCCAGAGCAACCTGAACAAACACATACATATGCAGCATAGTAAACCATTGAGCACTTCGTGCAGTTGCATATTTTCCTCCCGAACGTCAAGAATATGGAGTTCGCTGCTGCTGTAAAAGTATGAGAATGCGACCTGGGAAAGCCGACTTCGTAAGACATAAGTGTGGGTGTTATGAAGCAAAATGAACTGGTGATAAAAATGTTCCCTGCAACATAGAGTTGAACATTTTCGTCTCGTGCAGCGCAACCTTGAGACGGGTTGGACTCGACAATATGCCAGTAGCCCATTGTGTCAAGGGTTCCGCCTGCGTCCCGTAGCCAGCCAATGCCATTGTTATCTGCCTTAAGCTTCAGACCATCTTCAACTCACCTGGCTCCTTGTCAAGCAAATCCCATCTCTGCTTTGACAATTCTCCCGAGTCTCTCCACCACTGACATGTGCATCAGTCATTGACAGGGGGACTCTACCAAACATGTGAGCATATCGAGTCGCCATGACTTGCATGTAGGCATGTAGGTGCATGCTAGTATCTAGCCTGTGAGCAAGCTTTAGTTTTTTATGAATATATAGGAATGCCTTTAAATATATGTCGATGTAAAACCATTCATAGTAGCCCTTTCTTCATTGTAACTAAATTTCGATGCCGCGTGTATACCTTTACAAGAAGTAATGGCGGAATCTGAAAATAGTGTTCTTAACGTTCATGTAGTAAACCCTGAGCATATTTGCTCTCTGCCTTTTTCGTACTCGCCACCATCAGAATTGAACCCATGGCTTCTTCCTCAGCAGTGTACTGTCATAAGCTGTTGCCGGAAATGGTCTGGCTGGCAGTGGATAACATAGGACCGAAAGACTATGACTGTCATGAAAGTGGCAACGGCTCATCTGTAGCACAAAGCCGTAAGGGAAGTTTTTTGGGATTTCCTTGTGGTTGCTGTAAATGAGTGTTTCGTGCTACAAGCGGGTGGTTGACAAACATTTCTTTGGGAACCCTTGCACCACCTTGTGGGGCTACACAGAACTCAACAAGGTTGCTACTTCCGCAAGTTGCAATATGTCATTCGTAATGGTTCCAAGTGCAAACACAGCTGGACATGGGACAGGCTGGTGTGCCTCGGTTCGTGCGCCATTTTTAAGGCTCGTTCACACCGAAGGTGGGGCAGCCAAAGCGGCGAGGCGGCAACGCCGGAAGCGGGAAAAACCTCCTCTCCAGGCGGCGAAAGCAGGAGAAAAAACCAGGCGGCAAGGGCCTTCGCTCTCGGAGCAATTTTTTGCTGCCTGCCGAGGCTTGCCGCCTTGCCGCAGCTAATCAGAATGCCACGCTGCGGAGGCGTGGTGGTGGCGCGGGTGTACGTTTGGGAGAAGCACTGACTCGTCATAGCGACACGTGCGTAAAATTGCGAGATGCCCGCCTCTTCTGCCGCGCGGCCAGACGAAGGATGCATGCGGTCTGAACAGGTTCACGCAGTCGCCGTTTCGGAAATCCCGCTTTGCCGCCCTGCCTTCGGTATGAATGAGTCTTTAGGACGTTGTTTGAAGGAAGTGATGTCGCCAGCGTCCTGTACTTTTCAGCAAAGCCACAGAAGAACGGTGATGATCACAAATATGGCAGCCATGCTTGGGATGCTGCAGATGACCTAAACCTAAAGTGGACAAGGCAAGGATCAAGGCACCATAGGATAGGCGAGACAACTAAGATGATCAAAAAAAAAAAAAAAGAGAAAACAAAAAAGAACAAAGATTGTAACTAAAATTTATTGAAAAGGTGCACAAATACAATGAAAAGAACCAAGCAATAAGAAGAAAACAATGAAAAAACAAAAAAAGCAAGAAAAGGGCCAGACCAATGTGGCACCTGGACTTGAGGCTGTTTCATTGCACTCATGTCAGCAGTAAGACCCGCATACCCGAAAGCCATGATCGCATTTCTTATCGGGGAATACGAAGGTAGTAAAGAGAACAATTGCACACTTGGCCTTTCAGAATACTCGGCAAATCATGTCATCACAAGGTGGATGATGCATTTTTGCAGCAAGAGTCTCAAATTAAATTAATGTTCGAGGTTTCACTCAATACGCGTTTTCTGTGGCCGAGGGCCTTCTTTGCGATGTGAGGTATCCCAGTTGTATAGAGGAGCACTGAGCCAGGTTGAATGCACAAGAAAAGAGGAAGACTGTTGTACCTTACCTAAATGGCATCTCACACAGGCTCAAAAAGATAAGAGTAAGTGCTAGAGTTTCATTTTTTTCGGTGCCCGACAAGCTTTCAGGCTTGTGCAGATTAAACTCTTGGATGAATGAGAGAAGAGGCTGCAGCACAGACCATAGGCAGAAGTTTGTGCCATGTGTTATATACCTTTTGTACGATAGTCCTCTGACGTGCGGTCAGAGGTGCTTGGGCCAGACGGGATGCTGTCTGAACAACAGGCTTCATAAGTGTCGTCGCAGCGTCCAAGCAATGGTATTAGGGCACCTTGGCGTCCACATGCGTGATTATGGCTGTAGGCCTGTCTTTTGATTGCACTGTAGTCCTTGCAAATAGTTCGAAGCTAAGGGTGACAGAAATCGTTTTGGCAAAAGAGATTGCACAATCTGGTGATGCATGCGTAAGCATGCCATCATTGCACCTCTGCTACGAAGAAGTTTAGTTTCTGGCACGATGTGTAGACGAGGGCGGTCATACTGCATGTGGCTGGCATAATGTTCTTTTTCTAATACAGCCCTTTTGAGAGTGCAACTCGAAGGTCGGCTTGTACATGCCATGTCTGAGCATGAAGTCAAGCTATCACTGCTTCAGAAGAATCTTCTACAGAAAAAAATTGTTTACTTCAAGATGAAAGTTCGTGGGTTTGCCGGGACAGCGTGTTCTTGCTGTGTTTCACTTCGAAAGCAAAGTGCCTTCTTTTCATCAAGTTTCAGCGTTTGTAGCCATCATTACGGTTTCTAGCCTAAGAGTTCTTTGCATTTACAATATGTATCAGTCCTTAAGTAGCCATAGAAAGACTTGTGCCTGAGATATTTTTTCTTGAGCAACTCTTGGTTTTATAAGTTATTTCTTGAAATAAGCGGTCAATGTGCCTACTGGGTGAGTGGGCAACAATATGTGCAAAAAGGTATTGTTGTGGGAATTAGAAATGTGAATTTGGTAGGGAGAACTTGTTTTTGCTGATGTGCTTTATGCGTATATGATTTCGGCTTGCAATATCGTAGCACTGAGGTATGTGACTGCTACTTTGCCGAGTCATCATTGTCTTGAGCCAAGAAATTTAAACACATAGAAGTGACTTATCTATTATTTGTTTGCCCCACCACTGTCGTGTAAATTAAAAGTGGCAGGTATTTCCTAAAGTTCAAACGTAGTAAAAAAAGTTTTTAAACAAAACCATGAGCCTGACTGTATACAAGTGAGCTGTGTAAATGAAGGTGTATTTTGCGCGATTTTGTTACCACTTGCTATAAAGCTCTAGGGTACTGCAATGAACTTTACAAACAGGGCATGAAGAAAACTTCTTTAAGAAAAGGTTTGTCTAGTTAAGAAAATAAATTGGAAGAGTAACTAGTGTACCTGCCGAAACCTTGCCCTGGCATGTCAGAAATTCTGATGAGAACTGTAGGCACCTTTATTGGCAAGTTTTTGGTGTATCATTAATTCATTCTAAAAAGAAGAAATTGATTTTCTGTTAATGAAAATCAGCTACAATGAAATATCATCAAAAAATGCCTACTGCAGGCCAAACATTAAGTTTCAATATTAGTACAAGATTTACAGTAAAAAAAGAGTTACTGCACAAGACAGAGTATAAAAAAGAATCATGTTATTTTTATGTTGTTTCATTTCCTCTTTTTATTTATCCCGTATTTTCACAATACAATTTTCATATCACAAGTGCCAACTTGCACAAGGAAAAAAGTTACCTTGCATTTAGTTTTACATATTTCAATCAGAATATTAGACATTGTGCTCAAGACGTGTATTGAAGCTGTTGGTTTTTTGTCAGCATTGTTTGGAATGTGTACACGAAAAAGTATGAAAATAGTACATGCATTCTTTCTCACGCTGCAGTTACCGAGTTGCCACGCACACCGAGCCAGAGTGATGTACGTGTCTACTCAGAACACAAAAGGGACCAGCATAGTGGAGCAATGGACAGCCCCGCTGGGAAAACGAGCAATGCCACTGCTGTGACAGTGAAAAAAGAGGAGCTATGTTGCCACCTGTGCGCTATCGCGACATGATCGAAGCATACTTTAGACAACCACATGCTGACTCACACCAGCAAATGGCACTTCGAATGCATGGTCTGTTCAGAGAAATTTGCACATGAGGGAACCTTCTAGTGCTACGTGTAAATGCATACTAGCAAAAAGACATAAAGGTCTAGTTGTCCTTGTATGAAGCAACTGGCTGCCATTTCTCGATAGTCCACACAACAAGCTATGCTGGAGACAAGCAGTATGGAGGCGTCATGTACCCATGCATCACTTATCTCGTTATTCGTAAATGAGGGAGCACTTGCACATTCAGACTGGTGACGAGCCGGACAAGTCCCTACGCCTCCATTTGGTAGAGCTCGCTAAACGGAGAAGTTATTACCTGGCACAATGAATTGCATGTGGCTTCATATGCTTTCACATTCTACACCTGAGTGACGAATAATGAGAAGCACTATTTTGTGAAAACAGTAAAAATCCTTGTTAGTTTCAAACTGTATTGGCTTTGAAATAAAATCGGATCTTGATCCCCAGTTCCGTATTGACAAGCTTCACCATGTTGCACAACATGTTTCCCATGTTGTAGTTTTACAAACATTCTCGTTTCAAAGAGAACTTTCGTTGTGACGAGAAGAGGGAATGCATTTGCAGTGTGCAACAAACTTTTGCAACTCCGCACGTACTGGACGAATTCTAAAAATGTTTGCGGCGGTGAATTCATGATGCAATAAGCTTCTTTAGTGAATTTATTCCTTGTCTACTTGCAAAAGTGTTGCGCGGCCCCTTTAAATGAAAGTATTACCCTCAAATCAATTCATTTTATTAAGCTTAAAACCTTGTTATGGCTTACATGCTCTAAGTATAATAAATTTTGAAATGTTACATTCTTTAGGGTTGTTATTCACATCCTACCGAAAGTCATATCCTGCTACTACTCAAAGTTGTTTCGACTCCCTATGAATGAAAAAAAAAAAATATTGAATGGCATATTCATAGAGGTCCTGTTTCAATTAAAAAAATATTGTGCTGCTTAGTTGGGTCATGATAAATATGCTCATTTTTCTTTATGGTATATATACTATTCGAATTTGATTCGAAATTATTCGACCATAATCACTATTCGCTTCAAGTTCGCTTCGAACCTAAAATTTATTCGCACAAGCCTAGTATGCTCATTTTAGTGTCTTTGAGCATAGTCATGGACACTCGAAATACAAACAAGTCGGGTTAACTGAACGACATTAGCTAGCTCTTGCTACTCCCAACGCATGTAATATCAGCATGATCTCAATTTTCATGCTTTGTTTGAAGCCTAAGCCTCCTTAGGAAATCACACAGCTGTTCAAGGTAGTACCTTTGAATTGTGACTTGTGAAACTCATGATTTGTAATTTTTTGTTCCTGTTTCAATTTTCAATTGCCCGTGAATATGTGCATTTTTTTCCCACTGATTTCTGTGTTATAAATTGTATATAGTTGTGTGGTGATGTAATTTTTCTATATTTGCTCAATAACTTATTGCTGTAATAACATTGTTTTTTGAAGCTCACTGATTATGCACTCTTCACTTGTAAATGGCACGATTTATTGTAATGAATGCAAACATGCCTTGACCTCTGTACACTTCGTCTGACCTAGCTGTTGCAATAATACTTAAACGAGACCACGACTTTAGGGTTAGAACCCACAATTTTTAATATCATTGGTAGTTTTACTTATGCATTTTGCTGTTGGAACATGTTCCATAATTCATAGTGCACTCTGGTTGGGATTGTAACAAGAGACACTGTACTGCTTGTGCCTTTTTTAACATGTAAATGATACCAATCTCATTCCCTCTTTAAGTCATCATTTCCTCTGGTTGTTCACTTTGAGATGTTTTCAGCTAGCGTAATTATTCAGCCGGCCTTACATTTCTCGGACTATCTGTAAAAAGAAATTTGTGTGCTGCTTCACCTGTGTATCATTTCAGTGGGGGCTCAGGGTGAAATAAAGAAGGAGAGGTGAGCATAACATGGGCATGAGTCATTAGTTTTCCTAAGACCCAATGGCACAAAGAATTATGTGCAATGGCCCCCATAGAGCAACATTTACATAACAGTACTGTCAAGCTCACTCAGTTATATGGCCGCACAATCACAGAAATTTCGTTACAACATTTCATTATACGGTTCCTTTATTATAGGGCAGTTGGGTCCAAAGTTGAATTCATTACATCCCAATGACAAAGCAGTTAGTGTCAAATACACAGCAGGCATTACTACTGCCGTGATGTGCACAGATTTCGGAAAGATGAAACGTGTACCACAAACGTGCTGTTTCAGCTGGTTGAGGTAGAGCTGATTAAGGCGATTATGCGAAAATCCGGGCTCGAATGCAGTGATCATAGCCTAACAGGTTGAACTGATGACATCTGAATGTAATCGAGGCACTCAGCTACGGCAGCATAGGGTTGTGCAACAAGCACGTGAGCTTTTTTTAAATGGTCCATTTATTAGGAGCGGCAATGGGTTCCAACTGCATGAGAAATGCGGTACATGATGTCGTGGCAATAAATGTAGGCGACCATAGTTGCATGCCAAGAAAGTGAGTATAAGCTGACAGAGTGACTTGTTGGTAAACTGAGATGACACACTGCTAACAGCTAGACTGTTTCATTGATGGAGATATGTGTAGCAAGTCTGCACCAGTGTCGTCTGCGACAAATTTGTACTGAGCGAACGTGGTGTTGTCCGAGAACAGTTGAGTTCCAAAAGCTCTCGATGTATTGTATAAACTGTGTGTCACGTGTAAATGTCGCAAAAACGGTGGCACAGTCTACTGAGCACAGAGGAATGAGAAAGAAGAGCGCGGTACACAGTGGCATGCGGCACGCTTGTACTGTTCGGCCCAGACGCAGTGCAGTCCAAGGCTCCAGGGATGAGGCACAGCTTGTGTGCAGAAGCTCATGGGCCAGCAGCCCACGGCCAAGCCTGGTGCATCGCCCGGTATGGCTTGGCACCGCTCGGCGATTCCTGATTCATCCAGTGGCTCCAACCCGGGCACCTAGATTCTTGAACTCTCGGCCATTCTGGACCTCACCCGGCTCCGTGGTCTGCCTTACATGCACACACGTTTCGTCCGGCAGAGCGTCTCGTTCGCCCTGGAGCCTGGGACTGCACTGCACCTGGGCTGAAC
Source organism: Rhipicephalus microplus (assembly GCF_013339725.1). Classification (NCBI taxonomy): domain Eukaryota; kingdom Metazoa; phylum Arthropoda; class Arachnida; order Ixodida; family Ixodidae; genus Rhipicephalus; species Rhipicephalus microplus. Next base: position 74,385,410 of record NC_051167.1, read on the forward strand.
ACTACGAGGGTGCCGTGTGCCACAGTGCCACCACGCTCTTCTTCCTCGTCCCTCCAAGCTTGGTGGGCCGTGCTGACATTTTCACACTATATACATGTGACATCATGTTATATTAGCCACAACTTTGAAACTGCCCATAAGCATCTGTAATCAGAGTCTGAACAGTGCTTAACCGCTTAGGTTGAATGGGTGCACCACTGATAGCGAGCTTCAATGTCTATAAAAGAGGTGCCTATTGTGACTTGCATTCCTATGCTAGTGCCGTAGTGAATTCTGCCAATGTATCATGATAGCTTTAGTGGCACGCTCCATGACGGTCAAGACATATCATCCTTCACAGTCCCCATCTCTTAGCTTCATATTGTGAGTGGAGGATGAGGATAGCATACTGCTCTTTATGGACAATGGGTCTTATTGCCATATACTTGTTTTTGTGACCTCCTCTAGCTCTTATGGTGTGATTCACTCTATTTAGTGCGGGTCACTTGGGCAGTTGAACTACTTTTGTATCAGTAAAACTGCAGTTGGGAAATGCCGTTTAGCATCAGGTAAATCCGGAGCAAATTGTTCAAGAACGAACTGTTTAAAAGAAATTGTAAGTTACATGGTAACAAAAATAAGTAGTTTTTTGAACCATTACCTCAAAACTTATTTAATGAATCAGGAACTCAACTACTAGAAATGTGTTCTGTTTCGCATGCATAAATCAAAGTTTTAACGCGATAGTGTTAGAGAGCTCGTGTCACAGAAATTTTGCCGTCGGCGTCGGCCCCGTTGCTTGTGAGCGAAAAATCGAGAAAGAAGCAAATAAAATAAAGAATATCATTTTTGGTCCCATTGGGGATTGAACTCGGGCGGCTCGCGTGACAAGCAGGTGTCCTACCACAAAGCCACGATGTTACTTGTAGCTGTTTCAGGAAAAAAACATTACATAAATGCCATGTAGTGGAAGGAGTCTCCTTAACGCATTTTGTTCGACAGGTGTCACGATGAAAACGAGCCCATTCAGCGATTTGTAGGCGCATTGGGAAGGCAATCAAACTACACCAAAAAATGCCGGGATTGTGCAGCCATCGTTTCTAAAAACACATAGGAACTTTCAATGAGCTCTAAAAATGGACAACTATGTCCATCTAGCAAAAAACATATCATCTAGCGGAAAACATGTGATGCCTTTCCAGAGGCGTTGATCAAGCAAACAGCAAACGCTAGATAATGTGCTGCCATCTGTGAGGCATTGTGACACTCTTTATGCCCCTTCAATAAAATGCCATTTCAACAAACCACAATACTTGCATAGATTTAGCTTTTCATTCTCACGACACCATTGAATAAGTGAAGTACTGCAGTTGCCATTTCACTGACCATAAGGCGATGCTTGTTGCGGTTGGCCGAACGAGGCCTCCAGAAGAACAAGTCAAACGATTGCCCGATAACTAATGCAAGACGGAGGACAGAATGTGACCGTTTACGAATACAAGTGTCACGCGTACACGCAGTTCATATTACAGGACCATGTGACTATATCACTGTGCAATATTTTCATGAATTTGTTATAAAAGTACAGTTGAATAGATCGAAAACATGTACCATTGCTTTATATACGTCGCACTTGTGCGCGTGCACGTTTGTGTGAGTGTGTGTGTAACAAAACATATTAATAAGTATGCACTGAGCGGTTGAAGGGCGCACTAAGGGCCAGATTTCGCTATTGCGTTCAATCCTTAAAGGCAAACCTTAAGGGTCCTCCAATTTTTTAGGTATCAAGATTGGTGTTAGGTAAAAGTTACTAGGCTCTAAAACGCCCTAATATTTTTCTCATCACTTGGTCTAAGTGCGAATAACAGTGTCAATGCTTCCATGTCTTCTCACTTTGCAGTTGCCGAATCGTCATCTATGCTGAGTCAGAAGGATGCACATTTCTATTGGAGGCGGACAGTGGACCTCAGTAGAGGAGCCAAAAGTGCGAAAAAAAGATTCTACACTACCACTTCATCAAGAGCAGGTGCAGCAGAACTACTCTTTTGCCACTTGTGCCCTTTCACGACAAGAGCGCCGCACGGCTTGAAGAGCCACATGCTGGTACACACCGGCGAGAGGCGCTTTGAATGCATGGTCTGTTCTGTGAAGTTTGCGCACAAGAGCACGCTCAAGCGCCACATGCGGACGCATACGGGCGAGAAACCGTACAAGTGTGACCTGTGCCCGTACAGAGCAGCCGACTGCACCTCCTTGACGCTCCACATGACAAACCATACTGGACAGAAGCAGTTTGCGTGCAGCATGTGCCCGTATGTCACTTCTCGTTATTGCGACATAACGAAGCATTTACGCGTTCACACGGGTGACAGGCCTTACAAGTGTGACGATTGCTCCTATGCGTCGGCCAATCAGAGCACTCTGAATAGACACGTACGTACGCGGCATGGCAAACCGTAGATTGCTTTGTGCATTTTGACATTTTCTCGATAATCGTTTGAAATGTAAAGCATGTCTCACATGTGAAAATGTCAAAAGAAGGTGGTCAAACGTGTCATTGAAAGATGGAAGTGCAAGAGGGGTTTAGCGAAATCGTTTAATGCTAATAATGTCCAGTGAAACACACAGTCTGACACACCTCTGTTCTTTTTTTTTCATTATTTTGTTACTTCTGTAAACTGTGCGAGAAAATGGCAGAGACTAAATTAAAAGATACAGTAAAGTGCCTTTGTCTTCCGTTGTAGTGTGTTCGCGGATGGCAATGTGAAATTCGAGCACTAAAAAATGCGTGTCTTTTCGCTTCCGCCTTTTTCAGTACGAGTTGTATTGGTGGGAATTCGACTTGAACCATTTACATGAAAGCCAACATTATCTTTAGAACCACGTTTATAGCGACAAAGCAAGGTTATCTTGAGAACTTTCGCTTATTGGTCCTTATACTGAAAACATAAATGTCAGTGTTTCGATTCCTGAATGTTGTACATAATGGGAGTGAGTTGTACAGTTTTTATATTACGAAAACATGTTTTCAGAAAATGTTAGAGAATAGAAGTATGCAATGTGAGAGTGTTTTCATTCAAAGGAACAGGGATGTATAAAAATGCCATGTCAAAATAACGGGAACATTACACTACAAATGCTTTATGATAAATAAGCATGTAAATGCAGGCTACAAAAAAATTTCATGTATAATGGGTGAAAGAATTTTAAAGCATGTTATGTTCATGTTATCAATTTTGGCATCACGACCTGAATTGAGTGGTTTGTTCCACTGATGTCTTATTTCTTGCAAGCCATAACTTGTTTTTTCACGATAACTTTGTCATTTTTAGTATCACTGGCGGTTGGGCGAGTTGGTGTGGGTGTTAAGAATGGCACAATAACATGAAACACAAAACAATGAAAACACAAGGACAGGTGCAAAACTCGCAACTAATCTTTATTCATGTCGACTCACACATGTATGCAGGTATGGAGTCGCAGAAAACCAGGTAATACGTACAACATGCAAGGTTTTGTCATGCTTTCCTATTCAAGTACGATACTTCTTCTTTTTGCCGGGCAATAGATGAAATGCTGGTACAAGAACTACTGTTAGAAATGTGCAAAGCCTCTATTATCTCCTGAGTTGTTTGTTCGTTACTCCTGCCGATGATGGTAGTTTTTTTTTTTTCATTTCAAATTTAGGGGCGCACTCGCACTTTTTGCTTTGCGCACCGATATGTGAAAGAGCATCAGTGCGACAATTGGCCTCGTGTTTCCTCAATCTTAGAATGGTGCACTTACCGTTTGGTCCTATGTATACAGCGTGAAGCTTGTACACAACTCACGTGGCACAATCAACAGCTTTGGAACGGTGGTTGACGCCACATCCTACAATCTTCTCATTTCTTTCCTTTACTTTTTTGCTTGCGCATACGCATATTCATTGCAGCTGGTTAGGCACTGAAAAAACTACCCTCACACCAAATCGGCCCACCTCGTTTTTCAGTTCTTGTGACATCTTTTGCTTATATGCTACTACAGCTATTTTCTTGTTCTTTTTCAGGTTTCGGTAACTGCATAAAGTGTTGCATGGATTGAAAAACAAGGCGGGCCAATTTGGTTTGAGGGTAGTTTTTTCAGTGCCTACCTGATTGCAACGAATATGTGCACGCGTTAACAAAAAATTAAAGGAAAGAAATGAGAATACTAGAATGCGGCGTCAACCACTGTTCCAAAGCTGTCGACTGAGCTACGGGAGTTGTGTATACAAGCTTCCTTTATCTTGTAACGCTGTATACCTAAGATAAACCAGTAGGTGCGTCAATCTCAGATCTGAGGGAACATGAGGCCCATTGTCGCACTGATGCCCTTTCACATATAGGTGCGCACTGCAAAAAGTGCAGGCGCACCTGTCAGTTTGAAAAAAAAAAAAAAAAAAAAAAAAAAAAAAACTAGCATCATCATTAGGAGTAATGAACTGTTAACTCGGGAGATACTAGAAGCTCTGCACATTTCTAACAGTAACTCATGTATCAGCGTTTCACCCTGCAGAAAAAAAAAGTAGTGTATTTGAATAGGAAATTATGACAAAACTTTGCGGGCTGTATTATCTAGTTTTTTGTGACCACGTGTCGGTATATGTGTGAGTCGATGTGAATAAAGATTAGTTACGCGTCCAACTCCTGTCCTTGTGTTTTCATCGTTTTGTGTCTCGCGTTTTTGGGCCGTTCTTAACTAGGAACTTTATTGTGGTGAGGCTTGAGTCCATCTTCAAAAAATAAGAAGTTGTATGGAAGAGCTGTTTTTTGTAGTCTCTCTACTGTACAGACAGGTGATAGCTAACCAATGAATTACTTTGCATGCTTCGAAAGATAACACAATGGTTGTAATAAGATACGTATTATGTAGCAGGAATAAATGAAGTTCCTCAGCTTTCTTTGTCTAGCTGCAGAATGTGTTTACCTGTTTTTGTGGTCCTTGCTTGTGATGCGGTTTGAAGCTTCCATATCTACACTGCTACGGCATAGATACTGCTTTAGCTCCTAATGGTCATGTCTGGGTAAATATAGGAGGCATCTCAAGAGTAACTGTGTTCATGTTTAGTGCTTTAATGCACAATCGCCTTGGTCGTTCAACTCGTCAACAAAAATTTAATTACATTCTCCAAATTCGTGCATACATTTAAAAGTTGCGATCAAAGATGAGGCACGCTGTAATAGTGAGGAGCACGTTTGGGCATGTTGGCAACTATTCATACTTCAGAAATGGTAGCATAACTAACGAACACTGGACAAGTGCATCTCTTTTGTTCGTTAAGTACACTATGGCTTCCGAAGTGCCGTAACAGTTGGCTATGACTCATGTGTTTAAAAAGTGCACCCAATATACAATTCCTCTGCATTTTGCATTCCATTTTTCTGTGAATAAAAGTTTCTGTAGCCAACTCTGTAACCTCTTGCTACGTGTGCTAACCAGCATTGCACCACTACGCCAACGCAGAAGGTAATTCGGTTGGCATTACATTGGCTTTAATACCGTACTGACCAAATTACCTTGCTACATTGAGAGAGCAGAAGGTCTATGCCTGAAATGTTGAAAAACCTTTCTGTGGCATACCGGCACCTCATTGTTAGAAGTGTGATTGTGTGCCTGAATGTTCAAGCCTATGTAAATTAATAAGACTGCGTAAGTTACTTATCTGAAACAAATATATTGTAGTGAATCAAGCAACGAGAGGAATATGATTGTATTATGATAAATGGCCTTTTATGCTTTTGGTAAAGTTCTATTATTCAAACGACGCAGCAAACTTCAAATGAGAGTTGCCGCAAATATTGGATAATATATTGCAAAATCTTCGGCAAGCACTGTCCCGGCAGCGAAAGATAATCCGACATGATTTGGACTCTTCTATAGTTGCAGATGAAAATTCAAGATGACGGTGGAAGAGCCTTGAAAAAGAATGCACACGTGTGCTTCTATGAAACATTCAAGATGCATGCAATAACTCTTATTACTGATTTGGAGGAAATCCATGTGTGAAATTTCATGCATTGTGACAAGGGAGGAAAAGAGAATCTTCTGGTGTTCTCACACCAAGGCAGCCCACACAGTAAAAATGCTGAGAATTGTGTACATATTCAAGAACTCTCAGAACACTCCTAGAATATTTTGCAAAACATTCCTAGAAAAAAAAAACGGCAAAAAAGTAATGCCTGGCCGGCCTGGAAAACACAGCACAACCAAAGCAAAAGCTGTAATAGAGGCAAGAGTTTCTTTCCCAGCTTTTCAGATTTCTAGATCTCATTGTAAATACTTGTTGCTACTAATACATCCACACTTTCAAGGTGCCCAATAAAGGTGCCCTGAAACACTTTCTCGAGTAATCATGGAATGTATTCACTAAAGAGCTTATTGCCTCGCGAATTCGTCGTCGCATAAATTTAAAAAATTGTCCAGTACGAGTGGAGTAACTAAGATTTGTCTCGCGTTTCTGTCACATTCTTCTCTCGTCCCGACGGAAGCGCTGGGAACTAAGCGGGGAGAGGGGGGAGGGGGCGTGAATGGCATAGGCAAAAAAAGTACGTCACGCGCGCTTCGTGACATTGAGAGCTTCTTTCTTTCTCTTTTTTTTTCTTTGAATACGCAGCTTTTTTCAGTGTGATCGCACGCGTGCGCGTGGACAAGTCAGGCCCTCTCGCGGCGAGCCCTTTAACGACCGAGCGCGCTATGTTCAGATCAAAAGGCCTTCTACAAGTGATTTTTGAGCTTCCTCTGTCATTTGCAGAAAGAGAAAGCAATAGAAGCTCACTTTGATAATTTATTGTGAATAGCAGGCCGCGTGCTGCGCTATAATATTTGGCTGGTGAGTTCTCGGGAGCTTCTATACTACCAATCGACACTATTCTCTGACCAAATGCCTCCTAGAAAAACTACGCCTGAACGTCGCTTTTTGCCAGTGCAAAATCTCGGAGGCCATGCTTTTTGCCGTGTGTTGCGACCGCTTGCCTCCGAACCACTCAGTCACGTGACATCACACCTGCTCGGAGGCAACTGTGAGCAACGTTTCTAGAAAAAGGTAAGTTGCAAAGCTCCCCGCGTTAAACGAACCGTCACACGGCGGCGAGACAACATCCTGTTTAGTGGCGCTGGTGGCGCATCAAGCTTCCGCTGGCAGACGAAAACGCGCTGTCGTCGTGGCAAGACGCCGTAGTGGCCATTCTGAAAGAGCTTTGCCAACAGTATATTATCGGGATTTCTGGTTGTGCTGCCGCAGAAACCTAATACTGCGTAATATTTAGCGGTGTAAGGCAAATACAGTACAATTATAGCTTTCTGAGATGCCCACGATCAACAATGCTTGATAGCATAACATTCAAGTCTGCCCATTAGTTGCTAGATGGTGTACGTTCGCAATCAATGTTAAGACGTGAAAAACCCAATTACAGTGTCTTGTATCGTCTCTTGTGACGTTTTTCGTGCCTTAAAATAAATTACAACTATGTGGCGCAATCTCGTGGCTTTTGTCTGGTTCTCTTCATGTCAGTCACATTTTTCAGTAACTTAGACCGTCGAAAAGCTGCGCGTGCGGCGCTTTCCTTAAGCAAGTCTTCCCTCTGCTTCTCCTTTAGTTCTTCTAATGAAACCTGTTAACACAGCTGAAGCCAAGGCTTCGAGCAGGGATCACACTTTGGGGTAACGGTGGGAACTTCGTAGTTATTACTGACGAGGCTGCCTGCTGACGTGTTAGGAGAACATCAACACACTTTCAGCTTTTCTAACTCCTCCAGAAGTTCGACCAGTTGGGTGATAGTATCTGCATTGCCGGGAGACTTGACTATTAGATGGCGAAGGCTGCTAATGGCCACTGTCATGTCGTCTGCGACTACGCATTTCTCCACAAATAGCGCTTTTTTTTTCTTCTTTGAGCACTAGAAACACCCCAAGACGTCTTGTCACGCCATTCTCAACAACTTTCCGCTAGCATGCAGCATGCAAACAAACTTTTTCCATGTCTTGAAGCGAAATTATGACGCCACTCGTTGGCAGCATGTCGGAACTTATTTCACTGTCTTTGAGCTCCGTGCTCGGAGATGGCTGCTTTTTTTTCGCCGATGATATTCTGAAAAGTACCCCACTCCTATCGGGCAGCTTTCGCTTCTTTCTCGCAGGTTTTCAAAGGTAACCAGGCAAATTCGACAATATCCGTGGAACGCATCCTCCGACGAGGTCCCACTTTCCTCTGGCGATTTATACCTTCTTACTCTTGATGACGTGAAAAAAAGTATTCAGGATGTCCTCCTCATGAAAGCACATATCAAACAGACGTGATGTACTGCGCAGTTCTTTATCCGCACGAAGAATAGTGTGGTCCCACTCCTCTCGTTGCTCAGGTACACGCGGGGCACAAAAGAAATGTCGTGGTGTCTCTCATTTTTTGTAGCCACTCGTACAGCTGGGAACGCAACATGTGGATATGATGAAAACATGCAACACATTCAAAGCAGAACAGGGCACGCTGAAGCACAAGACTGTTCAAGCAGAAAGAGAGCCTCCTCGGATAGCGGCGCACTGCAACATGCACAGCCGACGGAGGTTACGGGAGTGACACGAGCGAGCATGCAGTTAGTGAATCCGGATGCGACAGCAGTGCCAAATTTGTCGCTGGCAGCGGCGGCGCCGCTCAACATCGTTCAGTTTTGCAACTTACTTAGTTCTAGAAACGTTGACTGTGAGAGCATTGCTGCGTTCGCAAGGGGCAGCTGCCAAAGGCCTCCGTACCGGAGGGGGAGGGTAAAATACGAGAGTAGGGCGGCACGTTCGCGGCTCACGTTCCATGCATGAATTTCTCTAGGAGGTATTGTCTGACCATGCTCAAAACGTGTTGCAGGGCCCCTGTAAGCTGTAAATGCTGATAAGATTTGTGGAGTAGGGAAACATCTATTATGTCTTAATTCATCATTCTGGGAGAAGTGTGGTACCTGAAACACACCCGTGAGGCATTATCCACACATTGTTGATGCCGCGGCTATGACAATGAAGAATTATGGCTGTGCTTTCTGTAATGGCTCTGTAGTATCCACCCACCCACTTTACGCAATTCTTATGGTGTGACGCCCGTTTCTTATATTAAACTTTTACCACGTTGTATAACATGTGTTAATGTCACTCCTTTCTAATGTGAAGCCTGTATAAAGTCCTGTTGCAAAGGGGTCTCAAGCACGGGCGCACGGCTTGGTGGTAGAATACGGGGCTACCTCAGAGAGGGCTGCCTCGGCGCTTGCTTAGTCAATGGAGCATATTTCACATTTACGAAAAGGAGAAGAGGACACTTGCTCAGTTAAGGCTACTTTAGTCGAATTTTTCGGTATGGTTTTTGTAAAGAAGACAGGGGCGGCGCCAGGATACTTTTACTTGGAGGGCACCGGCGGCAACGGTCTTCCACCATGGGGGCAGGGAAGCACTGAACTTGTGCGTTGTGGTACGATCATGCTTGCTCTGGGGGAGGGGGCACCCGAGAATTTTGGGGGGCCCTCGCTGGCGCTGCCCTTGGGAGGAGAATGAATGAAACCATGACTATGTTGATTTCTGAAGCAACAATTGACTGAGTGAGAGATAAAGCATCAAGAAGTGAGCAAGCTTGCTACAGTCACAAAAGACGACTGAAACGAAGAGCACGCACTCCGCACGCACGTACGCGCGCACACACAGACAAAGTAGCACGAGAATGAAGGACTCGAACAACAGCGACAGATGAAAATGAGCGGCCACGAGATATATACCGATAAAATAGAATTAGCTGAGCTGGCAAAGCATGATTACGGATCTGAAATCGGTAAAGTACAGAATTATATTGCAGATGGAAGCAACTAGGAAGGAGGTGCATCTTAAGGGGGCCCCGAAACACTTTTTTGAGTACCCATGGAATTCACTGGAAGAGCTTATTATTATTATTATTATTATTATTATTATTATTATTATTATTATTATTATTATTATTATTATTATTATTATTATTATTATTATTATTATTATTATTATTATTATTATTATTATTAAAATTATTATTGTTATTATTATTATTATTATTTCCAAATACAGCAAACTCGTTAAGGGATTTCACAGGATGGGATACAAATATTTGATACAACTAAAAAATAAACTACATGTGGTACAAAGTCTATGCAGATATACGCTTCAAGTATAAATGAAACAACGCGTCAAATACAGCTACTAACATAATGAAAAGAAAAATAAGCTCACTAACTCAACGCTGCAAAAGTTTCAAGAAACCGTCCAGTGCGAGTGGAGTTACAAAGATTTGTCACACGCTGCAATCGCATTCTCTATTCTCTCATCCCGATGAAAGCGCTTGAAACTAAGTAGGTAGGCAAAGGAAAGGCAAACAAAAAGCGTCACGCGCACCTAGTGACCTTGAGCACTTTTTTTTCTTCGAATACACGACTTTCTGAGTGCGATCGCGCACACACACGTGGACAAGTAACGGCCTCCCACGGCGATCTCTGTAACAACCGAGCGCGCCATGTTCAAATCAGCCAGTGGCAGATATATAAGATGGGCATTCTACGAGGGATTTTTGAGCGTCTTCCTTCATTTTTCGAGGGAAAAGAAAGCAATTATTAGATGAGTTTGATAATTTATTGTGAATTACAGGCGGCCTGCTGCGCTATAACATTTTGCTCGCGTGTTCTCGGGAGCCTATACTACTGATAGGCAGAGTTTCCCGACCATGCTCAAAAAGTGTTGCAGGACCACTTTAAATTCATAAATGGGGCGCAAAGTACAAAATAGGCACGAATGAACAGCACGACGACAACGGCGCATCATACTTCACTCAATGTTCGCATATGACTCATAACCAACTAGCCCAAACCGCTGTTTTACTTCAATACCTAAAGAAGGTGGAATCATCAAAATGCTAAAAGGAACCCATGCATTGAACAAACGAAAATGCATGCATTGAAAGTTATAAGGAGGGGAACATTATTAGCAATTTCAGCGAGAGATCGTCGCAGAATATTTCTTATCTGAACGGTAAAGCTCACATGTGAGTTATTAAACCTAATAAAATAAAATAAAAACCGACAGGACAGCAAAGTTCTGTGTGTAACAATCAATGAAGTCAGAAAGACATGGTCCGCAGACAGACTACTCAAGTATATGGCGTATCATTAGCGTACCGTTAGGTCTGATCATAAAAATGTGCTTTAGAAAATTATGCTATACTGCACAGAAAGTCTTAATTCCTCAGATGTATATAGTGAGCCGGGAGGACGCGAGTATAAATACACAAGGAAATAAACATAAACCTTTTGGCCGTACCGCGATCTCTCGCTGCACTTGCACGCTTTCAATCGCACATGAAATACACAACGCGTGAGGCGTGGTTGATTGATACTTCATGCGGAACCTCACGGTAACGGCGATGCCGAAAATGTGTTATGAACGTGCATGTAATTGTCATAGCTGTAATATAAAAGAGAGGGCGCACACAGACACAAGAAAGTTGTCAAGACACCACAAATGCTGACTGTCAACTGAATACGCGCAGAACAGCGGCAAAAAAAAAAAGGGGGGGGGGGACATGAAAACGTATCTGCGCATGCCCATGCAATAGGCGAAACCATTGATCCGGCACAAGTGACGGTCATCGTTAAAGGCCCGGTCTACATGAAAGGTCATTTTCCGATGTTGTGCGCCTCAGTTGAATAGTTGGCATTTGTGGCATCTTGACCTCTAATTGTGCTCATGCGTGTACACCTCTTATTTAGAATTATCACTTACCAGTTATAGCTCAGCTCTGTGTCATAAGCAATAATATTCCGCGTGGAGTCATGCTGGCATGTAATTCTTGACACCAAACACTCACATTACAAAAATAGCATTGGCCGCACACGGTTGACTTGACGGCCCGGCGGACTTTTAATTTTTTCACGGCAGGCTTCTTAGTTACGGCAGTTGGCAGTGATATGTAAAGGCGAAAAATGTCACGGAACAGATATCCAAGGCGGAATATTTTTGCCAACTTGCAGGAGCGGACATCTACACCTTTCACCACAACTGTGCAATTGCCGTCCTCATTACCGAAGTTTGTAGCATCACATGCCACTCCACTGGTAACACCGCCTGTCAGCCAAGTGGTTGTTCGGGGGGCATCAATCCGTTTCGCGAAAGCGTGACGGCGCATTGCAGCCCTTGTACGTGTATATACAGATTCCTCGAATTGCTCAGCCAAATCAGACAAAAGAACCTTCCCGTCGTTCGTGCCAGATCTCAGACTTTGTATCTTCAGACCCTAAGACCGGCACTGTCCTCCCTGCTCTGGGGGTTTTCCTCCTGCTCCGCCCGGGCTCCTTTCTTTTCGCGTAGTTCAAATCATTGACCTTAACTTTTGGCTTATCGCGCCAACTTCTGATCCACAGTGTCTGACCAACAGCGGTACTCGCGACTACTATACCTACTAACTCCGCTCTGAGACGAACGCTTGACATTCAGGCTGAGTGCTTATGTTTGGTTACTAAGGCGAAAGCCTTATATCCCCCATTACACCCGAAACGTTACCGTCGGCATCTGTGGTCCTCGCCTTTGGCATTGGCGTCCTGTGGCGTCAAATTATCAGCACGCGTTGACATCACACTTCGCCAGTATTTGTTACGTGACATGACGTCAAATCACAACTTCATCACATCCCGCCACAGCTTGGTCAAAGGTTGTTCGATCATGGAGGCAATGCAAAACCAGGTGTGGAGGTAGTGCAAAAAATTACAGCGTATCCACGGACTGAATGATGATGAGCGCGTCTGTCTAGTGAACACTCGAAGTACCGCCATCTAGTGGACACTCCAAAAACTAAACCATCTAGCGAACCTACCACCTACCCTCTAAAAGTCTATCCCCCGTGGCCCGTACCCGCTCTCTCGGGTATGCGTACGCACGACAACTGGGGACGCATCGTTGGATAGATTTGGCCCTCTATAGGAATGATTTTACATTTTTCAGCGTATATGCATTCCTTATATATAGGGTGCCTTGATGCCCGCGCGCTCGCGCATCGAGGCACTCTACTTATATAGCACAAGGAGCGCCATCTATGGCTGGATTGGAGACTCAACCACCGGTGGTTACTACAAAAATAGGACGGGACGATCGGTTGACGCCATAAAGAGCTTAGCCCCTAAAAAATTAAGGCAGCTAGCTTCGCATTAGGGGTGCCAATTAAAACGGAAGAAAGCGCAAAGCTGGGCTGCTTCATTTGTTCTTCCTCCCCTCTTCCTTTCTCTGTATCGGTTTCTTTCTCTTCCTTGCTCTCTCTAGTTCTCTTCCTATTTTCTTTTGCTCTTTCAGTTTCGCGGTTGCGTCCTCTCTTTTTTTCTATTTTATACATGGTTTTGCCTGCGTTGCACCAGGCGCACTAGTTTTTCTTTTTATTTTTGATGACTAGGAGAGATATTCATAAAGGTGCTCAAAAAAAAAAAAAGGAAGCAGAATTTTTGGTACGAGCGCGTGCTCGATACGCTATATACATCAGGCGTTACGCCAGGCGGTGACGACAGCATATGACAGCCTGGCCCCCTAAAAAGCTCCGCGCTTAAAGAATCCACGTGAGGTATAGAAATTTTTCCGAAGGATTGCGCAAGAGAATAAATGCAACCATCCACTGATAAGAAGAAGAGACCGTGTTAGTTTAAATGCAAAGCATCATAAGGTCCATTTCAAAAAAAAAAAAAAAAAGAGAAGGTGGATTTCGTCTTTGAGTCACCTTAGATGCAGTGGCCTCACATAATTATCCCATAATTTCTGTATTGCCGACGCTAGCAATTGCCGCCGTGGCACGCTTTGAAAATTTTGTCAAGTCAGATCAGTTTGAAAAATCTCGCTTGGCAACATCAGATTTTCCCCATATTAAGTACCCTTGGAAAAATCGAAGGTGGTCCTCTAGAACGATGGAGATATCAATTACGAGACTAAGATGCCGATTCCCCCCCCCCCCCCCCCCCACCTGAACTTTTATCTACACAGGTCTGGTCTGGCAGTCTCCCCTATGCCTCCACTGCAACGAGAGTGAATCCCTTCAACGTTTCCTCTTAACATGCAGGTTATACACAAACCTAAGGAAGAGACTGTTAGAAGAACCTCTCCGTAGGTTGGCTATAAATTTATCCCTTCCGGTGATTCTCTCCTTTGGAGCAACTGAAAATGAATTTAGCCACAGGAATGTTTGCGAGGCCGTATGCGATTTTCTAAAGGCAACAAAACGATTTGAATGTTGAGCTGAGGCAGTAATTCACTTTTTTGAAATCATATTAGCCTGTTCGTTCTTTGTATTACCTCAAGTTTATTTCTAATCTATCGTTTACCAATTGGTTCTTTGTTTCAACATCGTTATCTAAATAATCCGGCTGGTAAAACAACTCCACCTCACAAATGAGGCACCGTCCGTTTCATGGCCGATCCCCCGTGGTGGGTTGCGCCAGGACTCTGAGGAACAACCAACCAACCAACCTTAGACGAATGCATCAGACACCCTGAAAGTTTTTTTTCTTTTTCGTCTCACCTCTGTATTGCATATAGGGTGTTTGTGGCAATTTAAGTTGTTCAACTTCTCTTATCTCCACCCGTTTACTTTTCCTACGACCCCGAGATTTTACTGAGAAGCTGAATATGCGTAGATGAAGCCCATCTTGATGCGTTCGCTGTAAGCAAAAACTCCTAACGCGTAGGCGCCACAGCAGCTGGCCCACTGGTTGCCACTGATTCACTAAAAATGAATTAGCAAGGACATGGGCGGCAAGCAATAGTTGAGATTTCCGGATAGACACTAACGATAACTGAGAAAGAGTCATCGTGATCAAGCCATGAAAGAACGTCGGGGCGCATGTTTTATAGTCGTGTGGCCACGAGAATAAAGACAAGTATATTATTACTGCTACACAATGGCTTCCCGAGATAACTCCTCACACGACGTCTTTGGGAAGGCCAGTGGGGACTGCAAGAGCCGACATTGGCTCGGAGTCAATACCAATCCCTTCTGGTCCTTGCCAATCGTCCGTACACTAAGACTTGTCGTAGTCACCTTGCACCACGCAGGTTGTGGAAATGTATGTTTTTCGCTACGCAACTTAACCATCTGAAGTTTTGTTCCTTGAGGCCCATCGATTTCTACTGACATGTATGGGTCAAACAAACCAGCCTCCTGTATGTAGACATTTTCGCGTTTTCCTTTATTTTTGTCCAAGTCCTCGTCATATTTTTTCGTTGTTGTTGTTGTTGTTGTTTCCCTGTAGAAATGGCTCGTACCCAAAGAAGGGGATTGGCCGATTTTAAGGTGAATTTGCCCTAAACTTTCAGCATTGTGTCATTCCTACAATTTTTTTTTTGTAACTTAATTTTGATTTGAAATACCGATATCATGTTTGCAGAAAAAAAATAGGAAAAATTTTGAGACAGCAATTTAGCAAGAAAATCGTTTAGTCGCAGTGATGTATTCTTGAACGGCGAATAAAACATCCCTGTGGCTGAAACCCAGTGTAGAGGCTCCAAATGAAAGAAGATCAGGCTGTGATAGCTGCAAGCCCAGTCTTTGAAGAGGTGGTGCTAGTATGCTTTGCCTGAATAAATCGAAACGGCGACAATGTAATAAAAAATGACTGATCGTTTCCTCTTGATTACAGTAAATGCACATAGGGGAATTCAATATGCCTGATCTATGCAAGTAAAAATTGAGGGAGGTAACGCGGCAACGAAATTTCGTGATGACAACTTCCATCATCCTTGATTTAGTCAGTTCACTGCGCCAGAGAAATAACAAGTGTTTGTACTCTGGAGAAGCCGTCAGTGCAGGGTCAGATAAATTTTGCCTGATTTTAAGTGTGCGAAATCGCGCCACCGTAATGTATACTGTATGGGGGAAAATAGGAATAATTGGTGTCGAAAGGGATGCCTTCGCAAGAGAATCAGCTATTTCGTTTAACAACAAACCTTTGTGCCCTGGTGTCCAGATTAAATGAATACTTCGGAGATGACAGGGGATCAACGATTTAAAAAGTTTCACTATAGGTGAGTGACCAGATGCGGACAAAGAAGAGCACACTGATAATGAATCAGTTATGACTGCTACAACTGGAATGGAAATATTTACCTTTCGCAAAGCTAACATTATTGCCATGAATTCAGCCAGAAAGACAGGAAGAAAGTCCGGTAAGCGAAGTGAAAATGACCAATCAAGTACGGGGCAATATATTCCAACGCCTGATTTTTCATGTGATTGAGATGCGTCCGTTGCTATAATGACATTTGTTGGCATAGTACTTAAATGGTCCTGCAATAAACCATTTAAAATGCCTGTAGGTAATAGCTTTGCGTGAGTTGGGAAGATATCATGGTAAACAATTTCTGGAGAATTTTGTTGCTCAGTTAAAGGAATCAGATCACGAACGTGTACATTTAGGGGCTCAAGTAACGATTGAACAAATACTATTTGTGGTTTGGTAAATCTGGGCCAATGCACGGAGAAGAATAGGTCAGGATTGGAAATAAAAATAATTTGTTCAGGGTTAAACGGTGCTTCATATAGTCGTAAAAAGGTCTGCACAGTAAGAATGTTAAAGCGACACAATAAGGTTGGTATTCGTGCTTCAAGGTATAACACTGCATTTGCAGTATACTTTGGAAGTCCTAAGCAGAGCCGTAAAGCCTCTCTTTCCAACAGAACGAGCGGCCGAAGTTTGTAGGCTGGCGCACCAGAAAAAAGAATGCAGCCAAACTCCAACACAGGTCGGACATACATTTTATATACAATCAAAAGTGCCTTTCTTCTCATACCTGATCTGCAATTGCTCAACCTCCGCAATACCCCCATCGCACGTACTGCTTTTGTCGCGATGTATTCAATGTGAGGGCGCCAATTTAGATGCTCATTATACATAACTCCAAGATATTTCAATGATTGTACTTGTGGGATATCTTGAAGCTTGTAATTAATAGATATGTGCACGGGATCTTTGATTGGAAAAACGAGAATAGCACATTTACTGGTATTGAGGTTCAACTTCAATCCATCCAACCAATGTTCTATTTTATTAAGATATGTTTGCAAGATAGTGTAGAGACAGTGGAAGTCATGTGACATAGCAAAGAAAGCAATGTCATCGGCATAAACATAGGTTTTCACTTCTGGATGAACGGGGATGGTACTAAGCAATATGTTGAATAAAACCGGGGAAAGTACTGACCCCTGAGGTACACCTCGGGTTTGCTTGTGCTTACAGGAAGAGAAACCGCCTTGATAACAATAGAATTCTCTTCTACTTAAAAATTCCGTCACCCATGCTACTATATAAGGTGGAAGTCCATGACTCCATAACTGATTAGTCAAGATAGAATACTCTACACTATCATATGCTTTACATATGTCTAACGTTACTAAAGCCGCAAAGTGCTTTTTGTGACGGGCAATATGAATACGACTTTCCAGATCTACATGTGCATGCCATATGGAATATCCAGATCTAAAGCCAATTTGGGAAGAACTCAACAGTTGTTTCTCGTTAATAAACCTAATTATACGACCATGAAGTACCCTTTCAATAAGTTTTACTACATTAGATGTTAAGGCTATCGGTCGTATGTTGTCTAAGTTATAGCCTGCCCCCTGTTTCTTAAGAAATGGTATAATTTTCGCAATCTTCCATTCTGAAGGGATCCATGCTCTTCTAAGGGAATAATTGACGAGACCTAACAGATCATTCGGATATTCCCTGTGAAGTATTTTTAGCATTGTATTTGTTATTCCATCGGGGCCTGGTGCTGCATTTGGCAATCTTTCCATAGCCTGATTTAATTCGGAAGTCGATATTTCTGTGTAGTCATAGATGGTTGTTGTGTAAGCCGAATTAGGAAGATGCGTTGAGAACCTGTTTTCTAATTCTTTAGCCAACTGATTCAAAGATTCCTGTAGTTCCTGTGAGGTGTAAACTACTGAGTCAACGTTTTCTGGTATAGGGGTCTTCTTCCTACCACGAAGGAAGTTGAATAAAGCACGTTTGTTATTTGATTTAGACAGGTACTCGAAATGTTCTTGGTCATATTGCTCTTTCGCTCGCGATACAGTGCGTTTAAATGTTGCCGCAATGAACTGATAATCCTTCCAATTTTTTGGACTCTGATTACATATAAGTCTTTTCCATGCGGCTTTTCTTCTTCTATAATCTCGTGTGCACTCATCATTCCACCATCTACTAGGTTGGGCACTTTTGGATGACGACGAAGCAATTACAAATTCTGAAGTGTTCTTGGAGATTTTTAAAGCAGAACAGAGATTTCTGCCGAGGTCTTCATTTTGACCACTGGACACTGCCCTGATGTTGGAACGCAAGCAGTCTTTAAATTTTTTGTAATTGATCAATGTTTTCTTTGTCCTTTCAATAGATTTCACAGCACATGAGATTTCAAAGTATACAGGAAGATGGTCACTGTTTGAAGAGAAATCAATTGTTTTCCAAGACTTTATTGAAACACTTGGGCTGCAAAACGTGAGATCTAATACCGATCGTGTCCGTCCGCGAATAAAAGTAGGCTGTCTATCATTTAGGCAGGTAAGATTTTTATTAATCATCCAATCCCACAGAAGAGTACCAGAATGGTCTGTTCGAAATCCCCATGAAACATGATGTGAGTTGAAATCACCAGTCAGAAGGAAATCATTCTTGCAATTAGCTAAGGCAGTATTTTTCGTTACTTCCCTCTCTTATTTCACTTTATCTCTTTCTAACTTGGTTTCCTACATCCCTTTCTTCCTCCCGAAACACTACAGACAGGCGTTGTGCTCCTCCAGGTAGCAGCTGCCAGCTTTCTCTCTCCCTCTGTGTGACTGTGTATTAAAATTAAATAACAACTATAATAATGTACCGAATCCTTGGGTGGTGATTTTAATCCCACATTTCATTGTGGGTACGTGCCGTGTCTTCAAGAAACATTATCACCATCATTACCAGTGGCACGAGCGATCGAGCTTTCCAGTGGACAATGCCCCGGCCAAAATCCTGCGCTTCACGCCTTGTCTTCACTGTGCTTTGGTTTGCGAGGTACTTTGGTTTTGCCTAACTACCAAACGCCTTATCGTAAGCTTCCAGAGTATTCAGCATCGTTCGCGTTCCTAAGACCTTCTTAAAGCTCCAGTAGGAACAACCCTCATTGCATTTCTCGCCTTGCGATCCCAGTTTGCTCGACAGTATCGCAGCTTGAGACTTCGTCTTCTTGGCACGTGCGAGCGTCTCGCCGCAAATTCCGGTTCAGAAAAGTCGTCATGGATCACAGGACAAGAAACCGACCCTTTTCCTACTTGCGACCTCGACCGCAGATGCCGAACCCGTTGCTGGAACGAGCGTTGTTCCCCAACACTTCGCGTACTCCTGAGTTGAATGGAACGCAACTTCAAGACCAGGAACAAGGACCGGAACAAGAGGAAGACACTGCGGAGGAGCATTCAGATCCAGTTCCAATCGTTGAAGGTGGCCGGAGAGCTGCTGGCGTCACGGGACCCTCGTCAAGCACTACGGCGTCGAGGAGTCCAACTTTCTACGCTGCACAGGCAAGAAACAAGGACAAAAGGCAGCCCGCATCACTCGGGTCTCCAGCAGCGAACCGTGGAAGCGCGCACTTCGCGAAGAGGGGCACAAGAGCGGCTAACGGAAGAGGCGGGTCGAACAGAACGCTACTTCCAAATTATGCA
This sequence comes from Rhipicephalus microplus, assembly GCF_013339725.1. NCBI lineage: Eukaryota > Metazoa > Arthropoda > Arachnida > Ixodida > Ixodidae > Rhipicephalus > Rhipicephalus microplus. Next base: position 74,405,124 of record NC_051167.1, read on the forward strand.
GCTGCATCGAACAATGCTGGGCCCAAAAGCACGCTGACCAAAGGTGCAGGTCCAGGCACTCCTTCTTCTGCGACCTCTTCGAGGGAGAGGCCAGGATTGAGGGCAACGACGACTGATGGGGCAGCTGGGAGCGGCCGTTTCACGGGTGACCGGACTCCTAGACAGCTGAGTCGCTCTATGGACCAAGACAACTGGGCACCTTCCACGGACTGCAGCTCGATGTTCATGACCACGGTGGAATCGGTAGGACCCTTCGCGACATCTAGAGACGTTTTAAACGGCGGGGATATACTGTATCGAGAAAATTATCTCGAGGGAAACCCAGCTGCGTCCCGCGAACCTCCACCTACCACCGGCAGCCGAATGTATTCACCTATTTCCCGTATAGCGAAGGAATTTTGCGTGAAGCATTTGGGGACGCAGTGTGTGGTGCTCGCGGTGGTTTCGCTGCTGATCGGATCTTTCATTACGATCATGGTAGTCGAGCTATTTTCCAAGAGAGACGGCCAAGGCTTCGGTGCCCCTGTCGTCACTGGACGCCAGCACCCACCCGTAGCGTCTGAAAGAGACGCGAAGATGGGCGACGAGGAGATACGGGAAGATGCGGTGAGCGACCTGGTCACGTCGCGTGCGGCGTCAAAAGCGACGAAAAGGCCAGTCTTCACCCTGGTGGACTACGAGGACACCAAGGCACCCGGCGAGGTGGCTTCGTACGCCTTCGAGTGCGACACCGACGCCTGCCGCTGGCAGAGCCGGCTGGTTGATGAAAAATTGAATATGAGCGTGGACCCGTGCGTGGATATCTACGGGTACGTCTGCTCGGCTGCCTGGGACTTGAACGGAGACCTGCCATACAGAGCAGCGGGACGTGCCTTCTTGATCAACGAAGTCACCAGGTAATGTCGCTAGTCTCCAAGATTTATGAAACTTAACCGAACAGTGGCGCGGGATTTTAAGCCTAGCTTTCAAGGACCGGCTGCACTTAATTAAATATGTTCACAAGATGGTCGCGATTACAACATGGTTCAGTGTGATCTCGGCATTCCATACTTTAAGCTAGGTACGGACATGAAAAGGCAGACCCGGTGTACAGGGTCGTCTATATAGTTCTAAGGTGAATATTTTATTAGTATTTCATTTCACACCATATTTTCGCATCATATAAAGAATTTTCTTCCTTAAGTACCCTAAAAGTTCTCGTTTTACTGGTTTGATTAGTAATAAAGTGTTCACCCAGAGGAGTTCTTTGATTGATTGATATTTGGAGTTTAAAGTCCTGTGGCGACCACTGCACACAGACATGCGCAGCCTTCGTCTCGTCACTGATAAGCACGGCGTGACACGGCCACTTGCTGCAACGCGCTTCCGATAAAATACAGCGCCACGAAGTTTCACCGAAGGCTTACGTCATTACTGCTAGCTATATAACCCAAGCTACCAAGCTTGGTTTCAAGATTGTTTCTCTAACCGTTCGAGCGCAGCATCGGCATGCTTGCCCTGCCGTTGCAACCACGTTAATAAACATCGTTACGTTTTATGTTGGGATCCGTCTTTCGCCGACTCCAGCATCCCACAGTCCCAAAAACCACTATATGATAATGAGAGACGCCGTAGTGGAGGACTCCGGAAATTTCGACCACGTGATGTTCTTTGACGTGCACCAATATCTGAGCACACGGACCTATAGTATTTTCGCCTGCATCGGAAATGCAGCCGACGCAGCTGGCATTCAATCCCACGACCTGTGGGTCAGCAGCCGAGTACCTTAGCCACTAGACCACTACGTCAGGGCACAAATGGAGGAGGAAACGACCCACACCCTAGGAAGCTTATTAGCCCCTAAAAGTGAGTCGTAGTGCTTGGGAATACCTAGAATATATTTCTAATATATCGAAGACTATTTGGGTTTCACAGTGATGTGTGAACCAAATCTGACACCATGTAAAGACTGTAACTCACGACATTCTAGCAACCACCGTATAAGTTTGCTGTCAGTCGCAAATGGTATACGTAAACAACGACGAGCGAATGATCTTCCTGAGACCGCGACAGCAATTTCAGCAGTTTAAGCTGCTCGCAAGAAGCAGATTTCGCAAACCCAGTGAACTGTGTTGACTTGTCTTCAAAATGTCTATTGCTGTACAGTGCTGGCTTGCGGATGCTGCGTTGCCGGAACTTTAAAATCAATGTAAAATGTTTTATGGAGACAGTTTATAGTGCACACAACTGAAGCAAGAAATGTCCCTTCTGATGTGCCTCGAAATCGTGTCAGTGCTCTTTCAAGTGCACACGACTCTGTGCGTTACAAGATGATGGAGATATATTTGAAATGATGAAATATGTGTACGTTACAGGATACATAGATTATACTGAACGGAAGAAACATGTGCGTTGCATGATACAGAGATATTACTGAGTTGATTAAACATGTACCTTACATGATACGGAAATTTTATATAACCGATAGAACATGTACGTTACAGGATACGGAGATTTTATTGAAGGGATAAACATTTATGTTACAGGATACGCAGATTTTATGGAAGTGATAAAACATGTACTGTCCGTGTCAAATGAAAACCAAATAGCGGCAAGCCTTCGCGACGGTATAGAGCGCACCGTCCAGTCATCAACGTTGACAGGCGTGCACATCCTGTACGGCAGCTCTGCGCATATACGCCTTGCCGATGTTGAGCAGAATATCATGGACAGCAGGCTGCAGGACACCGACAGTCACGAGGACGAACTGCGAACACAGTCTGCAACGATACAAGAGGCGCTGTACGTCGTCTGTCGGGGTGGCGATTCGTCATGCGTACCAGACGGCAAAGACTGATGCAGGACCGAAACGACAAGCAGCAACTTATAATGCCCTGCAGATGCAGTTCATGTTGAAAAAAAAAAATTGATTGATATGTGAGATTTAACGTCCCAGAACCACCATATCATTATGAAAGACGCCGTAGTGGAGGGCTCAGAAAATTTCGATAACCTGGGGTTTTTTATCTGAGCCCACGGGCCTACAGTATTTTCGCCTCCACCGAAAATGCAGCAGCCGGGATTCGGTCCCGTGACCTGCGGGTCAGCAGCCGAGTACCTTAGCCATTGAACCACCGCGGCGGGGCAATGTTGAAAATAGCGCAACCGTACACGGGGACGAAAGAAACAATGGGACAACTAAGAAGTTTATCAGAAATAACACAGTTTCATACAAGAGAATCACGTGCACGCTCATAAACGGGAGCCCAAGCATATGCAAGGATACGCCGCATGTATGTGTAAAAATCGCGTGCTCGATGACAATGTAATTACCAAAAGGCGCCTGAAGAGAAGTCGGCTAGCTCTGCGACGATGATACTGAAGGATGTTAATGCACACATCTTTTTCTTCACAAATAGGATGGGCAAGATTGATTTCCGTCACGAGTTGATTCTTGTAAAGGTGAATGATCAAAGCAGGGATACCAACCACATGCACCTCAGTGCCCTCCGTTACGCGACAATTTATCAGAGCTGTTGACCCTTTCATGCGCTTTTTAGTAACTTAGTTATGAGTGAGTGCCTGCGCAGTTGTTTCTACGTTGCCGCGTAGTTGCGCTGTTTTCAAGAAAAATTCCAACTTGCCCATCGAAACTCAGTACTGCTGAACGAAATTTCAGTGCCCGTAGAAAAGAAAATTCACTAGCTGAGTGCGCAATCTGTATGGTAGGATTCTTGAGACGCGGTAGCCGCAAGATAAGAGTGCAGACACCGTCGAACATTGAATTTGATCTCTCTGCAGGGACATGCATGGTTGATCGCGGGTGGACGTAAATTCTTAGTGCAGGCTGAAACGATAAGCCAGCGTTTCGGTACTTAATTTATCGCCAACACAAAGTCACAGTGGTTCAGAAGAACTCGTTGTACTTGACACGCAATGAATAAACTGCAGGGTTGGGTACGCAAAGTTCTTCATGTACCAATAACAGGCAGTGGAGACACCATCGGACGTTGAATTCGATCTCCCTGCGACTCGGTTGACCGGGTGGACGAAAATGTATCAATGGTCAGCAAGCGCTGATCGTGCTCCATGAGGCACATGTCCGGGTGCAGGTACATTGTACCTGCACCGGGAAGGGGTGTGTCCTCAATCGGAAACTACAATGTTAGCGCCTGATCATAGACGAAAAGGAGGAAAAACACCTACTTAGCACTTTCATAAGTAAGGGAAGTCGGTCAGAGATCTACAAGATGAAGGCGGGATATTGTTAATAAATTAGAGCTGTGAATTGAATCAGTTGGGTATCAATATTGCGTATGCTGAAAGGAAAAATTCACACTTGCTTTGTGGGCGTAATGTAGCTCTTGTTTCTAAATATTTGCCGCGTTATAGATATTCTACAAAAAAGAAAAAAAAACAGACGAAGTCCTGTTGGTGCCGACTTTTTATGCAGTATTGCAACATCTGACTGGCCATGTGACAGTGGTAGAACCAGAAGGAAGAACCACATGACAACACATTCCACAAGACACTACATAACTTCATACACAACACCAGCCTAACAACGCACATTTAACAAAATACTCGCAAAAATATTATGCCTTAAAGGCAAGTTTTTGTCGCAAATAAAAAAAGTATTAAGTTGAAAGGTATGTTTGACAGAAAGCTATAACTTGTCGTACCGCTCCGTAATTAGACAGCACATTGTACAAGTGTGGGTGGCCTAACCACTCGCCGATTTATGTTGTTAGCGAGAAGAAAAAAAAAACGATTGTCACGGCACCTCAACAACCTTCTTTAGTGATTAGCAGAATGATGCCTAGTTTGTTATGGTTAGCACATACTGTTGGCAGCTATATATCGAAAGAAAACAGAACGTTGTTGCTTCTAAGCACGTGTTAAAAGGAAGACCCCCAATGCTGAGCGAGGTACCATTCAGGTGATGAGAACATCCTACTGCAATGTTTTTCAGGTATCTCCAGGAGCACATGCACACTATACCGGCCCGGGCCATGACAGGAGTCGACCACATCGACCAGAGCTTCCTGGATCGCTCGAGCCGTATCCTGAACGTCTGCCTCAACAACACAGCGCCAAGAGACTTGACACAGTGGGACGGAATACGCGCTTTATTGCGGGAAACGAATCTAGAAGATTGGCCCTACTCCGATACACCACCAGCGCAGCCACATCGACCTTTCAGGATAGATACCGTGCTTAAGATCATAGACCGGCAGCTCGCCATCTTTCCGATCGTGTATGTCTCTCTACGCAAGTCGGTAGAAACCAGCTCGTACGTCTTGCACCTGGAGGCACCGAAGAATTTCTCTTCGTACATTATGAGGTCCAGAAGAATAGCGAGTCGTTGCCTTACAGGGAGATACTTCGGCAAATCCTGACCCTCTGGAAGTCACTGCCCCACAGCAATGACTTGGCGGAGGAGATAGAGCACTTCGAGGGTCAGCTTTTAGAAGCGTCGCAGCCCTTCAACAAGGCAGCCTGGAAGACTGACGTTTCCTACACCCTGAGAAAGTTCCCACGCATGCCAAAGTTTCGCGTGGACTCTTACCTCTCCCATCTCCGCCCAGAGGAAGAGGGTGATGTGGTGGTTCTAAACCCCGCATACGCCAGCAAACTTTACCCAATCCTTCGGGTGGCCAGTCCGCGAACAATACTGAACTTCCTCGGCTTCCGGGTGGTTGCACTCCTAGCGCCGTTGCTTCCACAGGAGTCCGTACCTCGGGACATTCTACGCATGGGCTACCCGAGTTTCAGCACAGCCTGAATACGAGAACTCAGAGTTGCTTCCACCTAGTGGAGCGGGTGTTCCCGCACGGCATCCGGTGGATACTGCGCGATATCCTCGCCAGGACAACCGACCTCGACCGCCAATGGGCCGCGACAATCAAGAGCATGGTCTTGTCGCTGGAGCATACATTTCGCGCGGGAACACCTTGGATGCAGAACGGAGAGATCACGAACGTAATCAAGCGTCTCAAGTCTCTTCAGGTAGGTTATCTGGCAGGCCAAGAACGCGAAGAAGAAGTCGAACACTACTATGCGTCTGTGAAGGCAACCGACGCTAGCCTCGACAATCCAGTCAGCTACTACAGTGAGCTCCTATCGAAGAGTTTGCGCAAGTACTGGAAGTCGAGTGCCGACGGCGCCAACTACGACGCTCGCTTCAGCGAGCGCCTCACTGACCTCGACGTGGCTTGGACACGATCGCCGGAGTCAGCGCTTAAGGTATACCTGACTTCAAGCACTGTGGCTGCCGCGTCGCTGGTGACGCGGTCCAACTACCCGTCCACGCTTTTCTCTCTGCTGGCTGCCGACGTGGCGCGGGCGTTGTTCATGGCCTCTTTGGACAACCCGCAGTGGTCCAGTTTGACTCGGGACAGGTTCCAGGCGATCCAGTACTGCCTACTAAGTCGCTACAAGCATGGTGTGCGCGCCGCCAACGCCTCCGCCGCCAACGTGCGCAACTTTCTCGCCGACATTTTGGCCGACAACGCCGTGTTGAAGCCCCTGATCGCCGCATTCAGGCGCTTTCTCGCATGGCGCATTATTCGTGCCCGGTCGCAGGTCTGCCGGCCTTACTGTCGACAGGCTGTTCTTTATCAACTACGCGGCTGGTTTTTGTGTCCCCAAAGTCGAGGAGGAGCAAGTGCAGAAGCGGCTGCGCTACCGACTGGGCCTTCCAGCGCGGACTCGCGTCAATCTAGCGCTTCTAGGACTTGAAAGAGTTCCGGGACGCTTTCAAGTGTGCGCGTCAGTTCGGCGACGTCGCGTTGTCCCGTGTGGAATGTGGGCAGCAGAGACGGTCCCGCGGAGAATGACGCGGACTAGTTCTGTGCAGCTCCCTAAAAACGCATCACGCATCGCGAGGCCCATAACGTCGCCAGCAGGGCACATATCGATGGTTGCATGATGTTTAAGAAGTGACGTATAGTGTTTTGTTTTCAGTTTTCCTCAAATGAGAATGTGATAGTAATGCAATTGGTTGCCATTGCGATTGTTGATTTAATATGTATGTTGCATTTAGTTTAGCTTATGCAAGGTAACCTGCACAGTATCGTCATGCTCATACCCGAACTATAAGATTTGATGTCTTAGATTTCGCACTATGGCTTTAAACTGTTAGAGAAGTGCACTGTCCGACCTATGCCGCTTCCACTCGGATTTAATAAAACAGAACGACTGATCCTATTGACAGCATATATGTTCAATGCTATAAACTTTCATATTAAGTTTAACAGCTGAGCTGTTCAAGTCAATGGTCAGTCAATAATCTGAAATGTGGGGTTTGACTTCCCAAAACCACCATATAATTTAGAGAAGCGGTCAGTCAATAATCTGTCAACGAAACTAGCATCATCGTAAACCGGCATGTGCTCTCTTCTACTGTTGTCCACCTTCTACAGATTTGACAGGCTCACAATTCTCATGACTTTGATGGGTGAGAGAACAAGCGCGAGGAAAAATAAGGCGAGATGCTCTTGGAGAGGTTGGGATTTGAACACGCCAACGCGCGATCCGAAGGCAAACGTCCTAACCATTCGGCTACCAGGCTCGCTAGCATAACATAACATAACCTTGTATACCGAGGGGTTCATTAACGAAAGTGAGGATGAGGAGGAAAGATCTGGGAGAGCGTGCGAACGAGAGAAAGGAGTAAGTGAGAGCAAAGCAAGGGATAGAAACCAAGAAATAGGAAATGAATGGGAAGAGAAACAGAGAAAAGGAGAAATATATAGAGAGAAGGGCAAAGAAAGAGGAAAGCAGAAATAGAGTGAAGGAAAAAAAGAGATAGATGTAGTGAGAAATACGAATAAACAGACACACACACAAAAAAAACATTGGCATTGCCAAAAAAAAAAATAACGTAGCCGGAAAGACCGCCATATCTACATAGTGAATGTTAGAGGAGCTTGATTCAAGACGATCGAGTAACCAACCCGCGAATCCTCCGTACACATGACAACGTTGTTATATATACATTGCATACACAATATTTTTATATACATTTGCTCAACATACGGTTCTACGCATTTGGATGCACAACATACATTGGACACAATTGGATGCACTATATACATTTCGGTGCACTAAATACATTCTGATAAAAGCGCGTCTTTAAAGATAACTGACTGGATTTCCAGAGAAGGCAAGCAGCTTAGGGGGAGACATAAAGTTAGGGGGCAGATGAGGTTAAGAAATTTGTGGGTATACAAGGCTGCAGCAAGCACAGGACCGAGTTGACTGGCGGATCATGGGAGAAGCCTTTGTCCCGCAGTGGACGTAATCAGGCTGATGATGATGATGCGATTTGTTTTATGTACACAAGAGATGTTCCTTTACGAAGTACAAGAATGGCGTTCCTCGATGAGCTCGGGCACTCGTTGCCCTTTAAAGATAATCGCTTTACGATGCATGAACTATATGCATTATTGTATATATATATATATATATATATATATTGAAGTAGAGTTTACGTTGCGAGGAGGCGCGGCCGCAACTTGCGCGTACGTTGGAGGGCTAGACGGAGGTGGCTGGACGTAGGCTGGACCAGTGAGTGATGTTAGTTCCTCCCTTACGATGTCACGGAGGGCCATGCTTGAAGGCTGTGTGACAGATGGAGAGGGTACGCGCAAGTTGCGGCCGCGCCTCCTCGCAACGTAAACTCTACTTCACCGCTGCCATCATTCACGCCGGTTGCTGCTGCACCACCGGTCCACTTCCGGCCAATCCCACCCGACCCTCCGTCAGTCCACTTGAGTGCGCTACCTCCCGGTGTGCCGAACGACCTCTACTACCCGCCTTGGCGCCCGTCTCACCCAACATGCTTTTACTGTGGATATCGTGGCCATATATCGCGCTTCTGCCGCAAGCGCCAGCAGGACGAGCGTCGCGGGTACGACATGCGCGAACGGGACTTTTCCAGAGGGGATTCTTACGCTCGGCGTTATTCATCTGGACAGCAGCGGTCTCCATCTCCGCCCGCGTCGACTGAGACGCGGAACACTTACCGTTCAAGCCGACGCCGATCACCTTCGCCCTTCCGTCGCTCCTCCTCCCCTCTTCGGCCAGCCTCGTTTACTACTGATAACCGGTCGGAAAACTAAATGATGCAGTTTTCGGAGGAGAAACTGCATGTAACAGTAGGACTCATATTCCTCCAGCACGCCCGTTCAACATGGTTTCTGTTACGGTGGAAGGAGTTCTCGTGGACGCTTTGGTGGACACCGGTGCTACAGTTTCTGTGATTAGGTATGATTTGTGCAAACGCCTGAAGAAAGTAATGACACCTTATAATGGACCCAATCTAGTCGAAGCCCAGGGGAACGCTATCCGCCCTTTTGCTCTTTGTACTGCTCGTGTGTTTATAGATGACATTTTGCATTACATCGAGTTCACTGTGCTTACCCGGTGCTCTCACCAGCTAATTCTAGGGTGGGACTTCCTATCTTCTTCTTCAGCCGCTATATGTTGTGGTGAACGAATTCTGCACCTAACTAATACGGACTCCATGTTCGACGAAGGCGTCTACAAGACTCTACGCCTGTTCGCTCGCGAAGATCTCGAACTACCGCCACACCAAGAACGAATTGTGACCCTGATCTCTAAGGACATCGACCACGGTGACGTCTTGGTGTCCCCTTCGTCGACTTGCGTCGCAAAAGGCATAGCCCTTGCATCAGGTGTCGTACGCTTTCACCATGGCTCCGCGCTCGTCATTGCTACGAATGAAACGCCAGAGAAAGTTCTCCTGCCAGAGGGCACTGCAGTAGCCTGTGTTGTGGATGCTGAGCCTGTCAGCGTCACGCCACTTAACCCTGCCTCTACCAACGACCGTTCTATGAGTAAGCCTGCCTCATCCTCTCCCTTCACAGCTCTTATCAGTGATGACTTAACAGCTATGCAGGCGCAGCAGTTGCTTGCGTTATTAACGAAACACGCCGATTCTTTCGACACCTGCTCTTCAACGTTGGGCCGAACTACCACTGCAGCGCATCGCATTCAGACGGAAGGAACATCTATTGTACATCGCCGCCCGTACCGCGTGTCTCTCGCTGAGCGAAAAATCATCGATGAAAACGTCGCTGACATGCTCCAACGAGAAATAATTCGTCCATCAACTAGCCCTTGGTCATCCCCTGTTGTTTTGGTACGGAAAAAAGATGGCTCCGTGCGCTTTTGCGTTGATTACCGGGCACTTAACAACATCACACGCACGGACGTATACCCCATGCCACGCATCGACGACGCCCTTGATTCACTGCAAGGCGCCGAATACTTTTCAAGCCTTGATTTGCGTTCGGGATATTGACAAATTCCCATGCACGATGACGACAAAGAAAAAACGGCATTTGCAACCCCCGATGGCCTATACGAATTTAACGTGATGCCTTTCGGGCTCTGCAATGCGCCCGCGACGTTTGAACGCATGATCGACACCGTCCTGCGTGGTCTGAAATGGAAGACGTGTCTCTGCTACCTTGATGACATTATCATCTTTTCATCAACGTTTTCTCAGCACCTGAGCCGCTTGGATGACGTCCTAACATGCCTCGCCGGTGCGGGTCTGCAGCTCAACACTAAGAAGTGCCGTTTCGCCACCAAATCCATCAAGGTTCTCGGTCATGTCGTCAGCAAGGACGGTATTCGCCCTGACCCCGAAAAGATCGCTGCCGTCCTTCGATTTCCATGCCCCACAAGACTTAAGGATTTGCGAAGTTTTCTTGGCCTCGCATCATATTTTCGTCGCTTCATACAAAATTTCGCTTCAATAGCTGCGCTACTTCACAAACTACTTGCAACTAATGCACCCTTTGTGTGGTCCGAGGAATGTCAGTCGGCGTTTCACCTATTGAAGAAAGCTTTGACGTCAGAACCTGTACTCTGCCATTTTGATGACACCGCCCCAACACTCCTGCATACCGACGCCAGCGGCTGCGGTATAGGTGCTGTTCTCCTCCAACGCGATAACTCTGGACGGGAAAGGGTCATCGCATATGCTAGCCGAGTGCTAACTTCTACCGAAAAAAACTATACCATCACTGAGCAGGAGTGCCTCGCTGTGGTTTGGTCCATACAAAAGTTCCGTCCTTATCTGTACGGCCGTCAATTCACCATCGTAACGGACCACCACGCCTTATGCTGGCTTTCTACAATGAAGAACTTGTCCGGACGCTTGGGTCGTTGGATTTTACGCCTACAGGAGTATCAGTTTGAGATTATTTATAAATCGGGCAAAAAACATCAAGACGCCGACGCTCTTTCTCGTTGCCCACTACCTGCAGCGTCGTTCGACACTTCAGCTGCCACCTCCAACGACACCAGTGCGGACGTGACTCCCACTTCTGTTGCCTTGCTCGCCTCGCTGTACCAACCGCCAATCGACGATGAACAACCCTTCAATTCTCACCAGCAGGCTGACCCGTATTGTCGGCGCATTATAGACCACCTTTCAGGAGCTACGCGTCCACCCAATGCACGCCTTCGTCGACAACTCGAGCACTTCAAGTTTCAGGACGGTGTGCTGTATCGTCACATATATCATCCTGACGGCACACGCTGGGTACCTGTTCTGCCACGCGCTCTTCAACATCATGTACTTAACGCCTTTCATGACGATTTGACTGCTGGCCACCTAGGCTTTCACAAAACCTACGACCGCATTCGAAGCCGCTTTTATTGGCCTGGGATTTCTACCAGCGTAGCAAAGTACGTGGGTTCCTGCTCTCCATGCCAACTTCGCAAACTTCCGACATCTCCCCCAGCTGGTCAGTTACAGCCAATGACGTGCCCTAAAACACCTTTCGAGGTCGTCGGTGTCGATCTTTATGGACCCCTTCCTGTTACTGGTGCTGGAAATAGATGGATAGTCACCGCCGTAGACCATATGACACGCTACGCCGAGACAACTTCAGTAGCTACTGGTTCAGCATCGGAAGTTGCTGACTTCGTCCTTCAGGCCATAATACTACGTCATGGTGCACCTCGTGTACTTCTGAGTGACCGTGGAAAGGTGTTCTTATCACAGCTTTTAGGTGAAGTTCTTCGCGTTTCTGGTACCACACACAAGATGGCGTCTAGCTACCATCCTCAAACAAATGGTCTGACCGAGACATTTCATCGAACCCTTGCTGACATGATAGCCGTATACATTCAACCGGATCACAGAAACTGGGATAAACTTCTACCGTTCCTCACTTTCGCCTACAACACCGTTGTTCAGCGCACAACAGGCTACTCACCGTTTTATCTCGTTTACGGACGTTCACTTACTTTCTTTATCGATGTTTCCTTCTTCACCAGCAATGGCCCTACATCACCATCTTCTTGCGAAGAATATATTTCTCGCCTTGCCCAGTGCCGCCAGCGCGCTCGTATGAACACGGAAGCTACGCAACAAGCAAGGAAGGCCGTCTACGACACCTCTCATCGTGTGGTATCATTCCGACCGGGTGACGAGGTGCTGCTATTGACACCAATTCGCACACCTGGTCTCTGCGACAAGTTCCAGCCTCGATTCATCGGCCCATATGTTGTTTTAGAGCAGACTTCACCTGTCAACTATCGTGTGACGCCTCTTGTCGTGCCAACTGACTGTCGTTACCGCAGCACCGAAATTGTACACGTTTCCCGCATGAAGCTTTTCACACGACGTTCCTTGTCACCTTGACTACCCGCCCGCAGCGGCCAGGCTGGCCGCTTCCACGGGGGGGAATCAGTGTAGGCATCTATTATGCGCTTCATCCTCATCTGAACAGCAGTCAATCATCATCATATGTTCTGGCTGACAATCATCATCTGCTTGGCACGAGCGCTTCTTTGTCGGGTCCGTTGCGCTTGTTCGTTCCCGAGTTCACGGCCAATAAACCTCGCTACAACCGAGTCGTCATAATATATATATATATATATATATATATATATATATATATATATATATATATATATATATATATATATATATATATATATATATATATATATAATATATATATATATATATATATATATATATATATATATATATATATATATATATATATATATATATATACGCAAGATGTGTTATTTTTTAATTTATTTTTAAAGAAGTACACCTACCCCAGGACGTTCGATCCGCTTCCTTGTGCAGACACCTGGAACGAATGCATTCATGTGCATGTTTCCAACGTTCCACATCTCCGTGAAACAGAGCTCATTGGCTGTGGTCACGACTGGATTGTGTCCGATGTCATCAACGTGTGCGTTGAGGGACCGCACGTTGAGAAGGACATTGGTGAACTTGTTCTAGTCGTCGGCGTCTTCTCGCAGGGCACGAAGGTACCATTGCTTTAGCGTGGGCAACGTATGCTGCTCGAGACGCCGTAACTCAGTGAGCATGCCCTTGTACTCGATGGAGATTTTGCTTACGTTATTACACACGCACACACACAAAGGCACGCACGAACATGAAGTATATGCAGTGGAAACTCCCCCCCCCTCTCCTTCCCGAAAACGATTCTGGCTACGCCTCTGAAGGCAAGTCAGCCCTTTTTCATCGCTTTAGCTGGTGACTGATGTATCATTAGGACCCCGGGCTAATCTCATTTGACAGGCGGCTAGAAAGCAGCAGAGCGCGATACGGTTGAGAGCCATGAATAACGTGTACTATAGCATCAATATAGTATATGAGCTGCCGCGCGCTGAACAGTTTACCAAAAATGAAGCCAACCGTTCAAAAATACGCGAAATTAACGTTATTATTTGGAACAGTAGCGTCTTCCGAGTAGAATTTGAATGTTTACAGTTTTCCCAACTTTCGTTCAGTATTCATTTAAAAACTGTTTGTACGCCCAGCGAACGTCAAGCTGTTCGTAGTGTTGACTCGCAACGCACTCCCACTCCACAAACTCTGTATATAGAGCTGGCAGGTGCATAACGAAAAGCACACATGCGCCTCAAAAATCAACCTCGGCTTGACGACATAGGGATTAGAGGTTGAAGATTGGCACCTCGGATGACCCTTTCTGGGAAACTAGCAGGTTGTTGACCCCATTTACTGGGCGGGACAAGGGCGGTGGTGGTGTTAGTGGTTAGGGTGAAAAAGGAAGAGGCGCTTATTGCTACAACCCTCAGGGAGCACGGAACAGCGCCTGGACAAGGACGGTCTGGTGAGATTTGCGTGCTGTCGGAGAGGAGATGCCGCAGGTGCACGGAGTGCTAAAGTGCTTCCCTCCACTCTGGAATGTTCGCAGTCACTAAAGACATTCCAGAATGCCACAAAAAAGTGTTGTACATTAAAAAAAAATACGGTAAGGGTTTCGCCGGGGAGGAGGATAGGGCCCCTCTTTCCTGTTCCGAAACTCTTGAGCGTTTTTTTGTTCTTTTTCCTTTTCTTCAACCACACATTCGGTCAGTCTTCAATGGCCAAGGCGGAGTGTACACGGAGTTGGTTTTGATGCGGCGACACAGCGTCGCTTGTATACTCGAAGAACTCCGTGGACCACTCATGCTTCTAAAATCCCGTGGATTACCCTGAAGCGATTGCATCCTTGCTCTACTGGTAAGTGTTAGCTCTTACTTTCGGACTTGTCTTCGCGCTTCGCGTACAACAGCGCAAGCCTTTTTCATTGCCCTCGAACCCAACATCGGGCGAGATCTCATAAAAACTCTTAACTTATAAGCTCTCGCCGACAAGATGTTTAATAAGTGCAAGAGATTGCCTATTAAGTTTTATTGAGGTAGGGCGCGATTCAGTTGTCAGCTGACTTAGTCAATCAGCACTAGTGCTGCATCTCATGCAAAAAAAAATATTCGCAAAACCACGGTGATTCGGGCGCTTTCTGCCGTTGTGGACAAAACGACGTGATCCAGGTGGCTCGACCATGACACACCAAGGCATGGTATGCAGAAAGCCACAGCGCAGTAACCCGCCAGTGAATACACCGATCGTGTCCTGTATCTGCTGTACCTGTATTGATCTGTAGAGGTTGAGATTAATGTCACCTCGACTACTCCATTACGGTAAGTTCTGCTGCAATAATTTATTTATTTATTCTATTTATTTATCAGATACTGCCGGCTGCCTTTTGGGAGCCATGGCAGGAGGGGGTACATCACATTACAATGTTACACATTGCATCGTTTCAGTTGACAACCGAAATAAAAAAAAGAAAGAAAAACAGAACAAATGCACATATATCTAATGATAAAAACACATGCTGTCGAATGTGAACTCAAGACGCGAATATAAAAAACAAGCCCAACAGCATTTGCAATAATACAGAGGTAGGACACAGGAGCAATAACACGTACAGGATCGAGTGAAGAAACACCCGAAAGACGCGTACAACATTTCAGAACATGAGTGAAACAGCCAACAAAACAAATAAGCATGTGAACCGAAGGACAGCTTACGTCAACAGAAGAATACCGCGAAATAAATGGTTACCCGCCTACATTTCAAGCTGTAAAAGAGAAAGAATGACAAGAACTGCGCATAACATCACAGATAATCTTGCACGGCATTTGTGAACGCATGAACTGATGATAGGCCGACTATGTCACATAGAAGCTCGTTCCATTCTGCTATCGTTCGAGGAAAAAACGAAAATTGATACACCTTCGTCTTAACTCGTGGCCTTACAATCGTCTTACTGTGCTTCCATCTTGTTGGCCTTGCGCTGTTATAGTGCATGCAATCAGTGAAGCCCATTCTAATGTTACCGTTTACAATATTGTAATGCATTTGCAGTCGATGCAGTTTCCTGCGTGATTATAGCGTTGGAAGTTCACTTAAATGTCTGAGGTTAGTAATGGACACGTGCCTGCCGTAACAGTTGAAGATGAATCTTAGCGCTTTTTTTTGAACGAGTTCAATGCAATCGATGACACATTTGGTGTGCGGGTCCCAAACTACGTCCGCATATTCTAATAGCGGTCTAACTAATGTCGTGTAGGCCACAAGCTTAGTTTTAGGAGTGCAATGCATCATGCGATTTCTTAGCATGTAAAGTTTTCTCAAAGCCTTGGAAACAATGAATTGCACATGACCACTACAGCTTAGCGTAGGACTGATATGCAAACCCAAGTATTTAAATTGGTCTACTGAAGCTAATGGAACATTATTGATGCTATAGGTGCAAACCAGCGGCTCCTTCTTGCATGTAACACTCATCTGAACACACTTGGAAACGTTTAGGCGCATCTGCCATGTTGAGCGCCAGTTGCTAACAGCTGCTAAGAAGTTATTTAGTATTTGTTGATCTTTCACTGACTGAATGTGCATGTATGCAACGCAATCGTCTGCAAATAAACGGCAACATAATACTGGTGACGTAATCTGTAAATCATTAATATAGATTAAAAAGAGTAACGGTTGAGTCGTGCAGCTCAGGACTTCAAATAAAGTTTCGCATCCATCCATGCATCCATATTTTGACACTTGTAGGTGCTCAGATGGTACACCGCAAAAAAAGTTTGCTTCCGTAGCTGAAATTGTAGCCTAAAATATGAAAAGATGTTCCGTAAAATATGAAACTATTTTCAGTGTCACATAAATATCAGCCAGCTCTTTCTCGTGCACTTTGCACAAAAAAACGCGAAGGAAAGAAAACATGGACAGAAGCGCCTGTCTGTACTATCTTCCTTTCTTGTTCGCGCTTTTTTTTTTTGCACGAAATGCCATTCTCAATGCAATACCGACTCACCCATCACTCAGTTCTTCTAAGTTCTCGCTCTTAGCCGCCGGGAAAGCATAGTGCTTGCGAAGTGCTCACCTAGCGTTAACTACACTTGAAACGCCAAAAAGGCGCTGTGGAGAAGGCTTCGATACAGTGACCTTCTTGCCCAGGGTGCAATTTCAGTTGTTGAAGGTCACTTGTTGACGGCCGGCGTGTGATCAACAGGGCAACAATCTACATCTATATGCTTTTCTCGAGAGGAAGGCGGAAGTTATCACGCCAGTCACCAAATATTGGAGGCCACTCAATCCGTTCTGCAATGTGAGTTCGTTGCCATCGACAACAAGCCAAAACCACCATAATGTCACGGGGTCGTGTCTATATGGCGATGTACGGTTGATGATGTTGTGGCTGCATTGGTGCAAAGAATCAGCGCTTTTCGTCACGTACGTGGTAGAGGTATGTCGTTGGGGCAACAGTCCTACGCCAGTACTCGAACCGAATGCTGTACTCACATAAGCAGCCGCATTCTTTATCATCCGCCGCTGATATCGCCGTCACCGATCCAGTTCGAGCTTCTGCAGCCGTGCGCAGAATAGGTTTTCGCTTGGCGATAAAAATTCCTCAGGCGTCTTCGGCCATGTTCATCATCCTTCTCGCTCTCTCTTGACAGGTGGCGATTACCGACTGTAACACGCGGGATAATGTTTGCATTAACTTGCTGAAAACACACGCCAAAGATGATAAGGCTGTCGTTGGTAAATATAAGTACTCTTATCGAAAGGTTGATCAGCCTGTGCGGCGCACCTATCCTGCTCGGTCAACCTGACTTGCTTTGGGAAGATAAATATATCTATAGATTCACGTTTAATTTGTTGTGTTATCAGAATCATGAACTGACAAAATTCCATACTGCCACGAGCTGGTAAACTCGTGTAAGGTATGCGCAGGCTGGTTGCTCAGTAAATCATATTGTGGAACCAAGACCTTCTTCATTTCACTCAAATGCCATTGCAAACGCGCATTGATTGATTTGTGGGGTTTAACGTCCCAAAACCACCATATGATTATGAGAGACGCCGTAGTGGAGGACTCCGGAAATTTTGACCACCTGGGGTTCTTTAACGTGCACCCAAATCTGAACACACGGGCCAACGAAATTTCCGCCTCCATCGGAAATGCAGCCGCCGCAGCCGGGATTTGAACCCGCGACCTGCGGGTCAGCAGCCGAGTACCTTAGCCACTAGACCACCGCGGCGGGGCAGTGCAAACGCGCACTCCTCAACGAGATGGATGAAAGACGTTATTACATCTATTGAGGAACGGGTGGGGTCTCTAGTCCAGGACCCTATTGGCTTGCGCCCAGGTCCTTGCGCGGGTCACCAGGGCCTTTTGGACCCCCCGGTCTGGGCCGGATGGGGCCGCCTACCACCCATCTCTACTGAAATCTTTAAAGACATCTGTTTTAGATGTGTTGCTCTGGCACTCCCTTATATATGATATAAGAAGCTTGGCACTCTGGCACTCTGGATAGGCAGCTATTTTTTTCGTCAAAGACAGCTGGGGAGTGCAGCAGCGCAGTCGTATTTGCGAGCGTTGGCGTAGATTGCAGGCGTGATCGAGCGCGAGCGCAACGCTAATTCAACTCCAAGGAGTGCCGTGCACGATGTCTGCCTCACTGGAAGACTACACGCAACGCTGTGCCAGAAAGAGCTCGAGCGGTACGAAGAAGCGACGAGGATCAGATGAGTGGAGCCATTCACGCTTCGTGCGGGTGACTGTGTAAGCGACGTGCACTTGGGGTTGCGCGTCTACAGCTCCGATATTCACGAATTTATCGTTCCGAAGACGAGTTTGATTACCCGGGAGCGGTTAAAGTCGTGAAAGGCCCTCGAGGGCCACAACTTTGTGACTGAAGAAAGCCGTGGCTGAACAAAGTCTCCGCCGACCCCGTGATCGTCGTCACTCAAGTAAGACGGGCTAAATTGAGGAGCACTCTTCTCGTGCTCGTACGCCGTACTCCACGTAGAACAACAGCGCAGTGAAATGGGAGTTCGTTCCCCGATATACTTCGCCGTTCCCCGATATACATGCGCAGTGCACGGCAGGGACCTCACCATCCCTCTTGCCCATGAACGAGACGTTGACGGGACACTTGTTAACGCACTACGAGGTGCTAACCTAGACAGAAACAAAAAAAAATCACAGCATGTTCACGGAGTGAATGATGATGAGTGGGGCGAAGCGTCCGTCAGCCCGTCCATGCTTCCGTCAATTCATTCGTTCTTGCTTCCGCCCATCCGTCCGTACGTACGCGCGTCCTTTTATCTGTCCGTCCGTCTTCTAGTCTGTCTGCCCATCCGTCCGCGCGTCCATCTAGTGAACACTCCTAGTACCGCCACCTCGCATCACGTACCTGTGACACATACCCGCTCTAAAGCGGGTATGTGCCACCGGTGGCTACGTACGACAACGGAGGATGGACCGACCCGTGCCTTAAGGAGCTTCGCCCCGAAAATAAGCACCTATGGCAAAATGAAACAATTGCACATGTCTTACTTGAGTGGCGGCGATCGCGGTAATCGGTAGTGATACCCCCCCCCCCCCCACGGGGGGGGGGGGTAGGGGGCTTGTTACAAAGTTGTGGCCCTGGAGAGCCTTTCTCGGCTTCGACCTCTCCCAGGTAATCAATCTCGTCCTCGGAACGAGAAGTTCGTGAATATCGTTGCTGTAGACGCGCAACCACACGTCCACGTCGCTTACACAGTTGCCCACACGAAGCGTGAATGGTTCCACTCAGCAAATTCCCGCCTCTTCGTACCGCTCGAGCTCTTTCTGGCACAGCGTTACGGTGTAGTATTCCAGTGAGGCTGACATCGCACACGACCTTCCTTTCAGTTAAATGTTAAATTTTCGTCGTGCTCGTTCTCGACCACGTCTGCAAGCTACGCCAACGCTCGCAAACACGACATGTGCTTCTGCACTGACCCGCCGCCTCTCGCAAAAAAAAAAAAGAATGGCTGCGTACCCAGAGTGCATAGTGTCGCAGCCGTTCATGCAATCTCCTTATAGGGTAGCTATAGTAGTGTTGCATGGACTACATGTGAGTGACGGGTACTTGTCTGGGTCGATTTTGGAGGGTACGTGTGGGTTGGAATACGATAAGGTATGTAAGCGGCGCCAGGCTACCTGTGCGGCTTTACTGAATTGAGGATGTGATAGGGGATATGTTCTCCGGGCAATCCTTTGGTTTTTTAATTCTTTAGTGTATGTGGTTAGGTGGCCTGTTTGATCTAGAAGGGCTGGAGTCCCTGCACTGAAATTAGAGTCCCGGAGTAAGAGAGCCCGGGCGGAGGCACAAGCTAGCTCGTTGCCTCTGACTACACAGTGGCCAGGTATCCATATAACTTGTTTCCAGCCTGCCTCAAGACGGCCGTCTGCTGCTTGTGAAAGTATTCTGCATGCTAGAGGACTGATTTTGCCTTTAAGGTAGTTCCTATAGGCTGCCATTGGGTCCGTAAAGACGAAGGCGGATGCTGGGTGTCTGAGCGCGAGGGCGATAGCGACCTCCTCCATGCTTGTAACATCAGCCTGTATATATATATATATATATATATATATGAAAGTAGATGCGCTTTCACATAACAACTGTTTATTGTGCCGACGTTTCGACAGGAACCCTGTCTTTTTCAAGGCATTATGCCTTGAAAAAGACAGGGTTCCTGTCGAAACGTCGGCACAATAAACAGTTGTTATGTGAAAGCGCATCTACTTTCATATTTATAACCTTGCGGCAACCGAAGTTATTCTTCTGTATATATATATATATATATATATATATATATATATATATGAAAGTAGATGCGCTTTCACATAACAACTGTTTATTGTGCCGACGTTTCGACAGGAACCCTGTCTTTTTCAAGGCATTATGCCTTGAAAAAGACAGGGTTCCTGTCGAAACGTCGGCACAATAAACAGTTGTTATGTGAAAGCGCATCTACTTTCATATTTATAACCTTGCGGCAACCGAAGTTATTCTTCTGTATATATATATATATATATATATAGTAGACGGGAATCGTCAGTCCACCTTAGTTCAGAGAATTGTCGTGATGTGACGCCACATGAGTCG
Organism: Rhipicephalus microplus; assembly: GCF_013339725.1. Lineage (NCBI taxonomy): Eukaryota > Metazoa > Arthropoda > Arachnida > Ixodida > Ixodidae > Rhipicephalus > Rhipicephalus microplus. Next base: position 74,425,914 of record NC_051167.1, read on the forward strand.
CAGGGCTGCTTCCGAGGGCTTTCCAACGGAAACGCGTTAGAAGTGCGTCCCTCTCCAATATCATACGTCAGTCAGATTTGTTCCTTCATGCTCTTTTTTTTTGTGGCTGGAAGCAATGCCGCTGCCATCTCACAACGCTAGTTATGCAGCGGCGTCACCGTGACATGTCCCCATTGGTTGCTCACAAAGCACATCGAAAGGCAATACGCTATCTCAAAACACCGTATCACTTACAAAGCCAGTGTGACCGCCAACATTGTGATAACGAGGAATGCCTGAAGCCACCCCGCGGATCTGTGCACAACTGAACAAAAATTACTTTATATAATTCCCGTCATGGGGCACCGCAAGAGGGGCTCTTACCCATGATCGCAAAACGCATGCGAAGGCTAGGCGGTGGGCAAGACCAAGAAAGGGCTAGAGGAGAGGGTGGTGAATGGCTGGATTGGGTGCATCTGGCTGGCATTGATAAAATAGAAGAGACGTTGATGGGGGACACAACAGTTGGAGACAAAGCACGTGTTTCTGTGACGCCTTTTTTTCTGCGTTACAGCTCTTGCCAGTCCCATGGAAGAAGCAAAGGAAACAACAGCGATGATCTTGGCATCCGAAACGCCGATCAAGCGCCAGGAAGAACCACAGGTAGAGGACAAGTCAGGGCGACAACTCGGATGGCAGAGCGGCGACAAACGTAAGTAAATGTTACGGGTGGTGCACTGTGTGTGAGTGTTGCATGCCGCTCCGTGTCCTCGCTCTTCCGCGCGCTGTCGACGTCCTACTTATGCGGCCAAGATGCTGCACCGCAGAACAAATTTGCAGCACTTGAACGCACTAAACACAGCTGAAGACGGTCGTATCCAGTCGCTAAGCAAGTGCGCGTATCGAATATGCTTGTACGAATGCTTTGCAGATAATGACAGATATGCTCTCAGTTTTTGTGCACGAATATCGCAATAATAATAATGCAACGCCTAGGTTGGCGGTAACGCGTTACAAGCAGTGGCGTAGCCGGGCGATAGCATAGCAGGCCTGTGCCCCCACCCGAACTTTCTTCGCCGTGGATAAAATCCAGAGCAAAAAAAAAAATACACAAATCAAGGAAGTGCCTCTTACCCCCCGAAATTTCTGCCGACGCCCCTGGTTACAAGTAATGGCGTTATCTGTAACATGTTACGATATTCGGTAACTGTAGTAACGCCCTCATTACACTTTCGGAAGTGCCGGTGGTGTCATGGTACTCGGTACTTTTTCATCTTGTAGGTGCCACTTTTCCCGAAGTCGCCCCGTCGAATATTTTTGTCATAGCGTCAAACTGCAGTCGGCCTTGCCATGCACGGACAAAGAAATGGCGGGTGGAGTCGGTTTCGTTTGTGAAACTTTTATCTCGGGTTGAACTGAGGGGAAACAGCGCAAAAATGGGGGACGAAGAAATAACGATCACACAATACAAGAGCTGTCGAGCAACTGCGTGTAAGTTTATTACGCCGGGATATATATAGGTGAAAAAAGAAACAAGATTAAAACCGCCACGTGCACATGAAGATGAAATGCAAGAAGAATCTGCCACGAGTCGAAGTGTCACAAGTTAAGCGCTCAAAAACATTTTTTTCCAGGCGGGCGAGTGACGGCTCACCGATGCACATGTTTCCTTTCTTGTTGATTTCTTGTTCGGTCCTGTAACGATATCGTGTGAGCATGTTGTAATTGTGAAAGAGCGGCCCGCAGCCGCACGAGGAACAGTGGGCTGCCATAAGGTGCTGCTTGTTAAAGTCACGAGAGTGTTCGCGTGCTCTCTCAGGCGGTCGTTCAAACAGCGACCGGTGTGTCCAGATAGGGGTGCGGCCACGAGACAATGGGATGTCGTGCACTATACCTTGCCAAGTCGCTCCACGTACGGCGTTCTTGACGCACTCATGCTCCTTGATAGGCGGCCTGTAGCACGTTGTGAGCCATGCGGCCAAGAAAATTGTTCGCAAAGCATGGGCGTCAGGCTCGTTTTCTCGTCTGATGAAACATGAAAATTCTACTCGGCAGAGGTGATTTTTCCAATAAACAAAGTTCATTTTTCCGTATTTTTAAACATTTGGCTGTATTTCTCATGGATTGTCAGTGTGGGACGGCTGCAAGCGAGCGCTATAGTTGTGAAGTAAACGCAACCCTTTAAACAGTTCTCTCGAAAGCAGATGAGCAGTGCACCACGGTGCTCGGCTGCTTAAACGAAGGTTGCGGGTTCGCATTACAATGGAAGCGAAAAGCTAGAAACCCAGGTACTGTACGATGCCAGTGCACATTAAAGAACACCACATGGGCGAAATTCCCGCAGTCTTCCACTGCGTGCTTCATAATCATATCGAAGTACTTGCACGTAAAACTGTTGTTCCTGTTAAGCAGGTGGCTCACTATTACACTCTGGGGCAAAAAAAAAAAAACAGAAAGAATATCTGACTTCTTTCAGGCACTCGATCGTTATGTGCCACGTGTATAACTCATATCACAGCATATATCCACGGAGTGAATGATGATGTGTGGGGTGAAGCGTCCGTCAGCCCGTCCTTGCTTCCGTCCGTCCCGCGACCATCCGTGCGTCCATCAATGCGTCCGTCTGCCCGTCCGTTCGTGGGTCCTTTATTCGTCCACGCGTCCGTCCATCTGTCCTTCTGTCTTCTTGTCTGTCTGCCCGTCTGTCCGTGTGTCCATCTAGTGAACACTCCAAGAACCGCCATCTCCCATCCCGCATCCCCTGTGGCACATACCCGCTCTAAAGCGGTATATGTGCCAAAGGTGGCTACATACGACATTGGAGGATGGACAGACCCATGCCTTAAGAAGCTTTGCCCTTAAAAACGAACGTTTACTCTCTTGCGAGTTACTCCGCTCTCCGAAGAAAGTACGATAACCCACAAAAGAGAGTATAAAATGAGTCATATACGTGGAACGTCAAGCACTACTCGAAAGGAGTCACTTTTACTCTTTTTTTCTTACTGTGTAAATAGCGCTTTAATTGCACCGCATCTGTACACACCCAGATGGCATGTATTGTGTTTTTCTTCGCTTTTGCACTGCGATTGAATGCTGTTTCAGCGTTTTACTACTAATTATATGCAGGCGAAAAACGCGTACGGTCGGAAGAGCGGCTGATTTTACCTTCGGCGGCCTCAGGTGACGTCAACTGCTCCAGCAAAGCCAACGGATAACCGGAGTGACGGTTTCGCCAATGACTCGCAGCTCGATCAGCCTTCTTCGCCATCTAGCGAGTCTTCGTCAGAGGAGGGGTCGAGTCGAAAGCGTCAGAGACGAAACTCGTCGCCAGCGCGGCTAGCACACTCGATCACCGCCACTGGAGCCGCTCCGAAAGGGGATCCAGAAGGAGGACCCATGTGCCATTCGAGGACCACCCGAAGTCGCCACACTTTCCATCGCCGCCACCGTCACCTGTCCCGATGCCTTCCGACCTAATTATGTCGTCTCGAGTCTTGTATCTGCCCGTTTTGCCGAGGTCCGACACACGTACGGAAGCGGAAGCTTTCGTTGAGGATGTTTGGCCGTGCTGATGCAGCGCTTCTATGACGGGACAATGAGCATCCGAGAAATGCATGCTTTTGGAGATCTTGTTTGGTAATCGGCGCATACTCCACGCGTTATATTTTTAGTGATACTAGTCTGTTATCACGAATAAAAAGATTGTTGCATTTAAGCAATTTATTTTGCTGCGAATTTCTTATCGTAAAAGCAGGAGCTTGCTCGATTACTCGTTCCTAAATGGTTCCTCAAGGCCTGTATGAAGTAAGGATTGTGATAGGCATAAGCGTGCCCAGGATTCCCCTTAGGGACGCAGAATACTTGTCGCAGCACCCCCTCTTCTCTAATTAGGTTAATATTTGAGGGCAGTATTATGCCCCCCCCCCTACCCCCCCACGCTTCCATCTTAGATTACTAGTGGAGGGGGGCACCCTGGGTGCGCACGCTTCTGGGGGAAGGGGTGAACAAGAAACGAAATGCCACTTAGCAGCTCCATTGGGAAAAAGACATTTCCCGTATTTTATATATAAATTATGTCTTAAGATAGTTTGACGCTAGAATCCGTGAAACATATTGATACTGATTTCCAGAATAACTAAAATCTGGAAGCCGATTCTGAAATGAATGTTTATTACAGGGTTGTCTTCTAGCATGATAACTGCGTGGGGTGCGTCAGGAAATTATACTTGGGACCAGTCAAGTCTGTGAAAGCAGCGAATATTGCAGAGGGCCTTAGGTTTTTAGCACCTTGACTGTGACATTTAGTCATGTTCTCACATGACACACATCATAAGATTATCAGTAGCATACCTTCGTCATCCATTGGCGTCATGTAATACCGAATTTGGCATATGTGACGCTAGCGAAACGGCCGCTGAGTGCATTATCAGTGCAGCATGTGGTTATGTTGTTACATGACATGCATGTCTTGATTATCATGTTTGGATGTGTCCCATACTTATGTCGTCCGTTCGCGTCACGTAATACCGAGTTTGGTACATGTGAAGCCAGCGAAAGAGCCGCGAGCGCATCATGAGTGTAGCATGTAGTCATGTTGTTACATGACACGAATCTCATGTTTATCATGTTTGCACCAGCCTATACTTTCGTCATCCATTACGTACCGTAATACCGAATTTGATATATGTGACGCTAGCGAAACAGCCGCGAGCGCATCATGAGCGTGGCATGTAGTCATGTTACATGACGCGCATGTCATGGTTTCATGTTAGGGCCTGTTTCTTGTATTCACCATGCAATCATGTCATACCATACGAGTTTTGCAACATGCCATGTGAACGAAACCACTGCAAAAGCTGCAGGACTATGAAATGTAATTCATGACATTCATGACATACATATCATGATTTTCATATTATGACTAGTCAAATATGTACTTCATACAGTCATGTTATGTCAAATATGTACTTCATACAGTCATGTTATGCCATACAAAGTTTGGTATCGATACCATTATTGAAACGGCCAGGAGAGCTATAAGTCGTAGGTGGCTAGATAGATAGATAGATAGATAGATAGATAGATAGATAGATAGATAGATAGATAGATAGATAGATAGATAGGGCCCGAGCTTCGCGACGGAGATCAGCTCCGGAGGAAGACGTCTTCACGAGAATAACTATAAGAGAACAAAGCTTTACATAGGACTATGTACAGAGAGAGAGAGAGAGAGAAAACTTTATTAAAAGGTCAGTCAATTGCTCAGGCATGGCCCGTTGCCCCTAGCTGTCGGCCGGAATCCCTTGGGACGCGGCAGCAGCAAGGGCTTGACTGATGATGTCGCGCTGGACGTTGGGATCTGGGCTGCAGAGCAGGGCCTCCCAGGATTCTACAGTGCGAGAACCATCGTTTTGACTTGGACATGTCCACACCATGTGGACCAAATTCGCTACGTCATCACAAAATTTACACTGGGACTGGAAAACTGCGGGGTGCCACTTGCTGTAAAGTGCGGGGTTTGGAAAAACCCCGGTCTGTAACTTTCGCCACAAAATCTCGTTTTTCTTACTTAGTGAGTTGTCCGCTCTCGGGTATAGTTGCCGATTCAGCCTGTAGTGTGCGACGATTTCATGGTATGTGCGCATATACTCGCTTCTTTGTTCGGTAACTTGGGAGGTTCCAGGGGTCGACCGGTAGGTGAGACCTCGGGCGACGGAATGAGCCTCCTCGTTCCCTCTAAGTCCTTGGTGAGCTGGAGCCCAGACAAGCAGAATCTGCTCTTTGGGTACTCCTACCATGTTTAATATACGGACGGCAGTCTCCGTCACCCTTCCCGATTCGTAATTTCTCACAGCGTTTTTGGAGTCGCTGATGACCACCCTGATCCCCTTTTGGCTGATGGCCAAAGCTATGGCCACTTCCTCGGCCTCTACAGTCTCGACACCAAGTACTGTGCAGCACGCAATTAGGCCACCATCTCCCCTGACCGCCACTGCCGTGTGTGCCGCTTTGCTTTTATATTCCGCAGCGTCTGTATACGCGACGTCCTGTCGACCAGTGTACCTAGATTGTAATGCCTCTGCCCTGGCTTTACGCCTGCCTTCGTGAAAGTTAGGGTTCATATTTCTGGGTAGCGGAGGTATCTTTATCCTGTCCCTGATCTGTATCGGTATGTCTTTTGAACGCGCTTGCTCACGCGTGGGCTCATAGCCCAATCTCTTTAATATTGCTCTCCCCGTTTCAGATCCGAGTAGTCTTTGATGTTGTGCAGTCACAGTAGCCTCAATTAGCTCATCGAGTGTGTTAGATACCCCCAACTTCATAAGTCTGTCAGTTGACGTGTTTGGGGGAAGTCCGAGCGCGACTTTCACACTTTTCCTGATAATGGTGTCGAGTTTGCCCCGCTCCGCTTGGTTTAATTTTAAATAAGGTGCCACGTACACTATCCTACTTATTATGAAGGTCTGCACTAATCTAAGAAGGTTCGCCTCCTTCATCCCAGCTTGCCTGTTTGCTATTCATCTGATGAGACGACATGTCTGATTAGAACTGGCTTCCAACCTAGCAAGAGTTTCAGAATTCTTACGGTTCGCCTGAATCCTTAGTCCAAGGACACGGATACTGTCGACCGCGGGAATCTCTGCGCCGTTAACATACAAGTGGATGTCCACTTCAGGCCTGTTGTGGAGCCGCCGTTTTCCGGCGGGCATGAGGAAGAGTGCTTCCGACTTTTCGGCCGAGCATTTAAGTCCTTTGGGCTCCAGGTACTCCACGATTTTATCAATGGCGATTTGCAGAGAGCCTTCAATTTGGCCGTCACTGCCCTTGTTCATCCATAATGTTATGTCATCCGCGTAAATGGTGTGATTTAAATTCTCAATATCCTTTAACTGTTCAGGCAGTTTCAACATCACAATGTTGAAAAGGGTGGGTGATAACACCGAGCCCTGAGGTGTCCCCCTGTTGCCTAATTTAATGTCCTCGATGAATTCTTCCCCGATTTTTAAAGTGGCTGTCCTGTTCGAAAGGAAGTCCTTGACGTAATCATAAAGTCGCTTTCCGACGTTCAGGGAGCTCAGATTCTCCAAGATTGATACGTGCCTCACGTTGTCAAATGCTTTTGCCACATCTAAACCCACGATAACTTTTGTGTCTCGCGTTGGCTTGTCTATAATTTGGTCCTTGAGCTGTAGCATCACGTCGCACGCTGATAGTCGGGGTCGAAAACCGATCATGGTGTCCGGATACATACCATTGTCTTCCATGTACCTATTGAGCCGCGTCTGAACGACATGCTCCATGAGCTTACCTACGCAAGACGTTAGCGATATCGGCCTAAGATTCTCGAAACGGAGTTTTTTACCCGGTTTAGGAATGAAAATTACATTTGCGAGTTTACACTCCTGCGGTATCGTCCCTTTTTCCCAACACTCCTGCATGTACGTTGCTAGGTTAGCGATGGACCTATCGTCTAAATTACGGAGCATTTTGTTAGTCACTCTGTCCGGCCCTGCCGCTGATCTAGTCCTTAGCCGATTAATCTCCGCTCGCACCTCAGCCAGGGAGATAGGGGCGTCTAAGGCTGCGTTTTCCCGCCCTCCATAATCTGGGAGAGGTTCGGATCCGGCGGGATTAATGTATCTGCTCCGAACTTCTTCTAAGAGTTCCTTCCTAGTACCTTCAAATTGGTGCGCCATTCGTTCCAATTGTTGTTTAGACGCTGTCTTCGTGCTCTCCGGATCTAAAAGGTGACGAAGAAGTCGCCACGTCCCGGACGTACTTATATTTCTATCCATCTCCTGACAGACGTTCCCCCACCTTTGCTTCGTGAGCGTGATGGCGTGCTCTTCAATTTGCCTGTTTAAAGCTGCTATTTGTTTCCTGATACTCCGATCCCATCTCCTCTGTTGGAGTCGGTTTTCCAAAGCTTTCTTTTTCTTCCAAAGATTTACTAATCTCGTGTCTACCACTTCGTTGTCCTCCTCGGTTTCCACCACTTCAGTGGCTTCCTTAACAGTACGTAACACCCCATCGCACCACTCGGCAATGTCGGAAATGGGAGTCGGGTCGCCCCTGAGGTCCCTGAAAGAGTCCCAATTTACGGCCTCTACCCTTCGTTTCCGAGGTGTTGCCGGGCCTCCCTCTACCACTATTTCTATGATCATGTGATCACTGCCTAGGTCCTCGTTTGTGTTGCACCACGTGGCACTAGTGCCGCTCCCCGTCAGGGTAAGGTCGGGTGTGGTATCAACCGCGACACTATTTCCCTTCCTCGTTGGCTGCAACGGGTCGGTTATCAAGTCCAGATTATGAGTTTGCATGTCATCCCACAATTTCCTGCCCTTAATTGAAGCCTGCTTATATCCCCATGCCGTGTGGTGAGCTTTAAAGTCACCGACGATCAGCAATGGGTTGTTCTTACTTTTACGACGCGTAGAAGCGAAGAGATCCCCAAAGTCGCATCGCCTTTGTCTCGGAGAGCTGTATATATTTAATACGAACAAGCTAGCGTTTTTCTTTTTTTTGGGGTATTAGTTCTATGAGAACATGGTCGATGTGTGCATTACCAATGTCATGCTGCACCGCCGTAACGTTTCGCCTGACCAGGGTGGCCACCTGCGTACTCGTGCCTTCGCTTACATAGGATTTATAACCCGGCAACGTCGCCTTTCTCCCACATTCCTGTAAAGCTATAACATCCGGTCGATCCCCTTTCCTCAGGAATTCCTGCAGAACCGCACGCTTGCGCGTGAAGCCTCTGCAGTTCCATTGCCAAACGGTGTTCTTACTGAATCTGTGAGCCATGATTGCCACTAAGGTGGTTCATCGGCCTGCCTAATACTTCTTGGGCGAGCTGTTCATACGCCCGATCCCTCTTCGCGAATTCTGTTTTAAGTTCCTCGGTAAGTTTATTATCCCGCTGATGCAACTGCTGATTCAGATTTTGAAACATCTCGAACATTCGTTTCTCGAAGGCCTTACGCCATTCATCGTCCTGGGTAGATTTGGCTTCAATGTTTGCCTCCAGTTGCGCTATTTTCATGTCTATCACTGTCGCTACGTTCTCCTCTATTACGGGCTTTTCCGCTTCTTTTGCCCTCTTTTTCGCTGGAGGTGGAGTAGCGCTCCGCTCCTCCGGCATTTTTATATTTTGATTCTGTGGCATTCGTGGTTGGGAAACCGGTGTTGTGTTAGACGACTTAATAGCTATTTGAAGCTCCTCTATTTGCCGACTCATCATTGCTAGCTGCTCTTTAAGCATGCGATTCTCTTCCTTAATGGTTAACATTTCTTCATCGCGTTTATCCTGGGAGGCCCTATCTCCCCAACCCACCTTGCGGTTCGGCGACGTGGGTCTCCCACTGTTGAGGACAGCACTGCCGGAAGTCCCCTCTTTTACTGGACCAGTCATTGGTGGCAGATCTCCTTCTTGTCTTTCCGGTAGTCTTGGGAAGGAACCTGCTCTTCCTCTTGACCCTCTTCGATGCTTCGACCGGCTCCTGGACCGTTCTTTGATCTCTTCCATTCTGCACGTTTGTGGATCGGCGTCTTTCGCCTTCCGTTCTTCTCCTTCCATTCGCCGCCAGGCCTCCCACTGTCTCTTCTTTATTGTATAAAGGGTCCTGAAAGCTTCCTTGCATTTCCGATCTGCTGTCAGATGACCTTTGCCACACAGCTTACACTTGGGCTCACATGCATGGTCCTCGGGTGGAGCTGTCATTCCGCATCCCCGGCAGCGAACATGATCGCTGATACACACGTCCGATCTGTGTCCTAGCTGGCCACATCGGTAGCACACCTCGTATCGTTTCTTATAAAGCACGCACTTCAGCGGTACGCCGTAACAGTACATCCACCTGGGCACTGTCTCATTTTTGAAGATGATGACCGCTGAACTTGAGTTCCCCAGCTTCCTAACACCAAGTATCGGCGGGTTCCTTGAGTTGTCGAAAGCCTCTGTCAATTCCTCTACTGACAATCTCGGGTCGATGCCGCGCACCACACCCCGCCCGCTATCCTCGTGCGGCGCGAGGTACGCCGTGACGTCATAGCTCTTGCCTTCAATCTTGATAGACTTAATCCTGGTCACCTTCCAGACAGTGTCTATGTCTGGAGTGCTGAAAATCAGGGTGCCTTGCTTGTCGTTAACAATGAACACTTCCTTTTCTTGTCCCTTAATCCACGGAATTTGCGCTGCCATGCGCACCGCCTCACTGAGCCTGGTGTTCGGAATTTTTGTGAGCGCCAGCCCGCACTTCGGACGAATGATTATCTTGTAGTCGTTCGCCGGCAACCGCGGTAGGTACGACGCAATCGAGCGTTCCGCGATCTTGTGCCCCAGCTTTTTGTATGCTGCGTTCGCAGCCGCCGTCTTCTTCCTGTCTTCGCCGGGCTCGGTTCCACTTTCTGCCCGGGCGTTGCCATCTTGGCGTCCCTGTCTGTCACCTCTAGCGGCGTCCCGCAGCTCTTTAACATGTTTTCCAACTTTCGTGATCCAGTCAGTGGTTCTAAATTCTTCAGGGGTAATTTCAGTACCCTCCACGGTCACCTCCATTGCCGTCGCGTCTCCACAACGGGGCTCTGAAGCGAACGCCGGGGGCGTCGGCCACCGCCGAGCCGCCGCGTTTGTTCACCGCTAGCGTTAGGCTTTGCTGGGCGGAGACGCAGTCGACACCAAAATAGCCATAAAATGCCCCAAAACGTACTCACAGTCCTGAAGTCGTGGTCTAGATGGTCCAGAGAACTTCAGGCAGGAGATTATAGGAGTTGTTTGCTGTAACTGCACAATTTCCACCAGACCAAACAACTTTCCGCGGAGCTGATGCGAGGCACATCCGAACTCCCTGGCCCCCTGGTGGCCTCCGTCGGACTATGTACAGCACAAGAAAAACGTGACGCTCGGGGGTGGTGGTGGTTCGAGGAAGGAAATTCTGTCACCAGCAGGGCCCGTGTTCAGTCGGCGAGCTTCTGGTTTAAAAAAAAAAAAGAGAGAAGACGTCACTGGTTCTGCTGGCCGCTCCTTTACTCCTGCCCCCCCCCCCCCCGGATCATTGCTTGTTGCCTGCGGTCATTGACTAACCAGACAGGCAAGTTCTTAGAGGAATCGAAGGTGGAGGGGTGGGGGTTAGTGCGGTTGCCTTGGCCGCGCCTGCAGCCAAGGAATGTCGACCTACAGAGGAGAATGTGCAGAGGACTATGCAGCTGTAAGGTCCCACAGAGCGCGACCTTACAGCTACAGGCGCTGTGCTGTGCTCCCAACCAGGCTGCAGAAATTGTGTGCCTTTTTCTTCGAATGTGCACTTCAGAGAAGCACAACAGAGTCAATAAGTGAAATAGCCGGCAACGCGAGCTTTTTTTTCCGATCACCACCGTCGCGCACGTTCAAGTTTCTACCTTATACACGAATGGAAGTGAGAGCGCTGACAGCTGAATGTGTTATAAAATGGTAGTTATAAAATGGGAAGAACAGGTATCTGAACTTATAGAAATACCACACGGGCTTCGACAGGGATGTCCCTTGTGACCTTTGTTATGCTGTATTCATAAGGACTAGAAGCCAAATTAGAGGGGAGTCGACTTGGCTTCAGCCTCGCTTTTGCGAAGCAAGGAAAATACATTTAACAGTCATTACCAGCAATGATGTATGCAGATGATGTAGTATTAGTAGCCGACAACAAGGAAGATCTGCAGGGATTGATAGACATCTGTGGTAATGAGGGAGATAGGTTAAATTAGAAGTCCAGCAGGGAAAAATCGGCAATCATGATTTTTAATCATGATTGCCAATAAAGTTTTTTTTAAGTTTTCAGCTACTTTTACATGAAGAATGTTGATACTAAATGGAGGAATCAAACTCAAAATTTGTCGAGCAAGTATTTAGACAACAGCAGAATACCAAGTCAAAAAGAAACACTAGTTAAGAAGAAGGTCAAGGAAACAGAGAGAGACATATGGAAGATTGGAATGCTTACGAAATCATCGCTGGAGACCTACCAAACTTTCAAGCAGGAAATTGCAAAAGAAAAGATCTACGATAATTCACGGGGTAGTTCTCTGTTGTTCGAGGCCAGAACGGGACCATTGCGGACCAAGACGTACCGAACCAAATTCGAAGGCACAGACACGGTATGTAGTGCGTGTGGAGAGGATGAGGAAATGGCTGAACATTTGATAATCTTCTGTAAAGTACTCCAACCCATGGTCCAAGATAATGGCGCTGAATTTTTGAAAAGCATTGAGGTTTAGGGACAGTGAATGCAAAATAGACTTTAAACGGGTAGAAATAACCAGGAGGAGGCGGCTGATTGGTGTCTACAATCAAAACACGAGTGAAATTCAATCGTTAAACACATGTATAGTGATAGTACTTAACGTTATGGCTAGGTGGCGTGAGCCACTGCCTGATCTGAATGGTACAGCCGGATAGGATACATCGATCCATCCATCCATCATCAGCGTCGCTGGTACTCGGCACGGAATCAGATCACTCTGCGACCAACCAGGGCACGCTTGTTTTTAGCTTTGCAACACAAGCAAACTATTTGCACCGAAGTCAACGAATATTTCAGCGTCGTAAAATTCGCAAATATACTCATGTATGTACGTTTTCACATCACCGAAATGTGTTGGCAAGTGATAGGTTTGCTTTCAGCGTGATGAATACCGATGTTTAAAACAAACACAGTATAGGTACCACGCGATGTTTCGGGCGATGGAAACTACTGTCGATTTCAACCAGTGTTGCTCACATGAGCTGGTTCACACGAACACGACACTCATTCGGAGCTCAGATAATCGCAGATCAAAGCACATGAGCACCGACATGTAGTGTGAACGATGTTTTTACTCTGCCGACGATCGCAGTCGATTGATTGATATGTCAGGTTTAACGTCCCAAAACCACCATATGATTATGTGAGACGCCGTAGTGGAGGGCTCCGGAAATTTTAACCACCTAGGGTTTTTTAACGTGCACCTAAATCTGAGCACAGGGCCAACAACATTTCTGCCTCCATCAGAAATGCAGCCGCTGCAGCCGGGATTCGATCCCGCGACCTGCGGGTCAGCAACCGAGTACCTTAGCCACTAGACCACCGCGGCGGGGCGACTATTTTTCCCAATGCCCCAAGGTATATTAACGACTACGCACCCAGCGCATGAGGGCCAGATCAAAAGAGGAAATGCTTTGTCTTGTGTCTGTTACAGGAAAATTTTTGCGAAGCGGAAGATTTAGATGTATTTTGCAATGGTCATCACCCCATACATTGTGCTGAATAACATATTTGTAACAGCAACAAACACTCTCCTCAGTATAACCACGTCTTTATGAAGAAGTATGTTTAAAAGAGTACTATAGCGCGAACCCAGCAAAGGAAACAGCAGAAGCTGGTCTAGGGGCCAAGGTACTGGGATGATGACCAGTAGGTCACGGGATCGAATCCCGGCTGCGGCGGCTGCATTTTTGATGGAGGCGAAAATGCTGTAGGCCCGTGTGCTCAGATTTGGGCGCACGTTAAAGAACCCCAGGTGGTCGAAATTTCCGAAGCCCTCCACTACGGCGTCTCTTATAATCATATCGTGGTTTTGGGACGTTAAACCCCACATAGCAATCACCAATCAGACCACCGTGGCGGGGCACATATCAATCAAAACTGCAGAATCTTAGCAAATGAGTATGAACTGTTTCCGTGCATCTTCTACCAGCCCCTTTCCTAACGCAAAAGCCAAAATAAAACTGTCACGGATCTAAAGCTCGCTGCGAATGTTTTTATCTTTTAACGAGAGACGATGGTGGCAAGGCATTCAAAGCTTCCTCTAAGCGCGACCGCTTGGCCGAAAAGAGTGACGTCACGGAGGCAGTGAGCAGGCCTGATTTATTGATTGATATGTGGGGTTTAACGTCCCAAAACCACCATATGATTATGAGAGACGCCGTAGTGGAGAACTCCGGAAATTTTGACCACCTGGGGTTATTTAACCTTCACGCAAATCTGAGCACACGGGCCTACAACATTTCCGCCTCCATCGGAAGTGAGCAGGCCTGAAAACATTTTTTTTTCTAGGTGGCATTGACACAACACTCGACGCTCGACGCTCGACGGTGCCTAGGAAGTGACAACCATTAGGCATAGCATTCGGAGGCATCGCGGCCTGTGGTGGGTTGGCGCCACCGCACGCTGTTTGTACAGTTCGTCGAGGCAGACGCCATTGTGCGATGAACCTGTCTGCGAGAATGCTTTCACCCGATATCGCTGCCTGGTTGGAAGCACGAGGTCCGACGTTGTCCTGCAGCTCGCTGTGGTCGGTTACAAAGTAGCCGACGGAGGTATCCCACGTACCCTAGGAATCGACGTTATGCGGAGAGAAGGGGACCATCTTGAACGTTTTTTTTTATTGAGCGACAAGTTATTAAACGATGCTAAAAGCAAGTAGGAATGTTGCACACACCGATATGTTGAACAGTTTCAGATTTTTATTCGACCAGCTGTGAGCACTTGCGCAATGATACTAACAGGAACATGAGTATTAGCAACGCCACAAACGATAAGCAGATATGAAACGCTGGTGCTTGAGAGGACCGTAAACCTGGACGCTGCTGCATAAATCAACTTCAGTGCGTGGCACCTCAGTACAATTTACGTTAACTCGACGTGACGGCTGTATCTTATGAGTACTTACATATGTATGTTTATAAAATTTGATAGCCATCACTGTATTCCAAATAGACACTTCACGAGCATTATGGTTTATTCGAAAAGGAGTTCCGAGACCTCGCGTGGATCTACGGTAGGGCACTTGCTTGCCACGCAGAATGCTGGGGTTCGATTCTGGCTGGTACCCTAACATATTTTTTTTCTTTTCATACGCCGGGTGCCACGCCGGAGATGTCAGGTTTTTCTTAACGCTCATAGGTTAGAATTACCCATGTCTGTAGTCACCGTTCCTGTGTTGATGATGATGCAACATTTTTATTTGTGAAAAAAAAGAAAGGGGATATTGTCAAGGGTGGTTCCCCCGTTCCAGGACCCCAGTGGCCGCTGCTGCTCACCTGGCTTGATATAAACTGTAATCAGCTGTGGCACATACCCGCATACCTGTGGTACACGCCCGTGGGTGGGTATGTGCCGCTGTCTGGCGAAACGTGTTTGACGAAGTACGCGACGGGATTGTGACCGTATTCACGTGTTGACCAGCGCGTCATATTTATTATACCAGCTTACTTTCCCCATACTAATTTTGGTTAACGCCAAGTTAAGTGGGTGATCACGAGAGCACCCAGTGGTAAGCGGCTTGATAGATACGCATATAGACGCAGAAAGTGCTTGCAGTACACAAGTAAATGCGTCACATTTAATAAACCTATACGTTCTGTCTAAGAACGCGTCTCCTAACATGGGAACATCGTGAATGTGGACGACTGCGGGGAGCCAGCTACCCTAATGAGATTCGCCGAACCCGAGCACTCTGTCTGGCAGTGGTGAGATGGACCTTGCGATATGGTGCTGTGTTGTGGTGAGTACTCGGTCTTTTCTTTGGCTTTACAGGCATCATTCCATGAGTGTGAGTTGAGAGAAGCTGGATCGTTTATGAGTTTGGGAGATCACCTATTTGTGAGTGTTGAGTGAGTCAGAGGGATCACCTAATTATTTGCGAGATGCAGGACCAAAGTAAAGCAGTAATCATGGAGTTGAGGTAAAGGCTGATGGATTATCTTTTGGCTGTGAGTAAGCATCTAGGCATTGAGGTAGACGAAAAAGTGTATAAGGCACATATTTGGAGGCTGACTGTTCGAGAATCCAGAGAGAAGAAGATTAAAAACACAATAGTATTTAAAGAAACAAGTGAAAGAGCATGATCGAGCACCCAAACAAGATATTAAGATGCTGGAACGTAAAGTTGAGGCAATGCCATGGAAGATTCAGCCGTCAATAAGTGTAGCGCAACAGAAGTACGAGGAACAGACTGCAATGCAGATCAGGGCCGTATGGAAGGATAGCAGGTTCAAAGATGAACCTATAGTTTGAGAGCTGCGAAAGATGCTTCGTAAGGAGAGAAGCCACCGAAGGCCTGAGCGAGCGCGATTAGGTGCTCTGCCAGTGGAATGCTATAGCGAAACAAATGTCTGCTATAGACAATCTGGCACAGACTTCAAGTGAGGTTGTCGTGACGGTGGATTTTGCAAGCGATGTGAAGGACACCAGGATGAGGCCAGCGCAGTGTACTGAAGAAGTACAGAGTGAGGAGAACTGTGCGGTTGCAGACAGCTCCCAGGAATGCGAGCGAGATTTTTGGGAGGGAAACCGCTGCAGTGTTATTTAGTGTGTTAAGCTTTTCCAACAGTCTAGCCTGAAAGAAAAGATCGTTTTTTCGAAAATCATTGAGACTGTGCGGGTGAGACCACAGACAAAAGCTGTGAGAGGGTTGACGAGCTTGAGATGCTATCGGCAGGCTCTGAAACGAGCAAAGGCACTGCGCCGTGTCGCCTGTAGGCAGACAGAAATTAGGTGCCTTCTTCCTTTTCCTCATGAACCACTAACAACAACAAACGAGCCCCGAGAAGCGGCGCAGACGAAAGAGACGTCAAGGAGCCGCGTGCGAGACAAAATGTACAGTGGTGAGCACTGTTTAGGCTGAACACGCGATCGCGTGGCCGACGGCACTATCAGCGCCACGTAACAGCCATCGTTGGAAACATTGCACATGCGAAGTATGTGCTTTGCGAAACGCTCTTTCCACCGCGCGCATCACGTCATCGATACGCTTGTTCGTCGTCTGCTAGCCGCATTTTTTGTTCGCTGAGCTGATACCTTCTGCATTTCAAGGTTCATCTGGATTGAAGATTGGCGCGTGAAGGAAAAAAAGTGAGTGTAAGAGGGGTAGTTATTAAACTTTTTATTCAAGAAAATTGCACTTTTGCAATTCAAGTTAAACAAGACCATCAGAACAAATATCAAAACATGAGCAAATCTAATAGCGAGTCATGTGACCACTTACAGCAACGACTGCAGCTATTCTGGACGGTAACGAGTCGTAAAGTGATCGAACATATTCCCGATCGGCTTTCAGCCTTTCCCACTCGTTGCTGACTTGCGCCCACAACTGGTCCGAAGTCGCGGAATAAAGGGGCTTCCTTGCCAAAGAAGCTTTCAGACGGCCCCACACGTTTTATATCACATTCAGGTCCGCTCCTTTCGGAGGCCATTCCAGTAGCTGCATGTGCTGCTCCGCCTGGAACTTTTTGACAGCCCGCGCCGTGTGTAACGGTGACCGGTCCTGTTGGAACAGGTAATCACCGTCTGGGAATAAACTGCTCGCACATGACAACAGCACATTGTTCAAAATGTTGCAGTATTGTTCCGATGATAAGTGTCCACGTATATGTTGCAGGGGCCCTAAACCATATCTTGAAACATCACCCTACACGCTCACACTTGATCTCCCACTAGTAGAAACACCTTGCACGTTGTCTGGGTCGTTCCGGCGTGGCATTTTGACGTTAACTAAAACAATTGTTTTTTCAAAGCAGGAAGTTTGCCTCACCGTGTGCCTGGTAGTCTCCGAACACGCAATCTTTGGTCTTGTCGCGTCGAAAACGTCGACTCATCCGAAAAGAGGACGCGACCCCACTCTTCTGATGCCCATGCTTCGTGCAACTCAGTGAACTGCCGTCGTGCGTCCTTGTGTGCCGCCGTTAGTGGCTTCTGCACTGCGACGTGACTGCGAAGGCCCGCAGTACGCAGGCGACGTCGAACAGTGGTGTCTGAAACGTCCGAATCGAAGTCCTCGCGTATTGCTGGGGCTGGCAAGAAAGGGTTACGAACAGCAGCTGCAACTTTGAGGGCGTCTTCATCGTCTGTGGTAGCTTTAGGGCGGGGCGCGCGGGGTGCATCCTGAATGCGACCTTCATACTTGTAGGCTTGAATTATCCTGTTCACAGTTTTCAGGGGCTTATCAACTAAAGCGCCAATATACCGCTGGGAATAACCTTCCGGGAAAGATCGAATATTGAGCGCCGTTCATCATCAGGAACCCCAGCCATAATACGATCTGGCGACAGAATGAACGGCTGCAAAAGATGTTTGGTTGTTTTATATACGGCGTTGGATGCACAACAACTTTAAAGGGAATGAATATACACGCCCCCATAGATATTCAAGTTGTTTTGTCTTGTTCTGTTCAAGCAAACATGTTTGAAGAAATCTTAAAATGCAGGATGTATAGGCTTAGAAAACAAAAATGTGGCTAGCAGACGACGAACAAGTGCATTCATGACGTCATGCGCGTGGTGGAACAATTATTTGGCGGAAGGCGTGATGCGCATGCGCAATGTTTCCAGTGATGACCGTAACGGGGCGCTGACAGTGCCGTGGGCCACGCACTCGCGTGTTCACCCTAACAGTGCTCGCTCACCGCTGTACATACGTGTGTAAAGAAAGGCTCGTAATACCCGAGTGTAGCAAGCCAGGACTAGGCGCTTTGCATCGGCGTCAAAGTTGATTAGCAGGCGTCCGAGCTTCCAGACGAAAAGAAAGAAAAAAAAAGGAAAGTGGGTTGTTCGCGAATGCAATCACGTGGAATGCGTCAGTTCTCGCGTTCTATCCGCAGCATGCTTCATGGGGCACGTGGCTACAGGGTTAGCACAGGTGAATAGGTCCGACAAGGCAACAGAGCTAAGTTTTTTTTTTTTTCGAAATCCGCCATAACCGCGACCGCTGCGTGTAGGATTGAAGAGTGAGGGACAGCTGAAAGCTGGAGCACGCAACACAGGAATTTCTTAAAAAATCATTCTTGTTTTTTTTAATTTTTTTGATGTACTATTCCTATATGTTGTCTCCGCGGCTAGTCTGTACACAGATTTTTCACTTCTGGGTTTTTTAAGCGTTGTAAGTATTTAGTTAAGCTGTTAAGCGTTATGCGGAAGCAGTGACCCGCATAACTCAACCGAGTGCGTCAAATTAGTTTTATTTAATACACGAGCACGTTAGTCGTGATTCAAGCTTTGTACGGCCGATAATTTTGAACAAACAAAGCCGAAGCATGCGTGCTTCGGGGCTCTTTGTGTGGCACGAAGTTGTATACCCTCTTAATTGAGTAAATGAGCGTTGTTAAAAAAGGTTTCAAAATAAAACCAAAAGCTGATTTAAAAATAATCATGTTTGAGAAGCGTTTGGTGCAGGGTTTTTAGCACAAAACTAACGCAGGTTTTGTCAGGTATTCCTGAAAAGGCATCAAGCGTTATTTTCATTGCGTGCTGTTCTTTGTGAACGTTTAGGTTCAGACGCGTGTTTAGGGGAGCTTAGGTTACAGGGATATGGCCTACGGTTAGGTGTGTGTGAGTGTGTTAGCGCTCTATGAATGAGAGTATGGTGTTGAGAGTTCTGTGCGCTCTTTAAAGCATGGACCGATATGAGGCTACATTCAGTAAACGAGCGCGTAAGTACGTCAGGTTTGTTCCCTTTAGGATGACTGCCAGTTGGGTGCGTTGGTAAAAGTTCATGATGAAACATTCGCAAAAATACACACACTAGGAAAGGACACAGACAAGCGCTTGTTCCCTCCACTTTCATATTTTAGTGAGAGTTTGTGGATCATGTGATCGCTTTAGGTGAGTCTTAGCGCTTTACCGAACGTTGAGGACGGTTAGGGTGCGCGTTTTGTGAGAACGAAGAATGAGCACAGGTATCTTGTGTAGGTTTCAGGCTGCTTTCGTGTGAAAACCATGTAGTTGTTAGTGTTTCATGAAGTCATCAAGTCAGCAGATATACAGGATAGTGTGGATAGTAGGAGGGGGTTAGTTTTGGATGAGCTTGTTTGTGATTATCTGGGGCCAAATAGTATTTGCTTTGGTGTGCTTTTCTTGAACGGCCGATCGATCCATCTTCAGTAAACATCTCCAAATCCATGAACGTTGTAGCCTTGG
This sequence comes from Rhipicephalus microplus, assembly GCF_013339725.1. Lineage (NCBI taxonomy): Eukaryota > Metazoa > Arthropoda > Arachnida > Ixodida > Ixodidae > Rhipicephalus > Rhipicephalus microplus. Next base: position 74,445,814 of record NC_051167.1, read on the forward strand.
TGGCACGAAATTCCGTAAAATAAAGTGAGAAAAGCAATATTTTCATTTCTTTGGATTTCTTGAGAAGCCAGGAAAGTTTTAAAGCGAGTTCAAGGCACCCGTCTGCGGCATGGCATTGTGTTGTGTGGTTCGCTTTGCTTTTGTCAATCGTTGAAAGGTGCTTTGAGAGTTGGTTGCGAGTGCGCAGCTGCAAGTTCCAAGTCATCGTCCTCGTCACCGGACATTCTCTCCATGCCCAGCGGTTGGGAGCACTGGCCAGCCGAGATTTTCCTGGTAGTGCATTTCGTCATGGCAGACGCCATTGTGTGTGAACCTGTCTGCAAGAATGCTGTCACCCCGATATCAGTGCCTGGTGGAAAGCACGGGGCACAACGTTGTCCTGCAGGTGGCTCGATGTGCACAATGCATCCGAAAAATGTTTAACGAGTTGCCAGTCGAAAATTGCAGAGGGGAAGATGCGAACATTCTTTTTTTGTCGCGTCGTCATCTGTGAGCATTCCGAACCGATGCAGCCAGTCGTCCACTCTAGCTGGTGTGACCCAGGCGTTCCCTTTTCAGAGCCACACATTGTGATCAATAGACAGTGAATGGATTGATGCTATGAGCGTCCCCTTTATATCGGGGTGGTGACGTGCGTGCCACCAGTCTCGAAAAAAAAAGAAAAGAAAACTTTTTTTTGTTAGCCTATAACCTTATCTACTCCGATAAAATCCATCTCATCATTACAAAAAAATATATATAAATTTACCGTCAATCTCTCGGCTTCTGCAGGTAGAGCGGCCCCGTATTCCTTTTCTTTATTTTTGCTGCCCCCAGTACTCTGCCACCTGTGGAAGGCTCCGAAAATTTCGACCACTTGGTGTTCTTAAACGCGCACCCAAATCTGAGCACGCGCGCCTACAGTGTTTCTGCCTCCATCAGAAATACAGCCGCCGCAGCCGGGATTCGATCCCGCGACCTGCGGTTGAGCTGCAGAGCAGCTATAGCCGCTAGACCACCGCCGTGGGGCCATCGCAAACTTGTGCTGTTGTAAATACGAGTACAGATGTGCACGGCCCGGTCCGGGCCCGATGTTGTTTGCTGGAGGTGGGCCAGCCCGGCCCAATGAACGACGCAATAAAGCACATGGCAACAAAAAAATGAAAATGCATTTATTAAAAAAAAGCAAGCGTGCCGTCCTTCCCTGTAACTTCTTTTTTTGTATACAATAAATATTTTTTGCATAGGATATGTATACTATAAAGAACAAAACATTTACAAAACATTTGCTAGTTTTTTTTCATTTCTAGTACATATCTGCGCTGTTTCCTCAGCCCTTCGTGTTAAAAGCCGTGAATTTCAGCTTATTAACCCAAATACACCCCAACCATGAAAACTATGACAAAGCAAGCTTTTTTTTCCCACAAAAAGTGTACTTCACTCCGGAGAAAGCACACGTATTAACAACGAGAATTTCGACACATCTACATTTTCGGCTTAATTCGGGCTTTTCATCAAGCCCGAGTCCGGCCCTATGCTTCAAAAAGGAAGCTCGAGTCCGGCCCGGGCCCGAGGTGAAAAGACGTTGGGCTGCTCGGCCTGCGGGCCGGGTCGGGCTTTCGCGCTACCCGGAACCCATGCACATCTCTGAATCCGAGTGGTGGTGGTGGTGGTGGTTAGAAAAGGAGAAATGCAGCTAATTTCTGCAGCCCGGTCGGGAGCATGGCACAGCGCCTTCGGCAGAGTTTGCAATACAGTGAGCGCCCCCTTGCTTCTTACGCGTGAAAAAACACCTGTGTGTCTGCTTTCCCGCAGCATTGTTTAGCAACCAGGGGTGTCGCGCCGAGGCTACTCCTATAGCCCTGCGGATGCTCACCCTACCTCATTCCAGCGAAAGTGTGGAAGAACCACAAAGGAAGAACCAGACTGCAGGAATGTCATGACTCATTGTACGCTGAACCCAAGCAGACTGGGTGAAAATGAATAAAGGCAAGAGGTATTGGAGAACGAAAAAAATAATAAATAGTTTGCTGGCTGCTAGCTGGTTGAACACTCAGCTGTTGGCGCATGCGTCGAAACTATTTTCCGAAGAGTCGACACGTTGCGGTGGGCGCCACTTTGCTGCCAGGCCACAACCAAGATTCACCTGGCGCAGCTCATTCCGGCTTTGCAGCGACAAACGCATTTGCTGTCCGCGTTCTCAACCGAAACCGGAGGTGTGAACGTCCGGAAGCCTCGTAAACGAACGAGAAAAGCGACCCACGAGGACTTGCGAACCCTCGGCTGCGTGTTGCATGGTTCTGGAGCATGAGCTGCGGCCCACCGGACGACAATGGCGGCCGAAAACGAGACTTCGACTGGGAGCGCCTTGCCCCCTTCTTCGATCGCTCTTCGAGGTGAGGCTCTCCACGAGACATTGCCGTCGCCTATGCTGCATCAATTTAACAACTGCAACAGCTTTTTAAAGTGATAACAGCGGCCGCCGATTAATTATGGGTCCTCTGCGTAACGCATTTGGGGCGTCTAAAAGGGATGGTGTTAGGGTCGCTCCTAAAACGACACCGCGATGCTGCCGCCAGTCACTTGTTAAAATCAAACTAAGAAGAGTACACCTGCACGGACTATCATCTTGAGAGAGCGTGCATGCTCGATAAGCCTATCGACGTTCTGCCTCGATAAGCGTCCATGCAGATTGGATGACGTCATCCAGTTACGTGCTCGATGCGGCGGATGGTTCCGTAATGTCGTTACAGGAGTGACGTTACACGACGGTTTTGAGCAAATTGTGTTCCAGTATGTCTACGCTGGCCTTTTTGCGTTTGCTCGTACATTTGCGCCGGCAAGAGAGAGCACGCTTGCACAAGTTACTTCATCGACGCTCATTTTTGTCGCAGCTTTCGATGTCGCACTGCTCGCACAGTCACTGCCGCGTAAACACTTGCCAAATTTTCTCCCCCTTTGACAGTGGTGCGCGCCACGAAGGCTGACCGTTTCACCTATGCACACGAAGGAAGAACCCGCCGAGAATAATAGTATCGGCTGATCTGGAAACCTTGATATCAGTAGGAAACGCCGTAGTGGATGGCTCTGAAAATAGGTGGTAGTAGGGTGCCTTGATGCCCGCGTGCTCCGCTGAGGGTGAGGACAGCCGCGTCATCTGCTACGACCGCCGCCATTGCGCCTCCCCACCACAACTCGACCGTATGCGAAGCCCGCTACGCAACGCTTGTGTGGTGCCCTGATACGCCCGGAAACATGTGCAAGCTAGAGAGCTTTTCTTCTTATTGAAGCTTGGACATCTTTCAGAGTTAATTTTGCCTGAATGCATGCAGGGAGCGCATATTTTATGTAAGCTGACGGCTTGCGCATGATTTATGCGCTAGAGGCAGACGCTGACTCTTTCGTGTTGAAAACAAATCCCTATACGCTGGTTACCACAGAGGGGATTCTAAATCTATATCGGTGGTGTCGTTTATATGCTTTCTTTGTTAGTGTTAATTATTATCTGAGGCTTTTAGGTTCTAAAATGACGCCTGATTGCAGGACTGCAGCAATTTTGACAATCAGTTTTTTTTTGCCTGCACTGACACAGTACATGGGTGTCCTCTGGTGTTTTACGTTATTCAAAATGAGACCGCCGTGACCTAGATCGAAAGCGCGAGCCTCGCGTCAGCAACCGAGCACCGTGCCCCCGGTACCACTGAGGCGGACGCCTTTCTTATTGCCTTAACTATTTCTCCACGATTGTCTCATCGCACAACTTGACTTGTTTTTTTTTGTTTTTTTGCGACATAGCGTGTTCATTCTACACAGCGTTGCCCCGTCTTGTCTTTATGCATCTTCTTTGTATGGACGCTTCGCGAGTACAGTTTGCATAAGCACTTGCGTATGATCCCTGATAGCTCACAGTATTAATAAATAAATTATTTACTTAATAATGCGTGCTGAAAGAGTTTAAATGCTGACGGTGTGTGTGTGTGTGCGTGTGTACACGCCTGCCGTTTATCGTTATCATCCAGTGTAGAAATAATTTATTTTTGTGCATTAATGCAGCGCTGCCAGAAGCAATTCAAATTATACGCTTCATGGCAGAATTCACTGAGTACTGTCACTAGTTGCTTCGCAGTGGTCTTAAATGATTAAAAAAACAACATCAATTGCGTAATGATTCGAGACAGGACGAAAAGAAAACTTGAAGTACTGGAACAATGAAAAAAATTTGAACTGCACACATTCTTACAAGGGTCATCACACCAGCATAGAAGGCGTACCTAAACCGAGGAAAAGATCGTAGAAAGAAAGAACCTGTGTGGCTTTGTAATGGTTTGGGTGCTCGAACGGTCGCTAATCGAATTCCGGCCGCAGTGGCCCCACTTCGATGGAGATGAAATGCCGGAGTTCTTAAACTTAGGTGCAAGTTACATAAAAACACCTGTTCAAAATTTCCGAAGTCCTCCAATGTATACCGCGTCTCTCGTGATCATATGGTGATTCCGGAACGTACACACACTCTTTAAACTTCAGTGGGTACGACACCGCCGCTGCGCAAAGCTTTATTCCCACAAATGAATATTACGAAAAAAAACAATGATATCATCTGCAAAGAAACACGTGTAATGTATATTTAATAATAAAGTTCTCATCGCACATAGTGAAACCAAGAATGAAGGGCAGATACAGTACCAACCAAGAGCAGCAAGCAATGTTTATGAACTGAAATACGCGATTCATGCACACGAGAATCAAGCATACAGCCGTCAGTGTGTCTGTTGCTTACACGAAATTGGTGCCGGTACAAACTATGCATGCGGAATACCGGCTGGAAACTTACGCTGTGAATGGATGATCTGTTTGTCGGATGCCACTTGTCATGTTTGATTTTCACTGTTGAAAAGGCCTTCATTTCGGGTCTCTCAGGAAACGATACAGCTTTCTAAGAGACCCGAGCTATATAGCTGTATCGTTTCTTAGGAAACGATACAGCTATAGTGCCCTGCGGCACGCAATACGCGCTACGGTGACGGTAGCGAGCGCATTAAACCGGAGAAAAGCGAGCGCCAGCACAATTATTCGGGCGCAGCGAACACGCAGAAGTGACTGAGTGGAGTCAAAATGGCGGCCATGCCGCCGCTAAGGCCGAGGAGGCGGCACCTGCCCTTAAAAAGGCTGACACCACTCTCAGCGGGGGCGCGCGCATCGAGGCACTCTAGGTGGCAGTGACACGCCTGCTTGATAAAACAGCGCACGTGCGCTCTTTCATCCAGCGGCTGTGGTAGTGGTTAGAAGAGGCGAAACGCACCTAATTTTTGCAGCCCGGTTGGGAGCATCCAAAAATATTGACAGTGTTATGTTTGACTCGCTTCTTCGTGAAAATCATGTCACACGGGAGGGGCTAATTGACCAATTGCAGAACTCTGCAAGATGGCTTCCTTTTTGCGAGGTTGCTTTCCAAAAAAAAAAAAAGAAAAAAACGTCCACAGATGGTTTTTCTCGTTCGTTGTGCTTTTACCAATCCTTTTCCAGTGAAGGCACGCGAGTGTGACTAAACGACCTTTTCCGGCGACAAATTCAGTTTGAAAAATTTTGGAAAGTGGCTTTCCTGTAAGGTTTCATTCCGAACCAAAACCTCTCGTTCATAGACTGCTGTTCACGCTCATTGTGTTCTTGCCTTTCCCCCTTTACTCGCAAAGGACAGGTCCTATGTAGTCCACCACGCAATGGTGGACGGCACGTTTCCTTGAAAAGATAATTTGTTGAATGTGGGGACCTTCTGCAGCTCTCGTGGTAGCCCAGCAGAGCCTGGACGTTTCGTTGTACTCGCGTGCCTTCGCTGGAATTCGGAGAGGTACAAGCGCAACGAGCGAGAAAAGCAGTCCGCGAACGAGAGTTTTTCGTTGAAAAACGAATCCCTACAGGAAACCCACCTTGCAGGTTTTTGCAAACTGTCCATTACTGCGCGACGAACCCTCAGATCACGTGGTGGACGAGGGCCCTGCCGCTCGTAAAGAGGAGAGCGAGGTGGAGGGGGGGGGGAGGCAGAAACACAATAAGTGAGCAAAGCAGGCGTGAACGAGACCTTTCGGTTGAAAAACAACTTTGCAGGTTAGCCACTTTGCAGATTTCTGCAAATGGTGAAATGTCTTCGTTGAGCTAATTGCGCACCACATTGTTCGGCTGCAGAAAACGACGAGGAAACGGGTGTGCATCTGAAAGTCGGATGCTCGTTAACATTGTTTTTCAGCTTGTTGTCTCTTGCCTTTTGGCCATCTCGAATGGTCGCGTTTCGCATTTAGAGGGGTTCGGCGTTGGGAAATGAGAGGCAGGACAGGCTAACACTGGTCGTTGTATATGTGCAGGCGAGATTGTTGTATTAATGCTCGTAACAATACAATTTCTGTGGTTTCTGCATGCGAAATGCACGATTTCACTGCGCGGCGTATCCTATGGGGGCTTCGGATTATTCTCGAAGACGGGGGGAGGGTCGTTACTGTGTGCCTAATTAAAAAAAAAAAACGTGCTGGTATGTTTTCGCATTACGCTTCTCTTTTCATGACCGGGCTAGACTGCAAAGAAGAGCGCGCAGGTGCAGTCTTGTGTGTGTGCACCTGCGCGCGCAGGTGCACACACACACACACACACACACCTTGAAGTAAGCGTCACTGTGCGCACGTGCCGCTCCTCTTGTCTGGCCGTGTAGAGGGTTTCACTGCCGAACCCTTTCATGTTCCTTCACATTCTCTAAAAATTCCTGTAGTGTTATAAGCTCAACTTCATGCGCAAGGTGAAGAAAAATGAGAAGGGAGACAGGAAGGAGGTGTGGGGTTGACTACCTCACTGTTGCCTGCGCAGCATGTTCGGTGGACGCACTTATGTGATTCTTAAAAGAGAAAAGATGAAAATGAGCCCCGTAACTGTCTGCATCTTAGTGCGACACCTCAACAGTAGCTCACGAGGAATGGGGGCAAGGATCGAGGGATTTAAAGGATAGACAGAGAGAAGGAAGGAGAGAGCGTGGCGCAGGGACAGCGACACCCAGAAGCAAGGCGAAGATAGGAAAGATGGACACGCTCGCAGGAGTTTGAGGAGGGGGCACCCCTCAGCGAGAACTCTTGTCGGGCCAAGTGATTTTTGAAAAGAAAAGAACGCTGGATTCCATGCCGACCGGTTTTGCCCTCGCGATCTCCGACGACAGCGTAGCCCTTGTCGGCGCCAGGATATGGCGAAGGACGAGCCAGTCGTCCAGAGCTGTGCTGTCGTCGCAAATCGCGGGGACAAAACCGGTCGGCACGAAATTCAGAGAGCGAGTACTGTCGCTGGAATTGGGAGAGGAATAGCGTACTAGCCGGGTTTTCGTGACATTCGAAAATGCTTTCACGTAACCACACGGCTTTTGTATTTCGTCTCTGTCGACAAGCGGCCGCCGAGGGCGTTTGTCAAACCCGCAAAATCATTTTCCTGTGAAGGCATTCTTTACGAGCAACAGGTGCCTCGTCCACCACGCGATCTGAGGGTTCGTCCCACAGTAATTGTCACGGGAAAAGATTCTTGTCACACTCGCGGGCCTTCACTGGAAAATGATTGGTAAAAGCACACAGAGTGAGAAAAACAGCCTGGGTACATTTTTATCGTTTTGTTGTTGTTGCTGGAAACAACCTTGCAGAAAAGCCGCCTTGCAGACTTCTGCAAGCGGTCAATTATTCTGTGACAATTTTCACGAAGACGCAAGTCAAACATCAGACTGTCGATATTTTCAGAGCCCTCCACTACGGCGTCTCATAGTGATATCATTGTTTCGGGATGTAAGACAGCGCATATTATTATTAATATTCTCGGCAAGTTCTTCCTTCGTAAGAATGGATAACCAACTTTCGCTTGCAATAATTGCCTTCTCACCAGCGTTCTGTTGGTGCTTAAAGGACCAGTAAACAGCCCCAAGGTCCAAACATTGTTGTAAAGAGAATTATGTGCGCTTTTACTTCGTGAACATGCTGCCGCAAGAATTATGCGAATACGTGTTACATTAGGAAGTTGCAGGGGCTGGAACATCGCGTCCAGCTGATTTCAAATTTTCGCACGGCCTCGCCACCCTTCTCCTTCTAAGAGAGGGGAAGGCGTGGCCCGTAGTCATGACTCCGCCGACTTTGGCAATGTGACAAGACGTCAGCGATTGACGTCATAGGGGAACTCGATCAGTCGCAACGCACTTCCGCTTGCTGTGATGCCTGGTTGTTTACTATTTACCCCGTACTATTTTCAACGGCACTATTTACCTGGTGCCGATGCTTCTCCGCCGCCCAGTCGCTCGATTTGCAGCCGACAACGATTTGCAGCAAAACTGCGTTTGGAAATCCGGACATGAAGCTGGCCCAATTTTTCTGGAGTTCAACTACTATTTTAGAGCAGACTGTCGCGTCATCTGGAAACAACAACACAAAACACAAATAATTTGCTTAATAGTAGATGCGCTGCTCGACAGGTGGCGCGAACATCTGTGAACTCCCAAATTCTTAGTCAGTGAATCATCCTGATTTCAATGCATGGAGCCTATGGGGAGTTTCGCAACTCGTGTGATGGAGTAGCTATGTCTTAGCTGCGGTACAGTGGCTAGAATAGAAAATTGCGATGAACGCGCTGGCTAGCACGTACCGCCTTAGAAAGAAACCGCCAGATGGCGCTGGCATACGTTTGCACGTCACCCTGGGCGGCGATGCGCTACGCAGAGACAGCAATCAACCACGTGCTCGGGCAATGTGAAACAATTAAAATATTTTTTGCTCGTGCATGGCTTGAAATGGCGACATAGAAAATATGTTAATTAGCTTCTGGAAAACTAGACGCCTACGCAGGTGCTCGACTGCACTGAAATATTGTCAGGTCGAGGATGCCGAAAGGGAGTGCGTGATGGCACTGAAACATTTTATCGATGTGAAGTGGTAGAAGAGTGGGACGATGAACTCAATTGTGAGCCATTGCTTGCAACACTTTTCACGGCGAACCATCACTTACTCAAGCACTAATCTGTAAATAAAGCCCTATCATTTTCCGATGGAGGCGGAAATGTTGTAGGCCCGAGTGTTCAGATTTGGGCGCTCGTTAAAGAACCCCAGGTGGTCAAAATTTTCGGAGCCCTCCACTACGGCGTCTCTCATAATCATATGGTGGTTTTGGGACGTTAAACTCCACATGCCATCATATCATCAAAGCCCCATCATTCAGAACGTCATACTCAGAGACGAGAATCACCAGTGGTATCTGGACGAAAACCTTTTATTTTCTGCACACAGGTCATACAACGCATTTCCGAGTAGTGGCTCACTAATTGTTTACGAAAATGCATTCTTAATAATTTGTCGCACGTCATTTTTACCCCCCCCCCCCTCAAAAGAATGTTTTATAGTTCACAAGCGCGCCACAGAACATCAGGCTGCAAGCCAAGGTGATGCGCCTGAGCTTCAGGTACTTCCTCTTTTCACAGGAAAATGCTCGCTCCTTGTGGAGTACCTTTGTGTAAAAACGCGAATGAATGAGCAGAAAAAAACTTGTTTACTTGATTAGTGAGGCTCGGACCATGTTGTGCGCAGCCCAGTGTGACATCTTTTTTTTTTTCAAGCGAGAAACAAGCTTTTTGAAGCTGTCACTGTGAAGCTCGTAGCTGAACCATTTTGAACAAGTCATATTTGCAAGATGTTTCAGCGCGCGAACAAAGGAAAAAGGTAGACAGAAAGAGCGCTGACTGCCAACTAACTTTATTTCACAGAGTGGCAAGAATATATACTGCTAAAACGGATGATAACAGAACATGAAGGTAAAATGCAAGCCTAATCTACACATCAGTAACAAAACACGTGTGACGGGTCCTCTCTTGCCTCAAAGCCCAGCCAGGTAATCACGTTCAGCCTGTGATAAAGCAACCGATGATGTGCTCACACATTTATCTCCTAGCAAGTGCATTTTTTCGGCTTCGATAATTTCTCGGGTAAGCTGGTTCCTGTGCCTTGCCAATATTGAGCATTGATCAAAGAGAGGGGTGCACCCACAATCTCGGCAATGAATGCCAAGATGCCCTTGTACCACATTGTGCATATTGTTTCGGTGTTCTCAGAGGCGGTCATTTGCGCACCTGCTGGTTTGCCCGACATAGATGCACCCAAACGTCAGTGGAATCAAGTATAAGACTCCCACTGCGCATGGGACGTGGCGTGTCCTTTGCGCGACAGAGCACGAGGCAGAATTTGCACGAGGTGCATTGACCCGTTTGCAAAGCCTCTGCAATTTTTCCGGTGCAGAAAAAACTACAAGAACGTTGGCGTCTCGAGCAATCTTTTTTAGCCTGTGTGAGACGTTGTGCACGTAAGGCAGTACGACAGGCCGGCTCTTTTTGACACTGTTTCGCTTATCCGGTTTGTCGCCTCGCTTCAAGACAGTGACCAGCTTTTCCGCAACCGAAACGAGAACATGCGCGGGGTAACCAGCTTTGGTAAGCCGCTCCACTTGTAGAGCAAAGCTGTGGTGTACCATGTGGGGGCAGGACTTCTTTAAGGCATTGACAAGACAAAATTGGTCAAGCGGGGCATTGCTAACCTCTGCCCTGTCAATGCCTCAAGGAAGTCTTGAACAGAACAGAACGACGACACAGAGACAAGAAGGACACGAGCGCTAGTGTCCTTCGTGTCCTTCTTGTCTCTGTGCTGTCATTCTGTTCTCGCGATATAGCTATCGTCATGTTTGTTGAGACCTGGTTTAAACCAATCGAAGAGCTGTGTGCTGCGTCACGTCGTCGATCGCCGAGTTGACTGCACGTGTAAGAAGCATTGGTGGGCTAAGGCAAGGAGCGCGGGGATTGTTTTTAAATGCCAAGCATTTCTTAACGAACTTCGGCGGCACTGAGCGTATCTATCTATCTAGCCGCATATGACTTTAAGCACTCCTGGCCGTTTCGATAATGGTATCGATACCAAAATCAGTATGGTATAACATGACTCTATAAAGAACATATTTGACAAGTCATAACATGAAAATCATGACACGCCTGTCATGACTGTCATAATTTACATGCCACGGTCCTGCAGCTCTTGCGGTGGTTTTGTTCACATGGCATGTTGCAAAGCTGGTATGGTATGGCATGATTGCAAGGCGAACACAAGCGAAAGACGCTAACATAAAAATCATGACATACGTATTACGTAACAACATGACTACATGCCACGCTCATAATGCGCTCGTCGCTAGCGTCACATATACCAAATTTGGTATTACGGGACGTGCATGGATGGCGAAAGTATGATACTGGTGCAAACACGATAAACATGAGATGCGTGTAATGCAACAACGTGACTACATGCTACGCTCATGATGCGCTCGCGGCCGTTTCGCCAGCTTCACATGTACCAAACTCGGTGTTACGTGACGTCAATGGATGACGAAGGTATGATACTTGTGCAAAATATGATAAACATGAGATGAGTGTCTGGTAACAACGAGACTAAAGTGACTACATGTTACGCTCATGATGCACTCGCGGCCGTTTCACTAGCGTTACATGTACCAAACTCGGTATTACGCGATGCGAACAGACGACATAGGAAAATGAACCATTCAAAATGAGAATCATGGCATGCGTGTAATGTAACAACATGACTGCATGCCACACTCATGATGCGCTCGTGGCCGTTTCGATAGCCTCACATATGCCTAGTTTTGTATTACGTAACGTCAATGGATGATGAAGGTATTTGACTTGTGCAAACACGATAATCATGAGATGTGTGTCATGTGAGAACATGACTACATACCACAGTAGAGGCGCCAATACATTTCGATGTGACGTGGGGCACGTGCTCACCGGCGTTCAATTTCATCGCGTCACGACGGCGTTGCCACGCCGGTCCTGCCATAAAAGGGAGATTTAGAATAGCGCACCGCGAGCCCTTGCGGTGCGGTTGCTGCCACTGCGCGTGCGTCGTAACGCGAGTCGGAATTCGCGGACCGCACGCCAAAAATCAGATTGCGTGCGGTAATGGCGGCCCGCATGTGGCACGCAAGCGCTGGTTTCGAGGCTACGGTGTCGCTGCGATCGTGTGTTGTGGATCGCAGCAGGGCAAACGCTATTCTAAAACTCATATGGCGCCCGAAACACCCGCAGCGCTTGCAAACGGTATTGTAAAACTCCCTATACTCGCCTGCGAGAAAAGGGAGTAGAGGGAGTGACGCATGTGCGTTTCAGTGCGTCCTGCGTCCCTCCGTCACGAAAGGAGGGAGACGCAGTGTTGTCTGGGTAACGCATCAGCGCGAAATGACGTCGCATTTCGCGCCCGTTGCCATCGGACCGCGCCGACGGACGGTGTACGCACCTGGCGTGAAACTAAATAAAATACTCGCGTTTTGCTAACGTATACCGTCACTGTGCCTAGCGTGTGCGCGCGTCAACGCTACATCGGAGTATATTGGGCCCTTCTTGATGGGCTCGCGGCCGTTTTGCTAGGTCAACATATACCAAATTTGGTGTTACGTGACGTCAATGTATGACGAAAATATATGACTGGTGCAAACATGATAATCCTGGCAAGCAGACAACATACCACGCTCATATAGCGTGCTGGCGGCCGTTTCGCTAGCTCCACATACACTAAATCTTGTATCACGTGACTTGAATAGACGACGAAAGTAAACTAGACATCCGAACATGATAATCATGGCACGTAAGTCATGTAAGACATAATTCACCTTGACCTCGTAACACTGTGCTGATTTTAAAGTGATAAATTATTTTTTCTCATTTGTGCTCTGCATATCATCGATTTCCACTGTACGTGGAATCATCTATTTTTTTTTTCGAAATGGAGGCTCTGCGTGACGCGCAGCTCTGCGATATTCAGAAATTGTGATCGCTGTGGTCTACTTTACGTAATACCGAGATCATTTGGGGCATGTAAAAAAAAAAAAGATGGAGCGCGTTGACAGACCCTTTAATGTCATACTTCAGAAACGAACACCCAAGCTCGTGTCACTGTGTCACAAGATTGTTATAAAAAGTATTTGCTTTCTGTGTGACACCAATTCATCGGCAACAAGATTTATTTAATTTCGTGTTGGGATATGCGTGCGTGCTTTGCGTATATTTGTTTCTTAATGGAGGGATCACACAAATTATCACAGGCGGAATAACTTGTCGAATATAATTGTGTAGACTCATGCGCATCGTCTACAAAATATGAACGGGCATTAGAATGAATGAACAAACTTTATTTGAAGTCCGGCAGTTTCCTCCGGGCGAGGTGGGCAAAGAGAGGAATTAACCTCTGTCCTTCCCACCCTCTGTCGATTATGATAGTGGTGCCTAAAGGTGACCGCATGAATTCCTAGGACCCGGGCGGCATCTTCGGCTTGCGGGACGGCCCAAAGCTGGTCGACCATGCTCGTCGCTAGTAAGGGCTGCCTCCAGCGTAAAGAAAAGAATTAAAGTCGAATTTAAAGTGCGTGTCACGCTACTCCACGTCAAACGCGCCACACGGAGGAGGCGAGCAGGGACTGGAAACTTAGTCCGCTCCGGTGATTTGAAGGGACGGTCGCTTCTGCCTTTCGCAGAACGCTTGTAAAAAAAAAAGGAAAAAAAGGCAGATCCCACGTACAGTGGGAATCGACGATATGCGAAGCATGAACGAGATATGTTGATATGTCACTTCAAAATCAGCACAATGTTACGAGATGGAGGTAAATAATGCCGTAAATATAACTTCCGTGTCATGATTATCATGTTTCGATGTTTCGTTTACATTCGTCATCTATTTACGTCACGTGATACTAAATTTAGTATATGTGGAGCTAGCGAAACGGCCGCGAGCACGCTATGAGCACGATATGTTGTCGTGTTCCTTACAACACGCGTGTCAGGATTATCATGTTTGCACCAGTCATATACCTTCATCATCCATTGACATCACGTAACGCCAAATTTGGCATATGTGGAGCTAGCGAAACTGCCGCGAGCGCAGCATGAGTGTGGCATGTGGTCATGTTGGTAGATGACACGCATCTCATGTTTACCATACATATTTGTAACCGTATCATGCCTTCGTCATCCATTCACGTCCCGTATTACCAAATTCGGTATATTTGACGCTAGCGAAATGACCGCGAGCGCATCATGAACGTGGCATGTAGTCATGTTACATGACACGCATGTCATAATTTTCAAGTTAGGGTCTGTCGCTTGTGTTCGCCATGCAATCACGTCATACCATATTATACCAGTTTTGCAACATGCCATGTGAACGAAACCACCGCATAAGCTGCAGGACCATGAAATGTCAATCATGACATTCATGACATACATGTCATGATTTTCATGTTATGACTAGTCAAATGTGTATTTCATACAGTCATGTTATGCCATAACAAGTTTGGTATCAACACCATTTTTGAAACGGCCAGGAGAGCTAAATGTCGTAGGCGGCTAGATGGATAGATGAATATGCTCAGAGTCATCGGTGTTCGCTAAGAAGAAATGCTTCGCATTAAAAAAAAAAAACAACCGCCGAGGCATAGCAAGGCCGCGAACAGTTTTTGATTTGGTTTTTGTTGTTGCAAGCCGGCGCTGAACGAAAACGGCACCTCACCAAAAAGCAGTTTTTTTAGCCGCTACGGGGGATTGTTTGTCCGGTCGGAGGAAACGTCCCCGTTTCTTCCAAGTTGGCGTGGAGAGGTCACGGCTGGCCAATTCAGAAATACGCCAAAGTTCCATCGCTGCTGCATCTTGCTGCATTTCCTGAAAACTTTGCGAGTCTGCGTCAAACCTGCGGCAAAGGGTGTTTTTTTTTTTACCTTGTGGAGTCTCGAAGTGAAGAACGCCACGCCCTTGCAGTGAAAGGACTCAGCAGACGCCGGTCAAAACGAACCAAATAACATATATTTATTTAACTATTTTAAAACGGTGATATGACCAGCCAAAAAATTATATCAATTGTGATCAGCACGCTAAACAACCTTGCACAATATTACACAGCACTAAAAAAGCATAACAAACACAAGAACACACACGAGGCGGCTTCTGCAACGCTTGACTAACCACGAGGGCACACGGCAGACGGCCTGCGTGCCGTACACCGCAGACCCACCGCTAGAGACAAGCGTTCGTTCCACCCGCAATAGAGACCCGCTACTCTCTAATGTGCCGCCATGCGTCCCCGCCGGCGCTACCGTTCTAACCATGATGATGATGGTGGTACTCGCGACCACAACGCCACCTACCGCTCAACAGTTGGGACTCCTGAATGTGGCTTCTACGCGAGACACATGCGCCACGAGACGCAAGCAACTTGGCAGGGGGTGTAAGCACCCCCATCATTTTCGGAAATAAAACTGCTTGTGGTTCTTTACAGTGTCACTGAAGCGATTTTGCACTCGTGAATTTATCGCAAACTTGGTATCTGTGATCTCTCACAACATAACTAAAAAGTTTTTTTTTCTTTTTTCGCAATGTTCGAGTTCGATTAAACAACGAAGCAAACTTTGACCGAAGGAACTCGCCGGCATCCGCGGTAGGGAGGGGAAGGACTCGTGGGGAGGTGTCGTAGCTTTCGCGATTGCGCAGCGTTTATGGTGCGTTCTGCTGCCTAACGAAGCATCAGTTCTGCCATTTCGTGGGGATTTACTTCTCTCGTTACGATTGAGATTTTTGACATCCGCTATTTACTAGTTGCGTTTGTACGGGGTTGAAGTGTATATGCAATGCGCAATTACTATACAGCATAAGGCTGCGTGCCACAGCCCTTTCGGTCGCGATGAGGTCGCCATTCACAAGTCTCTTCGGGTTCACAACATGGTTACAAAATAGGCCGCTGCAGTTGAAAAAAAAAAAAAAACTTCATAACTTCAAGGTGAAGTGTGCCTTGCTCCAAGCACTACCGTGACAGCGACTACGTACGAATCAGCCTCTCATGCAGCCACTGGGATTGACCATGAAGTGTGTGCGACTGAACAGCGACGTGGTTGCTTCTGTGTTTCCGTACTTGAGAGGGACCTCGGCCGCCACCACGACATGTCTGCGCGAAACGAACAACTGAGAAAAGGCTGTATGAGACTACTTATGTGTCATGTCAGCGCGTCGTTAAGCGGTGAACACGACAGCCGTGTTCAGCTCACTGTGCTGCCTCGCTTCCGCGACGTTCATGTTCATGTGATGTCACTTCCGCCCTCGTCGCCCTCTCCCGCCATGCCCGGGTACCTCCCTGGATACCTACAGGAGTTCGCGTGCAGTCTGTTGAGGGCTCTTCATGCATTGCTGCGCGCGATGTTGAAAGAAAACCATGTAGTTTTTTTTTTGTAGTCGTACTTCAATAAGCTAATCGGATCAAGAAGGCCCCGCTTGCTCACTCAATACAAGACCAGAAAAATCAAGATGTGAAACACGTATACCAGCCTCCGCCTACACCGGCTTCCCGCCACGACCTACGAGGGCCCGTTATCTCGTTCTCAATACAAATTGCGTGGCTCAAGAACAAGTGAAAGCCCAAAGTTTCTTGAGCCACAATTTCAAGAGTGGATGAGCGAATGCGATGGGAACTGCTGCGCAAAGCGCCGCAGCTCTCATTGAAAACGAGTCATCATGCATAGCTAGGCAAGTTTACAAGATATATCTTAATATCAATGACAATAATATTATATATTGTTGCGACCCACGCCACCAATCTAGCAGCGCGGCTCCCCAAGTGTTTCAAACAGTGCTGACGTTAAGCGTCTTTGATTGGAATTTGTGGAAACATCCGAGGAAAAAAAATTGGTAGATTCCACGTACAGTGGAAATCGATGATATGCGAAGCACGAATCAGGAAGCTGAATTGTCACTTTAAAATCAGGGCAACGTTATCAAGCGGACATAAGTTGGGTCGTATCCGACTTTCATTACATGATTATCATGTTTGCGCCTGGCGTTTGTGCTTGTTTTCATTCACGTCACATAATACAAAATTTGGTATATGTGAAGCCAGCGAAATGGCCACGACCGCTCTATGAGGACTTGAAGGACTTGAAGAATTACAGGCCGATCAGCTTGCTCTTTGTAGTGTACAAGCTATTTACAAAGGTAATTACTAACAGAGTAAAGAAAACATTAGAATTCAATCAACCAAAGGAACAAGCAGGATTTCGAACAGGCTGCTCAACAATTGACCACATTCATACTATCAGTCAGGTAATAGAGAAGTGCCCAGAGTATAACCAACCACTATCATAGCCTTCATAGACTACGAGAAGGCGTTTGATTCAGTACAAATATCAGCCGTCATGCAGACACTGCGGAATCAGGGCGTAGATGAAGTATATATAAACATTCTGGAAGAAATCTACAGGGGATCAACTGCTACCATAGTGCTTCATAAAGAAAGCAACAGAATACCAATCAAGAAGGGTGTAAGGCAGGGGGACACAATCTCCGCAATGCTATTTACCGCGTGCTTACAGGAGGTTTTCAGAAGCCTAGAATGGGAACAGTTAGGGATAAGAGTTATTGGAGAATACCTTAATAACTTGCGCTTCGCCGATGACATTGCATTGCTGAGTAACTCAGGGGACGAATTGCAACTCATGATTACGGAGTTAGACAAGGAGAGCAGAAAGGTCGGTCTTAAAATTAATATGCAGAAAACGAAAGTAATGTACAACAACCTCGGAAAGGAGCAGCGCTTCGAGATAGGTAATAGTGCACTTGAAGTTGTAAAAGACTATGTCTACTTAGGGCAGGTAATAACCGCAGAGCCTAACCACGAGATTGAAGTAACTAGAAGAATAAGAATGGGGTGGAGCACATTCGGCAAGCACTCTCAAATTAAGACAGGTAGATTGCCATTATACCTTAAGAGGAAGGTATATAATACCTGTATCTTGCCGGAGCAGAAACCTGGAGACTCACAAAAAGGGTTCAGCTTAAATTGAGGACGACGCAGCGAGCAATGGAAAGAAAAATGGTAGGTGTAACCTTAAGAGACAAGAAGAGAGCAGAGTGGATTAGGGGACAAACGGGGGTTAAGGATATCATAGTTGAAATAAAGAAGAGGAAATGGACATGGGCCGGGCATGTAGCGCGTCGACAGGATAACCGCTGGTCATAAAGGGTAACTAACTGGATTCCCAGAGAAGGAAAGCGGGTTAGGGGGAGACAGAAGGTTAGGTGGGCAGATGAGATTAAGAAGTTTGCGGGTATAAATTGGCAGCAGCAAGCACAGGACCGGGTTAACTGGCGGAACATGGGAGAGGCCTTTGTCCTGCAGTGGACGTAGTCAGGCTGATGATGATGATGATGCTCTATGAGCGTAGCATGTAGCCATATTTTACATGACATGCATGTCATGACTACCACGTTTGGACGTGCCATTTATCTTCGTCATCAATTCACGTCACGTTAGACTAAACTCGGTATATGAAGCTAGTGAAACGGCCGCGAGCGCATCATGAGCGTAGCATGTAGTCGTGCTCTTGTACGCATGTCCTGATTATCATGTTCGCAGCAGTCATATACGTTTATCATCCACTCACGTCACGTAATACCAAGTTTGGTGTATGTGATGCTAGCGAAACGGCCCCGCCGTTGTGGTGTAGTGGCTATAAGGTACTTAGCCACTAGACCGCGACCTGCTAACCCGCAGGTCGCGGGATCAAATCCCAGCTGCGGTGGCTGCATTTCTGATGGAGGCGGAAATGTTGTAGGACCATGTGGTCAGATTTGGGTGCATGTTAAAGAACCCCAGGTGGTCGAAATTTCCGGAGCCCACCACTACTGCGTTTCTCATAATCGCATGCTGGTTTTGGGACGCTAAACCCGACATATCGATCAAGCTAGCAAAACGACCGCGAGTGCATCCTAAGTGTGACATGTAGTCGCGTTCTTACAGGACACGCATGTCATGATTTCCACGTGAAGGCCTGTCACTTATGTTCTTCATGCAGTCATGTAATACAATACCAGTTTTGCAATATATCATGTGAACAATACCACAACAAGAGTAGCAAGACCCAGACATGTAAATTATGACATTCATGACAGGAATTTTATGTTTAGTTTTCATGTTATGACTAGTAACTTATGCTCGTCATACATCCATGTTATGCCATACCAAGTTTGGTATAGATCGCATTATCCAAACGGCCAGGATAACTAAATGTCGTAGGTGGATAGATAGATAGATAGATAGATAGATAGATAGATAGATAGATAGATAGATAGATAGATAGATACGGCCAAACTCACCGAAGTTCGCTAAGAAATGCTTTGCATTTAATGTTATGATAGGTAGAGAGTTCACGTGGTGCGTGCCACGGTAACGGCGGTCACTTTTTTTTTCGCTTATGTTCTGACACATTTTTACCTTGTATTTTATTTCAGTTGTTCTGCGCTAATGTACAGTGGAGTCCTTGAAAATGGTGGAGACTGTTTTCGGGAATAACTCGACCAATCAGAAAAAAAAAACTGACCCCCAACTGAAACCGATCGGCTATACCTCAAACCGCGAGTGAATGGATATTGATTGCTTCATATCCATTTTCACAGTTTGTTTCAATGCAATACCCAAATCCCCACGATCGCCTTCACGATTTTAACCGCCTCCCTGACACGATGATTGTGCACGCAGTGGTCACGGACAATTTGTATGTGCAGTCACGGTAAGCTATCTCTGTTTGCAGGTACGTGCTTGGTTACCCGTAATGAAGTCACACTTGAAAACGCTAATATCACCGAGGTTCTCCAAGTCGTTCTTGTTTATCTGCGGCAGCCGAACGCGCCGGTACTTTCCGGAAAATCGCAATGCGCTTTCTAATTTCAGGTAATAGGTAATAACTTTCGGCAAGAAAAACCCACAGATGCTTTGCTCCCTCTGCTAAATCAACTTGCCTGACCAGCAGCTAATAATTGTTCAAACTTGCATCATGATGCAAAACTGAACGGTCGCAAGCACGAAGATACAACACGGCAGCGGAAGGTGACGTAGTCAGTAGGTACCCGCATGTTGGTGGCGCATTTCGGAAGTGACGAAGGGGCGCTGTGTGGCGCACGTGCACACTGTCTATATAAAAGGCGCGGATCTCGTGCCGTTAGCAGACACCGTTCATTATATAGCTTTGCTCGATCTAAGACCCATTAGGCCGTTATCCTCCTGTTGCAGCGGCAGCTCGTGATCGTGCCTTTAATGACCGCCAACGAAATGGACCACGAGTGCTTTATCTCCATACCAACTCGGGTAATATTTTTCAATCAACATGCGTAATTATTGACGCTATACTATACGACAATAACTCATACGATGATGCCGACAACATTCAAACGGTACCGTGACATTCGAACGCTGCCAAATGCCACGAGATCAAGCCAAATCGCAGTCCAGGGTGACCAAGTAGCAGCGCTGGATCCAAATAAAGGCTCTCTCGATTTCGACCGTTGCCTGTGTGACAGATATGACATCAGCGGTTACTTCCGAATGCGCATATTGTAAGCGATTGTAAGCTGGCATCTAAAGTGTTCATGCCCCTAGCTTTCTTGTTCAGAACCCCGCAGGGGCGTCTGCGTAAGTAGGCGTTTGGTGTGTGGCAACACCATGGACCCGAGCCAACGGGGGGGTTTCGACCTCCTCCCACGCTTCGCCGTGCGTGGCTTATAGCCGTGTCCGGGAAAAGGGGGATCCTGGGGGTTGAGCCGACGCTGGGTGCTTGGACCTTCAAGGCCCCCCGGTGGAGGCAACACACCTCTTTGGCCCCGGCTTTACGTAGACGGCACCCCTGGGCTAACCCACTCAGGGGGAAATCGGCAGTCGCCTTTTCCTTTCTCTCTCTCCCCTCGTCTTCGTCTTTTTCTACCACTTTTTATCTGTTCTATCTACTTCTATCTTCCGTTTACTTCAAAATATTTTTTTTTCTGGCGGCGAGGGTTGACTTTGTGTAGGTGCCCAACCTTGGGTAGTTATATTTTTGTATGACTGGCGCCTTCAAGTGTTCTACCTTCTAATTGGTTAAATGCTAATGGAAATGAAAATAATGCTTTGTTGAAAACTATCCTATAGCCGAAAACTTGATGAATTTTAAGTGCGCAAAAGGAAATAGTAGGCGTGTCCGACGAGAGTCTGAACGACAGCGCTGGCAATCCTTCCTCTCATCGGTTAACTCTTACACTGACACACATAAGGTGTATAACAGAGTAAGAGCACTGCAAAGGCACATCACTCATCCAGTGCCCCTTGTTAGTACTGCTGGTGGTACACTGGAAAACCAGGCAGATGCCTTAGGCCAACACTGAGTATATTTTCAGCTCAGCACATTATACAGACTCCTTTAGGCGATACAAGCTTGCCGAAGAACGTAAACCTATTCATGATGAAAGACCATCGGCAGGAGGGTACAATGCTCCCTTTATTATAGGTGAACTAAAGGCAGCACCAGGCTCAGACAGGATTACTTACGGCATCCTGAAACGCCTACACGAAGAAAGGCTCGACGTAATTCTCATTCTTTTTAACAATGTATGGTCCTCTGGGCGTCAACCCAAGACCTGGAAAGCGGCAATCATCATACCCATCCTTAAACAAGAAAGACTTGCTGCTAGTTACAGGGCTATCGTACTGACTAGCTACTTGTGCATTGCAAGGTGTTCGAAAAAATGGTAAACCACCCCCTTATGTATTACCTTGAATATAATGGCCTTCTTGATTGTCGTCAGGCTGTATTCAGATTCGGCCGGTCGACAAATGACCAACTGGTAGCATTCGAATTCTATGTCAGGGATGCCTTCATTCATAAACAACACTGCCTTTCTGTATTTTTGACTTTGAGAAGGCTTACGACACGACATGGCGTTATGGCATTCTACGTGACCTGCAATCTTTTGGAGTGTCAGGAAATATGCTGAATAACTTTGAAAGCTACCTCTCTGAGTAATTCGTGTTGGTATTGCCTTATCAAAGTGGTTTACGCAAGAAAATGGTGTGCCCCAACATAGATGTATCAGCCGGAGGAGGGGCAAGCGGGGCGCGAGACACCCACTGAGAAAAGTTGGGGGGGGGGGGGGGGGCTGAGAACCACCCCACCCCCACTTTCGACCGTGGTCACTCTTGGCTGCACGTTGGGAAAACCAAGTAAGGCGGAGTTTTTGTGATTGGCAGCTAGCCTACTTGAATTAAATTTAGAAAAAGGTGCTCTTAGGCTTTATGACGTCATGTAAAAAGCAGGCGATTCTGTGGAACACACAAAAAAAGTTAAATGTGAAGAACCAATGGCAAACAATATGCCGTACTGAAAGTAGTTTATTCTCCTATTTTTACGTAGTCGTGCATAAAAGATCATTATGTGGTGGATCATTTTTGCGCCGTTTGTTGCCTCGCATAACAAGCTGGTGCTGTGTGCATGACAAAGACTGTTTACACCAATCATGTACAGCTAACGACTATTTCAATAGGAAGCAACGAGGTATAGGTTAACCTTATAATCACCCACATTTTCTACTTTCAAAGGAAAATTTTGCTTACACCATTTGTTTTATCATATTTATGCAGGTGCCTGGGGACCCCTTGAGAAATGTTAATACACATACAATGAGTGTAAACAATGTAGTACGCCCCTAACACCACAAATTATACAGTAAAAAGGTTGAGAACTCTATATTTAGCTAACAGTAGTATAACAATAGCAATATTAATAATAATTGGACGCTCCAGGAACAGTGTTCAGACTATTAGCAAACAAGAGAAATTATGCCTCGCCGCGGTGGTCTAGTGGCTAAGGTACTCGGCTGCTGACCCGTAGGTCGCGGGATCAAATCCATGCTGTGGCGGCTGCATTTCCGATGGAGGCGGAATTGGTGTAAGTCCGTGTATTCAGATTTGGGTGCACGTTAAGGAACCCCAAGTGGCCGAAATTTCCGGAGCCCTCCGCTACGGCGACTCTCATAATCATATCGTGGTTCTGGGACGTTAAACCTCACAAATCAATCAACAAGACAAATTTAATACACACAAGCCCGAACATATGGAAAAAAGTGTAATACTTATTATGAAAAAAGAAACTACAATCATTCGTTAAAAAGTCATGGTTGGCCCCTGCGTCATGGGAATCGGCATATAACACGAAAGTAAAACGCGCCTTTACAGGGGTCATTAAATGTTCACTGTGCATCATTAAAGGACGGTTTGCCGAATGTATGTTTTGGTGTTTGGCAGCTGTAGCGCCGTTCAACGCGGGTGTATGTTAACAGCCAAAGCATAGCCAGAGAAAGAGGCGTGATAGCAAGATGAGCGTCGTATGTTGGACATGGAAATTGAGCTAAGGGTGTCATTCCTCGCCTGTTAAAATGTGATCGAACTTCGTGGTATCTAAGAAAACACGTCGGGTCGCTTATGTAAATACAAATTCATATCATTGTGCGAGAGCTGAAGTTCTCTGTGTGTATATATATATATATATATATATATATATATATATATATATATATATATATATATATATATATATATATATATATATATGTGTGTGTGTGTGTGTGTGTGTGTGTGTGTGTGTGTGTCGGCTGACGAGTGAAATAATTTAGTAGGATACCCCAGCAGAGTAGAGGGGGAGCCAGTGGTGGAAGCTGTGCCGCCCCAGTGTATCACTATGCGAGAGCGCTTCCCATGGAAGGTACAGTGTGTTTCCACCCCCTGACGCCGCTTTGAAATCGGGTTCTCTACGCAACAGCCACATGCTCCTAACGCAGCTAATATACCACTTGCATTCTAACACAACATCACTGTAGTACTGGCCGGAAATCGAAAAAATCGATGGTATTGTAAACAAATTGATTTGATTGATATGTGGGGTTTAACGTCCAAAGACCACCATATGATTATGAGAGACGCCGTAGTGAAGAACTCCGGAAATTTCCGCCACCTAGAGTTCTTTAACTCGCACCATAATCTGAGCAAACGGGCCTACAGCATTTTCGCCTCCATCGAAAATGCAGCCGCCACAGCCGAGATTTGATGGCCAGCTGAGTGCCTAACACCGCGGCGGGGTGGTATTGTAAACAGAACTGCAATATATGAACCAAACTATCTAGGTGGTATTCTACGGTGCTAAGAACGTGTAATAGAACCCCCCCCCCCCCCCCTCCTGAAGATAACGTAGCCGGCTAGCATGCAGTGGCCACCAAAGATTATTTCGAATGCCGAAGCCGGAACATTCCAAATCATACATTTGCTTGAAACGTGTCATGAAGCAATTGTTAAAAAAAAGAAAAAAATAAAAGTTTGAGGTGCGGCCTCACTGGCGACAAATGCACTCGCTCACTATAGCAGGATTGGCCACTATGGTGCACATCTTGGCCTCTACCTTCCCTATAAATCCAGCAATCAACCCTTGGCCATCAGTTCCCAGCGAAGCAACTGTCCAAGGCGGTGGTCAGACCTGCGACGCAGCGGATGGTGCTAAGTAAAACTGGTCCAGACAGGCCGACGTGGCCATTGGGATCTCAGCTTTGCTACTTCTAACACTAGAACTCTATCTAGTGAGGCAGGTCTAGCTGTGCTGTTCGATAAATTAGAGAGTGTTAAATGGCATTTAATGGGGGCTCAACGAAGTTAGGAGGACACCTGAGGCTTAACGTCCAACATCAAGGTTGTACAGGCCTATACGCCTACCAAGCAATCATGATCACTTGGTTGGATGCTTCTACCAAAACGTATAGTTGGCAATTAATAAAGTTGACGCGTGCTGGCATGCCGACTCAACGACGACAGTGAAGTCTACGCTGGCGACATGGAATAAAATACTTGATTTTTGTCATTCGATGTAACAGCATCATTCTTCTTTCCACCTTACCGCTAAATTGGTGACTCCGGATCATGAAATAACATTACAGTAGATTCCGACCAACCCTGACCCGCCTATCACCATCGCGCGACGACCAGGTATGACGGCCACGGCGCCCTACGTTCTTTTAGCGTCAGAATTAACCGAATATTGGCCAGAAAGCCCAGTAATTTGGCTCCTCAAGATGGAGGCTGGCTTCTACTTGCGCAGCATCATCTCGCAGCAGGAGAGGTGTGCCATCATGGTACCCATGATTGCACCTGCTTTGTGATGCGTCGTGACGCCTCCTGGGCCGCAGGCATGCGACCGTCTTCGATGTTTTGTATGAGCCCTACCGTAACCGGGTGTGGCACTTCATTTATTCCCTGCCGCGCTAAACCTTAGCTCCGAGCCTCGGGTCATCACAGTCACGCAGCTCCAACAAGACAAGCGCGATTCCACTTGGCTTGAGCGATACAGCGTCAACTGATTCGCAGGTAGCCATGCCGTTTTCGCACGACATCGCTTTCGACGCCGCTCCTAAGACGAAGCTGAGCACGTCTTGTGCCACGAATGGGAGTCGTCTTACGTCAATAGCGCTGTCTGCTACCCCTTGCCACCACCGACGCCAGCGACCGTGTACCAGCGCTACCCAGCGAAGTAGCAGGGACACCATCAAGCCATGTGCCAGCGCCAGCGGCCGCACAAACATTCACCGTATATGCAGATCCCCCTTTGTGAAGTGAGAAGACCATTCTGTCCACAGACGCCGCCGCACCACTTCAGCGTACTCGAAGCTCACAGCGAGCGTGCTCTAGCCGACGGACGATGACTGCTGCAGAGCGTCTGCTGCGCTCCCGCTCTGTTTTCCCCGTCCCAGCGCCGACGCTGCCACTCTTCAATTCTCGTGATCGTCGGTGAAAGACTCCTGCACCACCGCATCTCTGTACCGGTGGTTCTTGCTGGATTTGTAAGTGGCATGCGACCGAAACGGAAGCGTGAACACCATGCCGCTTTTCGTCCAGGCCACCAATTTCTCAGACCACTAAGCGAGCGAGAGAAAACGAACCATCTCATTGACGGCCAACACCGGGTTCATGGCGAAGTGCATGTGGTTACATCTCCACGTCTCACACGCACAGGCTCGCGCTGTTCAACCAGGATGGCAATTTGCCTTCTGCGCCACTCGCAGCCCTCGACGTCCCGAAGAGAATTGAGGGCCCGTTGGCCATGCCACCTTCCGTACCAGGACTGCCACATGAACATATCTTGACTGCGACTCCGTCTTTACAGCGGGGTGCCCTGTCACGTGCTAGCGTGACGACTCAGCGATGACAACAACGTTCATGCAGACGCGCCTGCCGCAGAATAAAATATTTGTTTTTTGTCATTTCATGTCGCAGTGTCATTGTTCTTCTACCTATTCCCTACAAAGTAAACACAGTATATTATACTGATGGGTGACTGATGCTAAGGTAAGCAAAAAAAAAAAAAAAACAGGCCGGAGACCATGCAGTGGGTGAATATGGCATCGTCTCTAGAAATGCGTGTGGAAAGTTATTAGTAGAGTTCGCAGAACGTAATGATTTAGGAATCTTGAATACTTACTACAGAAAACCGGCTAGCTGTTTTTGGATGTGGCGAATCCGTAATGGCGAAACTAAAAATGAAATAGACTTCCTTCTGTGTGCACAGCCAGGCATTTCACAGGACGTAGAAGTAGTTGACAAGATGGTAAGAGCTTGTATTCATCTAGATCTAAAAAAAACAAAGGCATAAATTGAAATGCAAGAAGCCAATGAATGAGCAAGCGTTGAGAGGGAAGGACAGAAATCCAGTTTCTTTTCAAATAGATTGGCGGCTCCATAACAAAGTATAACCGACGTTAGCGTTGACACAATGAACGATAATCTTGCGAGTATCATCAAAGTATGTGCACTAGACCTCGGAGGTACACTCATTAGACAGGACACTGCCAAATTATCTCAGTAGACGAAAAATCTCTATAAAAGACGACAAACCATGAAAGCTTGAAGTGCAACCGACAGAATTCAGCTGGTGGAGCTTTCGAAGTTAATAAATAGGCGTAATGTAGCCGACATCAGAAGCTATAGCATGGAGAGAATCGAGTGGGCCATAAAAAGCGGCAAAAGCCTAAAAGCTGCGAAGGCAAATTTGTGCGTAGGAAAAAAAAAATCGGATGTACGCATTAAGGGACAAGGAAGGCAATGCCATAACAAATATAAATAGGATATAGTTGAGGTGGCGGAAGAGTTCTACAGAGAGCTACAGAGGCTGAAACAACCAGGATGATATCGTAAGAGGCAGTAATAACCCAAAGGGATTCGGCAGAAATCATGGAGATTTCTCGGGGCAAGACTTTCTCGGGGCAAGACGCTGCAACATTATGCACGAGCTTGGCGCTTCTAGTAAGCCCTCTGGAAAGACCCTAGCCACCAGTATGGGCCCCTGTACAAGATCGATTCGTCGTGTCAGTTTGGTATGCCACGAGACATCAACAGGCAAGATGAAACACGTTTGCACAGCATCACAATAAACGTCGCATATACCAATAATTTAGGGACAAAATAGGACTGTCAGATTCACCATTGTGTGTCCAATGTAACATCGTAGGAGACATCAATCACGTCCTCTGTGAGTGCACGATATACGCATCAGAGAGACAGTCTCTGAAGATGACTTTAAAGCTAGAACGGACACAAACATGGAGTTGATCGATATTCTAGACCCATGGCAGAACAGCTCCAGTGTGTTACGTGCCACAAAAGCGCTACTGACATTTTTGCGGGTCACAAGCCTGCACGAAACGTTGTAAATATCGTAGGGCGTGTGTGTGATTATGTTTTTATCACTGTATGTATCATAGTCATCACTCGGTACCAGGCGTAGCATGTCAGGAGAAAAGCCAGGTGAACTTCTTCAGTTATAAAGTTGGTTACTACCACTTGTCAAGCTCTCCATTAAAATAATTCTGTCTCTCAGAGGAATTCGACATCCTGCCTGTAACGACGGGGTAAGTAAGAAAAGCCCAAGAAGGAATGCAAAGAGGCAAAGCCGCTGATGAGGATAAGGTAACAACGGACCTCCTGAAAGATGGCTGAAAAATTGTGTTAGAAAAACTGGCCATCTTGTATACCAAAAATCTTTCAACGGGAAGGGCACCATTATCTGCCAACATCATATTATTTCATAAGAAAGGAGACGTCAAGGACTTATTAAATGAAAGACCGATCAGCTCACTGTCCGTTATCAACAAACGATTTATAAATATATTACCAATACAATAAGGGGGAAGTTAGAGTTCAATCAATAGGACCAAACAGGATTGCGTACAGGCTACTTCACAATAGATGACATTCACACTATCAATTATCTGATAGAGAAATGCGTGGAATATAAGCAACCTCTCTACATAGCCTTCGTAGATTACGAGAAGGCGTTTGATTAACTCGAGACATCAGCATTGATGCAGGCACCACACAATCGGGGCATCGATGAACCCTACATAAACATACCGTAAGAAATCTGCAGTGGATCCACCGCCACGAGTGTGCTCAATAAAAGAAAGCGACAAAATTCCAATAAAAAATGGCCTCGTATCTGCATGTTAATCTGACATATGTCGTCGAAATACGATAGTCTTGCGTGTGCAGAGAGTGAACAAACATTTGTTTGATGTTCTGCGCAAGAAATCGGTGAATGGTATTCTGGAGGCACTGCGTTAGAGTGACTCGAGCGTGCAGCGGAGACGAACGAGCGAAAGTCAGTTCACACGTGAGACATGAGCGCTGTCTGGCAGTTATCTTGGAAAACAAAGTGTGTGGCTCTGAAACGGGCGTGCGCCCGTCTCAGAGGTGATCAGGTGTAGAACGCAAGGCGACGGGTAGGTGCCACCACCATGTCGTCTTAGCAAAGCGTTGGAAACACTCGCTTTTTCGTGCAAGTGTTGCATGGTCAGCTTAGCGTGATAAACGCTACGGTTCTTGGAATTACCTATGTATGCCTTTTCTAGTAAAAAGACACACACACAGAATATATACGTGTTGTTATGGTGCCTCAGATATGAAGCAATGATCGCTTTTTAATTGACAATCGCACAAGTATGAACGCTGAACCTTGAGCAACATTGGTAAGCGCTACAGATGGGATCGGCCGTTTGGGGTATCTGCTGGTGCCGTTCATAGTACCCTGTACTGATAAGCGTGGACAAACAGACAAATTCCCAGACAGACAGACAGACAGACAAGCCAAAATTTTTGTGTCGAAGGTCCCCAAGAAAGACTATCGTCTTTAAGAAGGGTGTCAGGCAGGGAGACATAGCCGCATCTTGTCGGTACTTGCCTACGGAGCAGAAACGTGGAGGCTTACAAATAAGGTTCTTCTTAAATTGAGGATGACACAGCGAGCAATGGAAAGAAAAAGGAGAGGTGAAATCTTAAGAGATGAGGAGAGAGCAGAGTGGGTCAGAGAACAAACCGGGGTCAAGGATATAAGAGTTGAGATCCAGAAGATGAAATGGGCATGGTCTGCACTAGGAAGAATAACCATTGGTCATTTAGGGTAGCCGACAAGATTCAGAGAAGGCAAACAAGTGAGGGGGAAAAAGAAAGTTAGATAGGCTCATGATGTGAAAAATATTGGCAGACCCTACATGCGGTAGGAATCAATGATATGCGTAGCACGAATGAGAAATGTTGATATGTCACTTTGAAATCAGGACAACGTTATGAGAAGAAGGTAAATGATGCCCTACATGTCTTCCGTGTCATGATTGTCACTTTTGAATGTGCCATTCACTTTCGTCAACTATTCGCGTCACGTGATACCAAATTTAGTATATGTGGAGCTAGCGAAACGGCCGCGAGCACGACATGAGCGTCGTACGTTGTCATGTTCTTACATGACACGCGTGTCAGGATTATCATGTTCGCACGTGTGATATATTTCGTCATCCATAGACGTCACGTAAACCAAATTTGGTAAATGTGGAGCTTGAAAACGGCCGCGAGTGCATCATGAATTGATTGATTGATTTGTGGGGTTTAACGTCCCAAAACCACCATTTGATTATGAGAGACGCCGTAGTGGAGGGCTCCGGAAATTTTGACCACCTGGGGTTCTTTAACGTGCACCCAAATCTGAGTACACGGGCCTACAACATTTCCGCCTCCATCGGAAATGCAGCCGCCGCAGCCGGGAATCGAACCCGCGACCTGCGGGTCAGCAGCCGAGTACCTTAGCCACTAGACCACCGCGGCGGGGCAAGAGTGCATCATGAAGGGCCCAATATACTCCAGTGTAGCGTTGACGGGCACGCACGCTGGGCACAGCGACGCAACGTTAGCAAAACGCGAGCACTGTATAGTATGTCGCCAGGTGCGACCAGCGTCCGTCGGCGCCGCCCGATGGCAACCGGCACGAATTGTGACATGCTGCATTTCGCGCCGATGTGTTACCCAGACAGCACTGCGTCGGCCTCTTTTGTGACGGAGGGACGCTGGACATGCTGAAACGCGCATGGGTCAAAGCACCGCAGTGCGGCGAGCCCCTGCGAGTATATGGCATGACCGGCGCCTGGCATGGCAACGCCGGCGTGACGCAACGAAATGAAGGCCGGCGAGCACGCGCACCGCGTCACGTCGAAATGTATTAGTGCC
This sequence comes from Rhipicephalus microplus, assembly GCF_013339725.1. Taxonomy (NCBI): domain Eukaryota; kingdom Metazoa; phylum Arthropoda; class Arachnida; order Ixodida; family Ixodidae; genus Rhipicephalus; species Rhipicephalus microplus. Next base: position 74,476,269 of record NC_051167.1, read on the forward strand.
TTGACTGTGGCATGTGGTCATGTTGCGACATGACACGCATCTCATGATTATCATGTTTGCACCAGTCACATACCTTCGTTGTCCGTTGACGTCACGTAATACCAAATTCGGCATATGTGAAGCTAGCAAAACAGCCATGAACGCATCATCAGTGTGGCTCGTAGTCATGTTACATGACATGCATGTCATGATTATCATGCTTGGATGTGTCATTTACCTATTCCGTCCGTTCGCGTCACGTAATACCGAATTTGGTACATGTGAAGCTAGCGAAAGGGCCACGAGCGCATCACGAGGTAGCATGTAGTGATATGAAACCCACCTCATGTTGATCACGTTTGCACCAGTGTCATACCTTTGTCATTCATTCACGTCCCGCAATACGAAATTTGGTATAAGTGAAGCTAGCAAAACGGCCGCCAGGGCATCATGAGTGTGGCATGTAGTCATGTTGTTACATGTCACACATGTCATAATTTTCATGTCAGGATCTGTCGCTTGTGTTCACCATGCAATCATGTCATACCATACCAGTTTTGCAACGTGTCAAGTGAACGAAACCATCGCAAGAGGAGCAAGACCATGGAAAGTAAATCATGAAATTCATGGCATAGATGTCATCATTTTCATGTTATGACTAGTCAAATGTGCTCGTCATAGTCATGTGATGCAATACCAAGTTTGGTATTGATACCATTATCCAAACGACCAGGATAGCTAAAAGTCATAGGCGGCTAGATGGATAAATAGATACGTTCAAAGTCGTCGAAGTTCGCTAAAAAATGTTTCGCGTTTAAAAGTTTTTATGGGGAGTTCTATGATGCAGATGTTTTTCTGCCACACAACAAGCTGTACGTTTGCATCTGTTGTAGTTCCGCTTGTGGCATGTTCGTCTGTGTTCGGATTCCTTTTCGTGCTTGTGCGCCAGTATACGACTCAGGTACTTACATCGTCACATTTTGCAATGACTTCGTGGATGGTGGATTGTTTAGCCATGTGTTCATCTTCTCGGCGTGAAAGTAGCTTTGTACAGTGGTCTCCAAAATGAAGAAGGCCTTGGAGCAATGTCAATACGATTAAGTGTCACCAATAGTGACTCTACACCACAATAAAAGAAGCATAAGAAAATCAATAATTAGAACTGTGTTTACACGTTTCTGTCGAAAAAAACAAAAAAAAAACTAGTGATCGGGTTACTTGTGAGAGGAGAAACTCTGCACCGAGATTGTCATCATAATCTACGCGTCAATAGCGACCAAAAAATCCTATCGCGACTCAATAATCCCGGTGAAAAGTACCCATGTGATACTGGTATTATATTGAGGAATGGAAGACATGCTAATGCAGGCGTGACCACAACGATTGCGGCCATGGTCTTCTAGAGGATGGCTCACTCGCTATCACTGTGCTATAGCTTTTTTTTTCGTTGCGCCTCTGTATTTCATTATTTCTTTCGATGGACCGCATCTCTTTCACGATTTTTTGTGTGTTCATTCCTCTCTCCTAGAAAAATAAAATAAATGCCCTTATAGAAACGAGCGCCAATTAGTGTTATCTCTATTCATCCCTTCATTTGTTTTCTCCTACAAACGTTTTCGTGAACGAATCTTAACAGTCACAAAAAGCCCAACCGAGAAGTTGAGTCGTCCCACGTAAGTGTTCGCAGCGAAAGCACACTACAGTTGTGCATTTTTGACGATTGCTGAGGTGCGTGCGAGGTGAAGAAGTATGAGCTGAAAGTGTTTATTTATTTTATTTTTTATTTATACATACCGCAGACCAGCACTTTGGTCCAGGCAGGAGGGGCATAAGAAACAAGTGATTCGTAACAGAAAAAAAAATATCATGTATCATACGCTAACAGAGGTCACATGTCTGTGAACACTCTTATCACCAAGTAGATAACGTTCCAGCGACATAAGAAAATTGTGAGCCGAAAGAATTATATAAGGCAGTTAATTGCTTCCATCAACTGTTCACGGAAAACAACTGCATTTTTAAGCATTAGTTCGTGCAAATATGGCGCCAAGGATCGATCATGCTTATGGCGGGTATTCCTAGCAGTGGCTGGCTGAACGCAACAAGGTATATTTACGGCAACTTTTCCTGACTTGTTTTTGTATAAAAACGTTAAAGGGACACTAAAGTCAAATAACAATTTACATGAGAGTGAAAGCTCAATGTATGACAACATCTAATATGACAATATTATTAACAACAGTGCCCTACAAACCGAGTAATAAGGGTAAATGCACAAGAACGCAAGCGCCACAGCAGGACATTTTCAGAATGATCCCGATGATACCAGATGAACCGCCAACAATTAATCACTAGCAATCGATCTAAGTGCACCAAATAAAGAGCCTTCCGTACAAAAAGAGACGCAAATAAATGCTGTTTGTTTGTTTCTGTATGATTCATGGAAAAATGAACCGCCGGAAGTCACTATGGAAAATGGCGCGAGTGGTTCGAAAATTCAATTTTCGCATGGCTACGCGGAACTGGTGATGTCATCTAGCGGAATGCATTTGAAGCAAACAATGTCTCCAATGGTCGCCTGGATCGGGCGCGCGTGGTAGTGTTCCGCCGGCCGTCTCATTCGTACGCAGGAGGCCCAATTGCAAAAGGGGGCGTAACTGCTCCATTCGCCGCATGGCGGCCCGCGCCTAGTACCTTTTTGTTCCCTTTTTGCTGTCTATGCGGAATGGTTTGCGGAGCTTGAAGATGTGGCTTTATAAAAAAAAAACTGCAGACCGCTGGTTAGCTGTACACCTTCTCTTTCCTCGCTCACCCCAACCACCTCAAAAAAAAAAAAAGCAAATAGAAAAAAAATGATGGTGGCTGGCACTATATTCTTTTTTTTTTTCCTTCGTGCCCCAGCTGCTGTCATGATGATGGCGACTGAAGCGAACACATCCGTGAGCCAGTTTTAAAGAAAATTTTGGTGCCCTCTTGTGCAGCACCTCAGTAGAAAATACACAAGAGAGTCAACTCGCCCGACTGATTTATTAAAAAAAATTTTGCTGACTGCTTCAAGAAGAGGGAAATGATCCGAAGGATAGCTGAGCTGCATCGAGGATGCTGGTAGAGATACCTTGAGGTACTGAGGCTTTCATTGCGCAAACTTACCTGCTTTACTCGCAGACAACATTTTTCAACAATGAAGGGAATGCTACGGGAGTGGAGCTTCCTGCAAATGTGCTCCTATACGAAGCTGTCTGGTTCAGCACACGAACTCTGAGGAAAGTGATGGCTAAGCGCAACCAGCGTCAATTTGCATACAGACGACGCTTAGTGTTCGAGGTACATGTAGAAGACGGGTATTTTTCACTCGTGTAAAAACGCAGTCATACAAGAACACGCACAAAAAAACCGCACGATAACACGCGCAAACGAACACACACGCTCAGACAAGTGCGCTCACATACACACACATTCGCACACACTAACTCACGAAAGAGCACACACAGACACACATTCGCAGGCACAAAAGGACACACACCCGCGAGCGCGTGCACTCTCCCACACACACAAGCGCACGCACACATACCAACGAGCGCGCGTGCACATGCACGGACCTTCGCACGCACACGTACCGGAGTGCACACACACACAAACATACGCTCGCATTAACGCACAAAAGAACGCACACACACACGCGCACTCGACCACACACACAACTGCGCCCACACAGGCAGACGAGCGCGCGCTCTTACGTATACACACACATTCGCCCACGCTCACGCACGGAAGAACACACACACGGCGTGCGCGCACACACATATACACATACACACTCACACACGGAAGAACACATGCAAAATCGCCTCCCCAATCGCTAGCACGAAGCCCTCACTTCTCGGCGGAGACATACACTTTACCGTAAGGAAGGCCGAAGGGCAAATACCATCTTTATTGTATCTACCTCGAATTTTCGCTCACGACCAACGCAGGTTTTCCACTCACACACAGACGCCGACGACATAATCTCTGTAAAACAAGCTGCCCCGCCGCGGTGGTCTAGTGGCTAAGGTACTCGGCTGCTGACCCGCAGGTCGCGGGTTCGAATCCCGGCTGCGGCGGCTGCATTTCCGATAGAGGCGGAAATGTTGTAGGCCCGTGTACTCAGATTTGGGTGCACGTTAAAGAACCCCAGGTGGTCGAAATTTCCGGAGTCCTCCACTACGGCGTCTCTCATAATCAAATGGTGGTTTTGGGACGTTAAACCCCACAAATCAATCAATCTGTGAAACAAGCTCTTTAAGCGAAAGAAAGTACTTTGGTAATGGGGGGACTGATCCCTGGCACCCTATAATTCGCAGGCGACTAGCATCGCCCATCATTTTAGCGCTTATAGTCGCCTACATGCGGCTCGCGCTTAGACGAGAAAGTCACATTCGCAACACTGTCCTATAGCATGGGAACTATTTCAAAATAAGCCATTCCAATTTCAATGTAGGCCATTTTTTGACACAAAAGTTACACTACGAGGTTTATGGACTGCCATTTCAACAATCAATGCCGTCCTAATTGTTTCCTTTAGTGTTTCTTTAAAATATTCAACTCTCTTCTTGTTTCTAACAAAGGATTTTAGTGACTAATTCACTTTGAAGTTACGCACGAATAGCCGAGAAAAAAATCACAGCATACCCACGATGTGAATGATGCGGAGTGGGGAGAAGTGTGCGGGCGGACGGACACACAGACAGACGTATGGATGCCCACACGAACGTGCAGAAGCTTGGACGGACTGATGGACGCTTCGTGCCACTCTTCATCATTCACTGCGTGGATATGCTGTACCACTGGTTTTATTGACATCGAGTGGAATGCAACTGGGTACTGTGACGACACGGGACATGCGACCCATGGCGTAAGGCGCTTCACTCCTAAAATTACGTATGTTCATGAGCAGGCCGAAACAATATTTCAAATTCAGCATTCGTGATGCTTAGATACCAGCATTAAAGGGACCCACAACGGGCCTGAACAGGTGATTGATTAGATTCTGGTGGAAAAGGAAAGAGCATGAATTATGGTGACAGGTTACAACGTACTTTTCGCAATCTTGAATGGAATTTGTAAGTTTAAATCGCGTTTAAAAGTAACCAATACCCGCGTGTCGCGCCCCTAGCGCCAGTCCCATCAACCACAATTATGAAGTCCTAATAACTTTACTGTGATTATTTTAAGTGCACCAGAATAAGAGCTCAAATTTCGAATATGTATGTTATTGTTCATTTTTGTTTGTTTCTTTGTGGCTTACAAGATAAAAGAAGTACATCATGAAAAATGGCGCTGCTTTCATGGCCTCTGCAAGGAAACGTGTGCAGTTGCGTATGCGCGTGGCCACGCGGCGTTTCCAGAGTAGCTCGATTCCCGTCGCGTCGGGCCACCTAGATATCCACCTACTGCTCTGTAGAGAATTGCTTCAGGCGTGCTGCTGCTGGTGGCGGTCCGTCGGATTCATCGCTACCGCTGTCGTCTCTCGAAACATGTCGCTCTGGCGCTACTTGATAGGGGCCCAAGTTTCACGCTCGCATGCGAGCCAAAACTCGTTCCTCTAAATCGCTCAAGTTGTCCAGCGATGACATATCGAAGCCGTCGAACTACTGCCTCACGTCGTGCGTTTGACCTGTGCTCTGACCTGTGAAAATGACCTGTGCTCGACCAAAAGTACGTGCATAAGAAGCCCCGAAAATGCCGTGGCTCTTGTAAAATAATTTAGCACGCTAGAAAGCGGTAGTGGCGAGACTGCAGGCTTGACAAACACAGCATTACGTGTTTGTACTGAGGTCTTCCCTTTTCATCACTGCTGGCGTTACACTGGTATATATCATCGCTATCGCGATCACATCCACTGTTTGTAGCATGTCTTTTTGGACTGCATAATCGCGGCAAATCGAAAAATTCTAATTTTAAATGTTCTTCGGTGTTTTCCGCGTTACCATTCCGTGATTACAAGGTCTGACAGGTAAGCTTTCCGTTGCGCTCAAGAAAACGGGTACCATAAATATCGGTTGTGTGTCCCTCACCTTACAAGTAACAAGGCGCCTTACCTCGGAAGTACACTGTTCTTTGTCGGAACGAAATTTTTTCGGCGAATGTTGTGCAGCCACTGCTGCTTGCGCAAGCCATCCCGTTTACTTTGGGTTATCATAAAAAGGCGCGTAGTGATGATCACTGTGGTTGTTGCAGTCATAGGCGCAATAGCACGGCTCAGCACCCAAAGCGCAGAAAACAAAGCACGTGCTACGTTTGTTACGCAGAGCGTCGGCGAGAAATGGCGCGAACGAAAAAGAAAATCACATGCAAAGTGCAAGATTCACGCATCTCTAAGGGCAACGGCGAAGGAGACCAATCATCGTGCAGAAGAAGTGTCAGAGACTGGGAGGAAGCGAAGGGGGGCGAGGAGGGAGAGAGGAGGTTGAGCGTGCGGTGGCGAGTACAGTGGATGGCGGCAGTTTCCCAAGATCAAGTGGCTCTACCCGGACCCACTCACACTATGAATCACGACTCGATTTGAGTGAGTCCGAGTGAGTCGACTCACTCGGACTCACTCAAATCATTCATTAGTGAATTCATCGACCTATGGTAGTGAGGACGGTGATGCTAATGACGATGAAGAAAAAGCGCATTCCAGACCACAAGTTACCGTTCTGCCATGGAGAAAAACTATCGTGAAAACGCTTTCACCAGCGAAAAGCCCTTATGGAGTTTACCCTTATGACGACCACTAAAAGAACGTTGTATATGCGGTACACACGCGTTTTCACTCATTTGCACGTTCCAGTGGGCAGTGTACGGGGGATTTACGGTCATCGAAATGATCCCCCGGGGCTTCGCCCATTCATAATCATTCATTTCGTGAATAGGCTGTAATTTTTTATTTTGAAAGGGAGAGCGCCTGACTCGGGAAACACCCGATTTGACTATTCTCGGTAAAACAACCCCATCCATCCAATTATTAAAGAGGCTAGTGAACTAGGGTGGGGTCCCTAGAGCACCACTCATGACTACTGGCCTGCTATTCAGCAAACAAAGCCGATTACATTGGCTTTGCTTGCTGCCCCAGTCACTCTGCCATTGTTATGCCCGCAACATCGCTTACTCGGCTCGCCGTTGTCGCTTGCAATTGGCCCGGAATGCTGTCGGATCCTCGGTGCGCAGTTGTCTGATCTTCGCCATCCGGGCCTGTTCTTTTGCCCGGACTGCTGCATCGGCATGGCGAACATGAATGCTCGCACGGATTAGCGAAGCTGTTCTTGAAAATTTGTCTGCCGTTAGGGAGTTCGTACGATCCGTGCCCTCTCCATGTGGAATTTTCAACGTGAAACAGCTGCGCGTGGGCTCGGCGGCACTGCTGCCAAAGGATGAATGACGTCACTGACCATGCAGCCAATGAGTTACGTGCTTGGTTACAATGCAGAGAACGACGTCACTAACGGCGCTACCAATGACGCTTGCGCTTGCGTGTGCCATAGAGAACGATGTAATTGACGACGCAGCCAATGGATACCGTTATCGACATTCGTGATGAATGGTTTTTCACTTCGCCTAGCCTGATCTGTAAGCTTTTGTAAGATGTGTGTTGTTTTCAGCCAATTCTTGCAGAAAGCGTTCTTGGGGAGAAGAAGGTAATCTGTATGTGATGTGACTTTATATCATATGACACGTAGGTGCTGATTGGTTCTTAGTAGTCACTGGTTTTCACGATAAGCTAAATTTTGTGAAAACTAACGTGGATGCTCCCACTGCTTTGTGATTGGATAGCGGCGTTACTTAAGGCTGAAATTTTTGGTACAGTGTCTATAACAGTGCTACCTTGTTGCTTTTTGCGCAAGCGGAGAGCCTGACGGCCCTCAAGAGCCGAAGCGACCGGCCCATGAAGGTTCGGGAGGGCATGCCTTCGTGTGGGGCCCCGTCAAGGTATGGAACATGTGGGGTGACCAAACTTATGTGTAAAGGGAAGGGGGATTGTTACTGTTGTAAACATTACGCAATGTGGCCCTGGGTCGCTAATGTTATCTCAAAGTGGTTAGTGCATCTCTGAACTGGCTGCTTATTGAGCATAATTTTATCTACCCAATGGATTTACATAGGTGGTAGCGTACTCATGTAGACATCGTTTGACCGTTTTGGTTGAATCCTGCTAATCTTTACTTGACTTCTAAGATATGCTTTTCAGCCGAGACGGTGCAAGGAGATTTTGATTAAGAAGAAAAACTTAAAAAGTGACTTTATGAGGTAGGTTGTTGATATTTTCTTTACTTTTGCTTTATCACCAAGAAAATTTTTTCGTTCGTCATTGTACCGCCTCATCTTGCTAGCAAAGTAAAGTTAATATTACGGGGCTTCTTTAGTGGTTTTCATGCATAGAGATATTCCTTTAGGGCGTTAGACAAGCGTATGTTGGTTGAGCTCACCGAAACACCTAATTCTCTTGTAGTTAGGACCTGTAAACAAAAAAAAATCGTGACTTAGCGGGGAGACTCGCCCAGTTCTCGGAAACTGTACTAGGATAACTTTATTTGGGACATAAAATTGATACTTTACAAACAACGTGCATATATGGCCAGAAAAAGGGCCCCATGATGGCTAGCATTCCTGGGTTCACGAGGTGTTGGTAAACAAGCTCGAAAGCTGCATGACCCCTAGCACTGTTTTTTTCAATGGAAACTTCGGCATTCTTTAAAATCATGTTGACATACTGCTGTTTTCAAGTTTTGTTGGCAGTTATGCAGCTGATAGCATATTTCAGCGGGCATAAAAATTAATGAATAATATCAAAATTAATAGTACTAGTTAACGAAAAAAACAATGTGCTGAAACCAAGACAGGCAGCTGTGACAATGTCACAAGCTACGCCTGAATAATACAAGCGTAGTACATATGGTGATAACACCACAAAAGCTAGGTGGGCAATTTCGATTCGCGATGTTGCGGGCTGCACACACTCCTCGAAACTTGACAGCGACAGCTTTAGAAAGACTGTCAGAGCTGAAGGATCGCCATGCAAGGTGTTGTAGCTTGTAACATCGCAAGCAGGGGGTAGCCTGTGAATACTCCAAGACGTTTGTGCAAAAAAAAAAGGCAAAAGAAGTCCACAAGGCGGGCGCATGCTAAGTTGTGTTGCGTAAGTCAAGCCATCTCGTGCAAAAGTAGGGGCGGGGGGGGGGGGGGGATACGACAGCTGCGCAAAGGCAACTCTTGCAAGCCACGAGGTTTTTTTTTTTTTTTTTCATCTGAGGACGTAATATAGGAGTGTGCCACCACTCTTTTACATTTACTTTCCGGAAAAGTGGCTGCTCACAGGCGCATTGTTTAAAAATATATATAATCAGGGAACAAAAAACAACATGAAGAGAAAACTCTATTGAGAATCGAAAGGAAACACTAGTTTAGGGGACAGGGGAGGTTTGATGTGATGAGTGTTTGTTGAACAAGGCAAGTCAAGGCTACCTAGACGAAGGCAATCCCACGTGTGAAAATGTTCACTCAAGGAATGTTGCCTGTTAAATCAATCAATCAATCAATCAATCAATCAATCAATCGGTCGGTCGGTTGGTCGGTTGGTCAGTCGGTCAAAAAATGTTTATTTGTTGCAAAATATGTTAACGCATTGGGGGTAGTATATTAAGAAGGAGGTCCAATAGCACAAGGCTGAAGGAGGACCTCCTGCCGGAAATATAAATGTTGATAAGTAGAACAAAATGGCAATTAAATATTTCTCATACGTTGGCAATAGTGACATAACATATTCGCTAGAGTTGCTGATAAACACAAGGGTATGACAATTATAGCTGTTGTGGGGGGAACATCTCTTTTGGGCTGCCTTTGCCACAGTTGTGTTTGTGTTGCATCAGTTATTTGGCTTAAACATTAGTTCCTCCTACCAGTAATATTTGTAGTAACCGGGACTTGATGTGCTACTATGCGAAACCCCTGAGACCTCTTCCTCCGAAAGGAACCGATGGCATGCCTGTCAGCCGTAGCTGATGGCCCAAATGCCAAGATATAGTAACAAAAGTGACGAAAATAGTGACAATTGATATAGTAAAAAAAGTAATAACATTCATAAGGGCAATATTAGCAGTTGGTTGAGGCGGGCAGCAAACAACGCATACAAGAGCTCCACAATCATAAAAGCGTAAAGTGCAATCACTTGTTATTGATGTGCCTACTTCCTAAACCATCCGTTTCTCCACGCGTCATAATATATGGTGCTTGTTTGAACAGTCGGAGAAATTGCCGCGGTCTTCCTTCAATCTATAGCATACACTAGCAGGCTAGATATATGAAGCGATACCTTAAATTTCCGTAAGAAATATATTTCACAGTAAATGTAATCGCGGAAGAGGAGTAACGGTAACTGTTCTTCAGAAAATGTTGGAAATTGATGGTCTTCGACTCCATCTGAGGAAAAATGAACACTCTGTGGGCACACGTCGTGGAAATCTTAGAGGGCGGTGCCACACCGTATCTGTGGCGTGCACGTTCTTTGCTGCCAGTGTTTCTTATAGCTCCAAGAAGGTTGATACACCCGCTGTGATGAAGAAGACGTGCACACCAAAAAGCTCCGCAGCCGGAGTGGCAGTGCTACACAAGGGAGGCTTTATTGTAGGATCGGGGATCACGTATCTTGGGTAAATAATGTAATGTCACCTTGATTAAGCGGACAACCTTGAATTTCTGTTTCTGCGCGCCGAGGTGGAAAGGACGAAGGAGTGTAGGTGGCTTGGTCACGTGACCACACAAAGCTGGCATGCACGTCGGGTTGAGTATCTCTCGCACACGTACCACGCAAACACCAGCAAAACAAATTGCACCCACAGCAGTCACGATGTTTTGCGGGTATACGTACGTGGCGGAGGTCCGGAGGTCACTCACGTAACTACAAAGTCTGGTGTGACGCCACTGCAGCATTCGTTGCCATTCTTATACAGCTACGTCAGTCTTGGACGCACTAGAAATGGGCCTTGATTGGGAGAATGAGCACTCAGGTACCGTTTGGAGGTGATCTAAAATATATTCTAAATGTTTGTTGGTTCCGACCGTGAGTCGTGTGGAGTGTCCTTTCTTACAGAGGAAACCCACAAGAGGGTTGTTATAACTTAGAACAGTGGTTCTTAAATGGGGTCCGTGGATCCTAGGGGGTCCGCAAAGCCATTTCTAGGATCCGCGAAACCCTCACCCGCATTTCTTTTTAAGCGTGACTATGCCACGTATGGATGAACTGTCCAAAATGAAGTGATGTGGCAAGTTTATTTGATGTTTTTTTGGTAGCAATGAAAAAGACGCTTGTGCAAATATTCGAATAATCATATTCAAGCGAATAGTAATGTTCGCTTCAATTCAAGCTGCAGTAATTGCATATTTTGAAGTATTCGCAATGAACGAATAGGTGTAAATTAATCCACATGTAACGACTTGTAAAGGTGGCTTTGCTGCAGTGTTTAAGTGCTAAGCCGTGAAAGCACCAAAACAAAAAAATTGCTTCGCCGCGAAGCTCTCATGCAAATTTAAAGGGGCCTTGCAACACTTCTTGAGTGTGGTCAGAAAACGCTCCCGATCGGTAGTCGAGGCTTCCGAGAACACGCGAGCCCGAATATATGGCGCTGCACGCGACCTGCGATTCACGGTAAATTCCCAAAGCCAGCTGGAAAATTGCTCTCTTCTCTCGGCAAATGACACCATGAGCTCAAAAATCACTCGTCACAGCCACTCGTCACTCGTCCCTTGCATCACTCGTCACTTGCACTCGTCACTCGTCACAAATCACTCGTCACTTACATCAGTCATTGGCTGATTTAACATGGCGCGCTCTGTCGTCACTGGAGCCGCAGCGGGAGGCCGCGACCTGTCCAGGCGTGTGGGCGCGATCACACTGAAAAGCTGCGTATTCTAAGAAAAGAGAAAAAAAAAGAGATGCTCAAGGTCACGAGGTGCGCGTGACGTATTTTCTTTCGCCGTGCCATTCCTTCCTGCTTAGCTTCCAGCTATTTCGTCAGGATGAAAAGGGAGAATCAAATTGCAGCGTGCGACTAATTTTCGAGACTACACCGCTCATACCGGACTGTTTCTATAAATTTTGCAGCGGTGAATTTGCTAGGCAACAAGCTTCTTTACTGGCTTCAAGGCAACTTAAAAAAGTGTTGCAGGGCCCCTTTAAAAGAACAAGTTATTTTAAAATGAATTCATCATTTTATTAAGCTTAAAAACTTGTTATGACAACTTATATGCTCAAGTATAATAAAATTTAAAATTTTGCCTATTTTACAGGTTATCACTCGCATCCTACCGAAACTTATATCCCGCTACTGTTCAAAGTTGTTTCGACTTACTGTGAACGAAAAAAAATGACATTTGCATACAGACCTTATTTAGGTATAAAAATATATTGTGCTGGTTAGTTAGGTCATTATAAACATGCCAATTTTTCTTTGTATGCCATATATACTATTCAAACTCGATTCAAAATATTAGACCAAGATCACTATTCGCTTCGAATTCGTTTGGAACCTATAATTCACTATTTGCACAAGCCTAATAAAAGGCACCTGTTTCACGCTCCAGTTGTGTTAATTTGCCTACGTAACACTCCACTCCTGCCCCGCCACGGTGGTCTAGTGGCTAAGGTAATCAATCGGCTGCTGACCCGGAGGTCACGGGTTCAAATCTCGGCTGCGGCGGCAGCATTTCTGATGGAGGCAGAAATGTTGTAGGCCCGTGTGCTCAGATTTGGGTGCACGTTAAAGAAACCCAGGTGGTCAAAATTTCCGGAAGTCCTCCACTACGGCGTCTCTCATAATCATATGGTGGTTTTGGGACGTTAAACCACAGATATCAATCAATCAATCAATCAATCAATCAATCAATCATTAAATCAATCAATTAATCAATCCCCTCCATTCCTCCTCCGCATGCTCCGCTGCAAGGGGTCCTCCATCAGTCCCGCCAGTCCCCAAGGGGTCCCCGACACATCCATGACTGAGAACCACTGGCCTAGAAACTTGATGGCCCCACCCCTTTGATGGTGACTTGCTTACAGGTGCCTCCGGGCCAGGAAGACGAGGTGGCCAAACGCGTCCAGAATGCCATGGGTGATTTCGACACGGCGCAGTGGCTCTTCACGCACCACCGCGACCAGTTGTTCGGCATCGCGGGCACCAGTGCGGCCGCACAGAATCGGACGCCGCCCACCGTGAGCAGCCCCGTCGGCAACGGCAGCGCGCCCACCGCGAGGAATGTCAACGCCACGGGTGGGTATTATTTATTGCTTGTCACCATTTCCACGCAAAAGGAGACAGCGCGTGAAGTGAGGCAGGACCCTGTTATCACACTGTTCCGCCCAATGAATTCCACTTCTTGCAAACGAATGTCCCAATAGTACGGCAGTAGAGAAGTAAAACACGAAAGAACTAATATTTCTTGAACCTCAGATATGCTGAACACAACTTGGTGCGGTAACGACGAAGGATTCCTGTTCAGAGCGTCTGAACGTCATGCGTGAACACGCAAGAAATGCACGCCCAACGCAGTGTAAGCATTCTCAAAAAACAAAAACAAAAAAAAAACAACATCGTTCAATTTAGTTTTAGGACTCTTGGACCCAGCAGAAGTTTATCACTTTGATCTTCCTCTGCGACAGCATTCGAACCTTGTTTCATTGAAATCGTGGATAACATGCTTCGGTATACAAGAATTGTATTACTTTGATATTCATTATGCCAAAGGTTAACTGCACCTGAAAGCTAGTTGTCTCACTTTTTTCGTAACAATTTCTTGCACAGAAGAAAAATTCACTATATTAAAATAGTCAAATAGACCTATCTTCAGCTAAAAATAAATACCTTACCCAAGACTTACTACCACTTCTTAAATGTAACCCGAAAAAATTCCGGCGCAACATAAGTTGCAGATGACAAACTCTACTCTCAATTGTTATTTTTTTTAGAAGGTCATTCAGAACTTCCTGAAGTACCAGAATTTGACTACTAATATACGCAAACTATAGAAGTAACCATTGGAGGAGTCGCACACCTTTTAAATAACCTCAAGCTAACCGCATCCTGTGGCATCGATGGTATGAATTCAAAAATTTCCAAGAACACGATCATAGTATCTAGTCAAATCCTTACACAGATCTTGACACAATCGTTAGATACAGGCATACCACCCTCAGACTGGAAGATATCTGAGGTTATACCAATACTTTAGTAGGGTGACACACACACACCCACCCTCAAATTATCATCCAATCATTAACGCACATCTTCTGCAAAATGCTAGAGCATATAAGAGCATGCAGTGTTTACAGTCACTTTGAAGCTAACAAATTTTTCTGTAATCAACACGGATTTCGAAGGAGACCCAATTCTCATGCGAGACACAATTATTCTGACAACCGATCGGCATGCTAGCATGAACGAAGCTCTGCAAACTGATTGTGCTTTTCTCGATTTTCCCAAAACATCTGGTCTCGTTGCAAATCTCTGCTTAATTCTGAAATTATCAGTTCTCCGACTAGACTACTTTTTTTCAGGTTTAGTTTCAGATTATTGCTTTCAAAATAAGTATTACAGCATAAACATATAAACAGGTACGGGTCCCAAAGTAAGAAACTGTAGTAGGACCCTTGGTTAATTATAAAAATACAGAGCTTTATGACTAATACTGCAAGAAAACGGAATATGGAGCAAAATCAAAACAAATAAGATAAAGCGTGTACAATTACATAAGCAGAACATGAAAAAGCACATAAAGAGAAAACCAAAGCTACAACTAAAGAAACACACACAAATACATATACAATTTTTTTTGTGCAGTTATCAACAATTCACAGTAGTTAATAAAATTATTATCATCTCACGTTACCTCCTTTCTGATATACGAAATGACTTACGGAGTAATATTTTCTCTTGCGTGCACATTTTTGCAGACGACAGCATTGTTTACTGTCCTATTATAACTAACAATGACCACCAGATCACCAAGCCCTCCTCAAAGACCTTGAACTCGGTTCTCTTCAGTGTAACACTTGGCTAATAAAGCTTAATGTTGCTAAATGTAAAATAATTTTTTTACCCTCAAACATACTACATATACTTTATCGTGCCATGAATATAAATATCCCAACTATCTTGCATCACACGAAATGTAAAAAAAAATGGTATTCGTCTGACTTCTACCCTTTTGGGGTTAACTCGTATTGAATACATTTACACCATTGTTTCAAGATCATTGGGCTACATAAGTCGCTATAGTTGCATCATTCCTCTAACAATATTCATAAACTGCCCCGCCGCGGTGGTCTAGTGGCTAAGGTACTCGGCTGCTGACCCGCAGGTCGCGGGTTCGATTCCCGGCTGCGGCGGCTGCATTTCCGATGGAGGCGGAAATGCTGTAGGCCCGTGTACTCAGATTTGGGTGCACGTTAAAGAACCCCAGGTGGTCAAAATTTTCGGAGCCCTCCACTACGGCGTCTCTCACAATCAAATGGTGGTTTTGGGACGTTAAACCCCACAAATCAATCAATCAATCAATCAATCAATCAATCAATCAATCAATATTCATAAACTAGTTTTTCTAACATTTGTACAACCTCAGCTTGAATACGCGGCTTCCATCTGATCTCCCCATTAAAAACATCTAATCGAAAAACTCGAATCTGTACGGAGGAAAAAGCTTCACGTGCGTTTCATTTCACTTTGTTATGACTATAACAAAAGCGTTGCGCAATTTAAACTCGACTTATTTCTTTCTCCTTTGCATAATCATCGAGATATCACCCTGCTATGATTGTTTCATACATACATCTATATTGCGCCGTCATCATTTTTGCCAGATGAAACTCCCCCTTATAGGTAACAACGTTTCTATAATGAGTTTAACTTCATGCCCATTTACGGAAAGATTAATTTATTTAACTATTCCACTCTTCCAAAAGCCATTCGCATTTGGAACGACCTTCCTACCTATTTTGCTTCCGAGAATAATCAAGAAAACTTTAATCATCTAGTGAACACACATTTATTAAAGTAATGTTTCACACCACAACCACTTCCTCATTTTTTCATTGATTTTATTATACTTCGTGAGCAATTTTACGTTACGGGTTTTTTGTATTAGCCACCTTATGTTGTGCCCGTTCTGTAATTACGTTGTTCGTATTTTAATGCGCCAAGTTTTGTTGTGTAATTGAGCTGTCATGATTCAAAGTGTATTTTCTTTCCTTGCCCCTTTTTGTGGTATAGCACAAAATGAATTTACATAATGCTTCTAGGGGCCTGTAAGGCCCTTTTAAAATATTATTGTATCAAGTACAGACATTGTGAATATCGACATACTAAAGTCATATTCATCTGCACTTTGGCTGTATGACTAAATACGTTGCCTTTCCTCTTTTTTTTTTGTGAAATGATTTCAGATGGCACCATTGCTATACAAGGTATCCCACGTAACTTCAGCCAGAGTTGAAAAATATGCCGGAGCACGTAATCACGACGCGACCACATGTATGTTGCTCACCGTTGCCAGGAGTTAGTCAGACTTTTTTGTATTTTCAAATATTGTTTAATATTTTGTTTAAACTTTTAGGACCAAAAATATATAAAATTTTCGATGAGAAAGTTGTAGATCGGTTTGCAAAACGTCCGATTAGACAGTTTTGAACTTTATAGCTGTTAGGTATTAGTATTTTTTGGTAGTCACAAATGCCTGCGAATGACGAGAAATACCACGTGAAAAACCCGATCATGCGCCAGTGTGCGCAATGATTCTAGTGCTCCTTAACGTTCCACGTACGAACGACCGTAGCGTTTGCCCCATCGTGCTGTCTCGGCAGGGCCACAACGATGGTGGTGGCTTTACGATAAACACGTTTTGCTATCGGCCACAAGAACGATAACTGCTGTGACTGCTTATCGCTGTCATGAACCAGTGCGATGGAAGCGTGTCGTTCGTACGTGGAACGTTAGGGAGCACTAGACTCATCGTGCACACTGACGCGCGAGTGGGTTTGTCACGTGGTATTTTTTTTGTATTTTGCGGGCATTTGCAATTAGCAGAAAAACACCAATACGTAACAGATATAAAGTTCAAAACTATCGATTTGGACGTTCTGCAAACCTATCTACAACTTTCTCATTGAATTTTTTATCTATCTTCGTTTTTTGAAAAGTCAGTTCATTAAACATATCTCATTAAACAACATTTGAAGCACAAAAAAGAGTCTATCTCCAGGCAACGGTAAGGAACATGCATTTGGTCGCGTCGTAATTACGTGTTCCGGCCTATTTTTTAACTCTGGCTAAAGTTACGCGGAACACCCTGTATATTATGATGCAGCAGTCGCACTAACACTCTCTGTGCCAAGATATTAGGTGAGTCAGCACACTTCACATGAAAATGGATCCCATACAGGATCAGTATTCTGGCGGATTTCCAGTATTAGGAGGAACGGTTTGTACAAAATTGATGAGGACAGTGCAGCAAAGTAACATGCATTTGGTCGCGTCGTAATCGTATGACAATGCAGCATATGCAATAATTGACTAGCTTTGTATAAGTGTTTATACAAGTCAATGCAACCCCTTACTGATAAGCCCATGTAACATGAATATTGAAGGTGCTGTAAAACGGGAAACCGAGCTTTGATTTAGCATTGCTTTAGTGCATTATATATATATATATATATATATATATATATATATATATATATATATATATATATATATATATATATTGTAGCGATGCTGACGCCGACAGGTTAAGAAAACAAGCGTCTTTATTAGGGCGAACTTGTGCCCACGATTCTAAAAACTATGGTCGTCAAGTTCGAGTAGCCGAGTGGCACAGATCCGACTATCTTCCTCTTCCTCGTTGTTGAACGTGCGAACGCGTGGCGCATGCAAGCCGAGCCGGGTCTTGCTGGTGCTGGTGCCACGATGATTGTGGCGGGCTACTTGAATGTGGCGAACCTGTCGCAGCATTGCCCCCCTCCTGAGATGCATCGTCCCGATGCTTAAGACAGTGAAAAGATACACGCGCACTCTCACTCGTTTTTCGACGATCTGTCATGATAGGGCTTCATGCGGACTACGTGGACCACTTCCGTGGGATTGCGGCGTCTTGAACTCACGTGTCCAGCGGATCTAACTTGATAAGTGACGTTGCTGATACGGTTGAGTACTTCATAAGGGCCGAAGTATCGGCAAAGAAGCTTTTCAGAGAGTCCGCGGCGGCGCACTGGTATCCATATCCACACTTTGTCACCGGGATGATAAAGTGTGTCACTGCGTCGCTTGTTGTAGCGACTAGAATCGACGTGCTGTTGGTGGCGTATTCGGTATCTTGCCATTTGCCGTGCTTCTTCGGCTCTTTGCAAGAAGTCATCTAAGTCAGGTAGATAGCTGCTTTCGTCCTGTAGTGGTAACATGGCATCCAGCGGGGTGGTCACTCTTCGGCCGAATACTAGTTCGAAAGGGGCAACGTGGGTTGTTTCTTGAACGGCTGTATTATATGCGAATGTTACGTAGGGTAATATTTCGTCCCACTGTTTATGTTCAACATCAACATACATTGATAGCATGTCGGTCAAAGTTCTGTTGAGGCGTTCGGTTAAGCCATTTGACTGAGGGTGATACGCCGTTGTTCTTCTGTGATCAGTATTTGTCATGCGCATCAGACATTGCATGAGGTCTGCAGTAAATGCTGTGCCCCGATCCGTAATAACGACGGTGGGCGCACCATGTCTGAGCACTATGTTGTTCACAAAGAACTTGGCGACTTCGGCAGCTGTCGCACTGTATAGAGAGTCAGTTTCAGCATAACGGGTGAGATAGTCTGTGGCTACGACTATCCATTTCTTGCCTGCACGCGATGTCGGCAAAGGTCCTAGGAAGTCCATGCCGACTTGTTGGAATGGGGCATCTGGAGGGTCTATTGGCTGGAGAAGGCCGGCTGGTTTTACGGGTGGAGTTTTGCGCCGTTGACATTGACGACAAGTTTTCACGTAGCGCTGCACTGATGCGAGCAACTTAGGCCAATAGTATTTCAGGCGAATCCTGGCGAATGTTCGGCTCACACCCATGTGTCCAGATGTTGGCTCGTCGTGGCATGCGTGCAGAATTTCCTCTCGCATGGCTGTGGGCACGACTAGTAAAAACGTTTCACCATTAGGTTCGAAGTTCCTCCTGTAAAGGACACTTCCTCGAAGGCAGAACGCGGAGAGCCCTCTGGAGAATATGCGAGGGACTTGAACGTCGAGACCCTGCAGGTGTTGTATAAGTGCCAGCAAATCCGGGTCATCTCGTTGTAGTTGAGTGATTTTGGATGTGTCGACAACGCCTAGAAACGGGAAGTCTTCCTCTTCAGGTACACTTGGATCGACGGGAGAGCGTGACAGGCAGTCGGCATCGCTGTGTTTCCTTCCCGATTTGTACACGACCGTAATATCATACTCCTGCAGCCTAAGGCTCCATCTTGCTAGTCGACCTGACGGGTCCTTGAGATTTGCCAGCCAGCATAGAGCATGGTGGTCACTGACAGCTCTGAACGGTCTACCATAAAGGTAGGGTCGAAACTTGTTTATGGCCCAGATGACTGCGAGGCACTCTTTTTCAGTTGCAGAGTAGTTTGCCTCAGCTTTTGATAGTTTGCGGCTGGCATAGGCTAACACTTTCTCTTGACCATTTTGCCACTGGACAAGGATGGCGCCGAGGCCGACATTGCTGGCATCGGTATGGACTTCTGTGTCGGCTGTCTCATCAAAATGGGCAAGTATTGGTGAACCCTGTAGTCGTTTCCTTAATTCGTCAAAAGCTTTCTGTTGTTCGCTTTCCCACGTGAAGGGCACGTCGTCTTTTGTCAGTTTTGTAAGAGGTTCCGCAATCTTTGAGAAGTTTTCCACAAATCGTCTATAATAGGCACATAAACCCAAAAATCGACGCACTGACTTTTTGTCTCTGGGTGTAGGGAACCTCTGAACAGCGGCTGTCTTTTCGGGATCGGGACGAACACCCTCGGAACTAATGACATGTCCAAGGAATCGCAGCTCTTCGAAGCCGAAGTGGCATTTTTCGGGTTTGATTGTCAATTTCGCTGACCGGATGGCTTCCAATACTGTGCGTAGTCGCTCTAGATGTTTGTCGAACGTTGCAGAGAATACCACCACGTCATCCAAATACACTAGGCATGACTGCCATTTCAATCCGGCGAGGACAGTGTTCATCATTCGCTGGAACGTCGCTGGTGCGGAACAGAGGCCGAATGGAAGCGCTTTGAATTCGTAGAGGCCATCTGGTGTTACGAATGCCGTTTTTTCACGGTCCCGCTCGTCGACCTCTATTTGCCAATATCCGCTTTTCAGATCTGAGGAGGAGAAAAACTTTGCGGATCGCAACCGATCTAGTGTATCGTCGATACGTGGCAAGGGGTAGACATCTCGTTTAGTTACACTGTTCAGTTTTCTGTAGTCGACGCAGAATCTAAATGTGTTGTCTTTCTTCTTAACGAGCACTACGGGAGACGCCCATGGACTATTCGAAGGCTGGATGACATCATCAGAAAGCATCTCCTCCACTTGCTTCTTGATAATTTCCCGTTCTTTCTGTGACACCCGATATGGATGCTGGCATATAGGCCTCGTGTCGTCTTGCGTTATAATTCTGTGTTTCGTGATTGACGTGCGCTGGACCTTCGAGGTACTTGAAAAACAATCAGAGAATTCTTTTACCAAGGCGTAAATCTGTTTCTTCTGACTGTCCGGAAGGCTCTGATTGACGGTCACGGATGTGTCGATGTTGCAGGCCACTGGTCGAGTGGTTGATGTCGTTAAGCTGCATAGTTCGGTCGCCATACAGAAGTCGTGTAAATAGGCGATAGCCGTGCCTTGAGCGATGTGTTGAAGCTCATTGGAGAAATTTGTGAGTAGGACATCTGCACGGCCATTCGTCAAGTGAACAAGACCCCTAGCTACGCAGACACCTTTGTTCAAAAACAGTCCTACATTTGTATCCGCTATGCCTTCGCGGTTGTACAATGCATCATTTTCTACGAGCACCATTATACTGCAGCGTGGCGGCACAGTTACGTCATCATGAACAACGCGTAGAGCAGTTAGGCGTCGTTCCTCAGATTCCTCCACAGGTATAGCTCGTTCAGTCGAAAACGACACGCTGGACCTACGCAGGTTAATTACGGCGCCATTATCTCGCAAAAAATCCATTCCTATAATGAGTTCTCTTGAACATTCTGGCAGCACAATGAAATTGGCCACGTAAATAAAGCCCCGTATTTCAAGTCTTGCAGTGCATCTGCCAAGGGGCGTAATAATGTGACCGCCTGCCGTGCGTATCTGCGATCCACTCCACTGTGTCACAACTTTGTTTAGCTTTTTCACCATCTTGTGACTTATCACTGAATATTCAGCACCGGTGTCGACTAAGGCATTCAGCTCCCATCCTTCCATTCTCAACCGCAAATCTGAAGTAACGTTTTCGTTGCTGCACCCATCTACCGGAAATACACCGTCATCACCCTCAAACCAAATTGGAGGATCTTCGTAACTGACGTTATCAGCGGCCTCACCTCCACAGGTCGCTTGCTTTAGTTTTCCGGGTGTGGACTTGGAGAGCGATGACCAGGCTGCCTTGAAGGTGTACGTGGGCTGGATGACCGGTAGCGCATAGGCGATGGTGACCGTGACCGGTGTTGGCGTAGAGTTGGCGAGTTCTGGCGCGTCGACAGGTACTCCTCAATTTCCGCTGGTCGTTCGCCGTTTCGGGGGCACGGTGCATATGACGGGAAGCCTCTCAATCCAGCCTGTCGGTAAGGACAGAATCTGTACAGATGACCCGCTTCCCCACAATGAAAACACAGAGGCCTGCGCTCGTGATCACGCCAGACGTCACTTTTCCTGGGCCTATGCTCCACATAGTGATGTGTGCTACGTGCTCCTGGGGGCAGATAGGTAGCTGTCGGTTCCCGTGGACGAGGTGCGCTGCGTGCCGCAGGTGGGAGAGGAGTCGTTGCCATCGCAACTGCTGCACTGCTGTGTACCGTGGGTTGTCTGACAACCTCAGAGTATGTTCGGATAGGCCGAACCGGCTGCAGCTCACGCTCTGGCTCTCGTATCACCTGCCTCAGTTCGTCACGAACAACGTCCGTAACAGATAGTGCAGTTGAAGTCTGGGGCATATGCAGTCTGCTCAGTTCTTCTCTGATAACTGATCTAATTAGCTCTCGCAGGGCTTCAACGTCGTTTCGCACGCCTCCGGGGAATACCTGTGCAGATGCGCAGTTAAGATTCCGGTTGTACTGCCGAGCCCGCTGTTCCAGTGTTTTTTCGATGGCCGTCGCTTCCGAGTAAAACTCAGCAACCGTGCTCGGAGGGTTGCGGACGAGAACGGCGAACAGCTCTTGCTTCACTCCGCGCATTAGATGGCGCACCTTCTTATCCTCAGCCATGTTGTAATCCGCCCACTTGAACAGGCGGACCATGTCCTCAATGTACATAGCAGCACTCTCGTTCGTTAGCTGGTTCCTCGATTGAAGAGCTGCCTCCGCCTTTTCTTTCCGGTCTATGTTCGCGAACGTAGCCACCGCTTGTCGTCGAAATAACTCCCAGGTAGACAACGAGGTTTCATGGTTCTCAAACCATGTCTTCGCGAAGTCTTCCAGGGCGAAGTATACGCGACGGAGCTTCTCTCTTTCGTCCCATCCATTCAAGCTCGCTACTCTCTCGAACAGGTCCAACCAATCTTCAACATCCTCGTACGAGTCGCCGTGGAAAACTGGCGGCTGGTGCGGTTGGCTAATGAACACTTGTGCCGGTGTTACCTGCTAGTCATAGTGGTGGCATCCATCGTTTGAATTCCCCTTGGTGTGAAGTGAAGAGGACCGAACTCAGGTGAGTCACCTCGAAGACGGCGACTTGCCCTCTGGTGTACAGGAGTCACTTCCACGGGGTTGATACGCTGGTCGTCGGGGCTACGCTGTCTTGAGCTCGTGGGGCTTCGATTCATAACCCAGCACTTCCACCAGAAATGTAGCGATGCTGACGCCGACAGGTTAAGAAAACAAGCGTCTTTATTAGGGCGAACTTGTGCCCACGATTCTAAAAACTATGGTCGTCAAGTTCGAGTAGCCGAGTGGCACAGATCCGACTATCTTCCTCTTCCTCGTTGTTGAACGTGCGAACGCGTGGCGCATGCAAGCCGAGCCGGGTCTTGCTGGTGCTGGTGCCACGATGATTGTGGCGGGCTACTTGAATGTGGCGAACCTGTCGCAGCAATATATATATATATTATATATATCTATATAGCACTGCAACTACTATTGACAATTCACAAAGATCATCGTCTATTTGAAAAGTAGTTCCGAGATCTGGCGTAGCTGTGTGGTACAATGCTTCGTTTCCACGAAGAATGCTTCTGTTTGATTCCACCTGGGACCCTGATATTTATTCCTTGCATTCGTCGGGTTGACGCTACCGAAGTCGGGTGTTTCTTAAAGCTCGCACGCTAAAACTACACATGTGTGTGGTCATCGTTTTTGGATAGATACTAAGTGTGAATTACCTGTGGCACATACCCGCCTGTGGGTATGTGCCACTGTCTCGCAGGAAGTGTTTGGTGACGTGCGCGACGGGATTGTGATATTAATTATATCTGGACCAGCACGTCACATTCGTAAATCGATCTGACCCTCCCGCGCTAATTTTGGTTCACGCCACGTTAGGGGGTGACCGCGAGAGCACCAAAACGTAAGCGGCCAGATAGATAGATGGATAGATAGATACGCTCAACGTCGCCGTAGTTCGCTGAGAAGTGCTTCACATTTAAAACGTTTCTACAACAAGAACAACACGTCCAGCAATTCATTTAGTCTATAGTGCTTCATCGTGAAAATTGCTTAAGTGTCCTCATGATTTTTAAATGGTGCAGTCAAGGTCGCCAGAAAAGAATGGTGCAAAAAGCGGTTTATTTTGGTTTTATTCATATCAATATAAAAATAGAGCGTTTAGACCTAAATGAACGCTTTGTTGCGTTTTTTTTACACCGAAGCGTGAATGAACCCCACCGCGGCGGTCTCGTGGTTAAGATACTAAGCTGCCGACCTGCAGATCGCGGGATCCCCGGCTGCGGCAGCTGCATTTTTGATAGAAGCGAAAATGCTGTAGGCCCATGTGCTCAAAATTGGGTGCACGTTGAAAGACTCAAGGTGGTCGAAATTTCCGGAGCCCTCCATTATGGCGTCTCGCATAATCATATTGTGGTTCTGAGACGTTAAAACCCGCATGTCATATCACTTGTAAACGACATTACCGTTGTTCTCATGTTTTGAAGAAAACACTCTGACGTCGACTGCCTGTCGCGCTCCCCCTTTGTAAAACCTCCACCGAACGACCTGAATGATGACTGCTTCTTTAGAACCACAATTGCCGAAGACTTCACCGAGCGACAACGAGCTGACTCAAAATTCAAGAGCCTCATGGAATTGCTCGAGGGAAACAGTTCCGGTGTTCCGAAGGTATTCAAGAGAGGACCGGCGTCGTTCATCCTGCAAAACGCAGTTCTCCCAAAGAACAACTTCTCGCCCCTGCTAGCTAAACACCTTCTCGTGGTCCCTTAAGCAGTGACACCAGAAGTCCTACAGGCCCTAAACGACGACCGGACGGCTGGACACATCGGTTTTTTTAGTGTCTCGCAAGAATACAGAAAACGGACTACTCGCGACGACTTGCCACCGATGTCACTCGTTACGACAAGACATTCCTAGACTGTCAACGACACAAGACACCACCATGAAGACCAGCACACTTTCTTCAGCCGATCTAACTACATCACCGACCATTCCAGAAAATCGGTACGGACCCACTGGGACTGTTTCCCATGTCGACTTGCCGGAATTAGTGGATCATTCTCGCCAACGACTATTTCACCCACTACGCCAAAACAAGGGCCCTACCTAGAGGCAGTGCCACCGAGGAAGCTTAGATCTTTTTTGAAGACACAATCCTGCGTCATTAAACACCAGAGGTCCTCATCACTAACAAAGGTGTGGCCTTCACTGCTGAGTTAACTCAGGTGATCTTGTGACACAGCCAGATAAGCCACCGCCGAACGACAGCGTACCATAAACAGACCAATGGTCTCGCCGAGCGGCTAAACAAGAGAATTGAGGACATGTTGGTCATGTACGTCGATGTCGAACCTAAGATGAGGATGCCATCCTTCTATACGTGACCTTCGCATACAACACGGCGATGCATGAGATGACGCAAATGTCACCATACATGTAGGTGTATGAAAGGACCCCAGCCACGATGTTCGATGTAATGCAACAAAACTTCAGTGACGAAGAAAACCTCAGCCTGACTGTCGACCTCCACTGCGCCGGAGAAGCCAAACAAGTCGCCCGCCTCCGCATCGAGAACCAACATGCTACTCACAGCCACGGACCATTTCAATCTTCGACCATACTTCATGCAATACCAGCCCAGCGACCGCGTTTGG
The DNA here is from genome assembly GCF_013339725.1 of Rhipicephalus microplus. NCBI lineage: Eukaryota > Metazoa > Arthropoda > Arachnida > Ixodida > Ixodidae > Rhipicephalus > Rhipicephalus microplus. The sequence goes on from NC_051167.1 coordinate 74,501,789, forward strand.
TATGGACGCTGACACGTAAACGTGGCATCAGCGAAAACCTTCTGTGACAGTACTTCGGACCATACCAGGTAGTTTGATGTCAGCATACTCGACTAAGAAGTTGTCCGCGATGGCATCACGAACTCTCAACGTAGTTGATGTCGTACGCCTCAAGCTCTTTCATCCACGTTAACGAGCTTAAGAACTGTGTTCTTTGTTGTTGTTTCTCTATTATTGTGTCTTTTCTTGCTTTAATGATGTCATTTTTATTATACTTGTATTTCCCTGGTGCTCAGTTTTAAGCATTGGGACGATGCTTTTGGGAGTGGGGCAATGCCACGCGCGTTTCTTATTCCCACATTTATTTCATTCGGTTTTCGGCCACCTCGCCGCGGTGGTCAAGTGGCTAAGGTACTTGGCTGCTGACCTGCAGGTCACGGGATAGAATCCCGGCTGCGGCGGCTGCATTTTTTATGAAGGCGGAAATGCTGCAGGCCCGAGTGCTCAGATTTGGGTGCACGTTAAAGAACCCCAGGTGATTGAAATTTCCGGAGTTCTCCGCTACAGCGTCTCTCATAATCATTATTTTTGGACTGTAAACTGTACATATCACTCATCATCGCTTTTCGGCCACAAAGTCTGTCGGGAAACTAAGGTTACACAGCAGGCTTGTTGGTATGGAATGCTCAGCGCAAGCTGCATCTCATTGTTCTTGAAAGTGCACGATTATTGTGGACCGTTCTGCTAAGATCGTACGCAAGATGTCAACGCTCAAGGATATTCTAAAGCTTGCACGAAGACAAGATCAAGACCAGTTATAGGTCTGAAATATTCGATGACCCATGCAAGGTCAATCTAAATAGGTCACGAAAGTGGGAAGAAAAAGTGGTCTGAAGCCTACTGCGAGAACTATCAACAGCCGCGTGACAATGGGAGCACGACTATAGGTGAAGGGGAGACAAAGAGCGAGAAAAAGTAATATGCGTTTATTTTAACTAATTTTATTTTATTTGTTGAAAAAACGTGTAGATTACTTTATTAAAGCGTTGATTTCGGTATGTGGTAAAGCGTCTATTTTTGTCGTTTGGTTACATAAACTGGGGGCACATACCGGCAGTCTCGTAACATAGGCCAATAGATTGGGGGCGTATCCGGGTAATATGCTATCTGAGCTCGCGTTAATTTCGGCGTGTTCCTTGGTTCGGTGAATTACCAGGTCAATGAGGCATCACTCACTTTTTTGTGGTGGGTCCATGCATAACTTCAGAAGTTTACTTAATTTTTGTGCGCTTTTCAGAGCGAATATGTAGCCAGCCGCTCCTGTGACTCTCGACTGCTTTCGCTGGTGGCTGTCACAGGAGTGGCTAGCTATATATATATATATATATATATATATTATATATATATATATATATATATATAATATATATATATATATATATTATATATATATATATATATATATATATATATATATATATATATATAAAGTTATCAGATGTGGCGGATGAGCAAACGAAAAACGATGCGGCCGGGGACCGGCGTTCATCAACGCATACATGCATATCACAGTAACACACACTTCTTAAGGAGATGGCATGAGAGCCCCCTATTGTGAATAATCACTCTTAACAATATTGACATACATACATGTTAACAAAAAGATATTCAGACATGCCCAGCATTTTGTAGATAGCGGAGCAGCAGTGCGCGATACAGAATACGGGAAGTCAAGGTGACGTGAAAACATGAGATACAAATAATATGATGGACAATTGTGATATCGCAACATTTGTGAATGAATAAAAACAATAAAAAAGGCAATGCCATGTTAAGTCACGTTTGTTGTCAATGGAATATACTCGAGAATCGATGTCACAATGTGGTAACAGAGTGTGAATGCGTTCTGGTGAACTAACTAATGTGTCACCGATGGCACAGCAATGTAATAGCAGCAGTGAACAAACGTGTATGTGGGCTACGGTGGTTGATTTATCTGTTTGGCTGGCAAAACCGTAAGCTTCCCTGTGTTCTCGTTCATTCCAGATGCTATGGCGTTAAATTTATGAATAAGAAAAGACTCACGAACTTACCTTTCGTAGTGTGATTTAAAACCAGATTATAGTATCGTGGCAGTTGTGTTGTCGGAAGAGTGACCTGGGGTAGCGAGATGTTTGGACAGAGGAAAGCTAGACAGGCCCAAGACTTGTGACTTGTGATTATTGAAGCGCAACCGGAAAACTGTCTCCTTTCGACCAATATATTGGAGGTCACACAATGTGCATTGAAGCAAGTAGATTGCATTGTTCGTGTCGCAGTCGAAATTTGTTTTTATCTGGAAAGTGAAGTTTGACGCAGAGCTCTTAATAATTCGTGAGCTCTTAATAATTCTTAATAAATGGACTGGTTTTGATATTTTGGATGACGTAAGTATGTCTTGTAGGTTTCTCGTTCGGCGGTAAACTACTCATGGAGGCTTCGGGAAGACGTCTTTGAGACGATTGCTCTGCATTAGTATGTTGTAATGCTTTTCGAGAATCGCGTTAGTATTTAGAATCAACGCAGAATCTGTCAGAATTAAATTGATGTGCTTCCACTGCGCAGGTTCTTAATTTGATTTAATGAGCGCTCATTGGTTCATTGCATCGGCGCGCATGATCGCGTAGTGGACAATCTGAGGCGGTAACTGTTTTACGGTTAAGGCATCACGAAGCATACCGCAGTTTTCAACTGCGGTTAGGCTGGTCTATTGGGGGCGCATCCAAAACAGGGGTTCTTTGTTTAGGAGGTTTACTCTGAGTAGTCCTCTAAAATAAGAATGTTTCACACTAAGAGTTTAGATCCCACTGCAGTTTAGATCCCAATCCGAGTTCATCTTAATTTCGATACAGGTATGCTGGCAGCAAACACATAAACGATGTAGCATTTAGTGCGTTACAACATTAGTTCCTTAGTATTACTTTGCAAAACGCCTCCCGCAGTGATAGTTTGTCACAAACTCCGTGAACATTTGCTTGTTTTGGGCGTAAACTTGTTCAATGCACAATGGGTTAGCAAAGACACCAAGAATGAAGATCGCACACATGCGCGTGAGCATTGTGTCTAACGCAGCATTCAAAGCAAGGCAAGTTATACGCATACTGAACGAGCGAAAGATGAAGGTCGGACAGTAATTACATATTTTACTGCCGATATACCGAAATAGCGCGGCCTATCGCAGGTTTTGCAGATCCTTTGGGACTGAAAGGAAAATGGGAGGAAAAGAATGGCAGGGAGGTTAACCAGCCTATAGGCAGTCGGTTTGCTACCCTGCGCATGGGAGGGGGATGGGGGAGATGAAAGATAGAGAGTAGAGAGGGAAGAGAGATAAACACAGCACATTCGGCAGCACACGCGCGCACAAAAGTAAACAACGTGGGGATGGCATCTGGCTGTAGCTGAGTCCGTGCAGCAGTTCGATCGAAACGGACCTGCAGAGTCGGCTGCCTGGAGAAGGCGTCCACTTGTCTCTTCTTAGGTTTGCGACCCAGCGCTGGTACAAATCCGGCTTAGAGCAGGGAAATCTGCGAAATAATACGCGCAACTATGCTGACGCTGCTACACGAGCATTTCGCTGCTTATGATATATCTCGTACAAAATATCGTAGTACCTACAAGTGAAACGTCTTCCCAGACGACTTCTCTGGACTGCTTGTACAGTTTACGGCGTAACACGCAGGCATTTTTAGCGAAATGCGAACAACAACGGCCCATAAGTTGCTGTAGCAATGCTTGCGAGGCGGCCATTTGCAGTACTTCCGGGACGAGGGCTCAAACTTCCGGTTGCCGCGCGCAGGAGAGCTCGAAGCGCCATCCAGTAAACCTAGTGGAGATCAGTGCTTGTGACTAGTAGTGACTGGAAGCGGTCTTTGACGTCAGCAGGTGAGTGAAATGCGAAAGAGAGCGTTTCTCATCGTCGTCTTCACGAGTTGAAGACTCATGTAACTTCACTTTTCGTGCACTACTTTCCATCACTCTTATCGTATCCGTCTGAGCACGCCACATTTTGGTGCTAAACAAGGCTGTCCGTAAAGTGTCGCATGGACCCTTTAGGTATCGCCCTATACGGCTTTTCGGGCCTTCTTTTAATTGTTTGATTCATTGCTGCTGCTTCCAGGATGGCGAGAGGATGCAATGTCAAAGCCCAAGGCAGGCTCTTCACGAGCTTCAAATGCGGCCTTGAGTGCAGCTTCCACCACGAAGGCCTCCGGGGCGACATCGAACAATGGACCCCTGAAAGGCCTCTCCAATCAGTTTTCTGCCTTGCGTACAGCCTTCACAGATGTGAACAAAAGGAACAGTTCCAGCTCAGCACGACGCCAGTCGTCTACAAGTTCCACAGCACTGGCCATGCGCGCAGAGAGCACTGACCCAGCAGCAGGTAGCACTAAATCTTCTTCGGTGCCAACGAGCTCTGCATCGTTGGGAAAGACCAGCGTGAGGTAAGGTCTAATCGTGACCGTGTCACGTTTCTAAAAGCTATATCTCTTTTGCGCGTATGCGGTTTCTGCGCAACTCGCTGGCTCGTCTGTGCGTTATTATTCATTTATATACAGTAAGCTAATTAATCGAAAAAGCAATATACGGTTGCTTTAACGTCATTTCCTTTGTGATGTCTATTCGTGAACCCTAGCACAACGGCCGCTAGGTGCGGAGGCTCGTGAAAAAAAAAATCTTGGAATGAGCTGTTTTTAATGTGAACACATTACAAACGCGTGTTGTAATGTGATCATACTTCAGTTTAGAATCTAGGCGGCATAATTTCTCCTGATCATGCACTGAAATGCCGCACTTTTGGTTTTCATTTCTGGAGGTTTAACCTTACACGAGGAGGCCAGATTTGTCGGGATAGACATGTCAATAGCGCTGTGCACATCAGAATCTTTGAGAGAAAGCAGTGCGATACCTCTGTGTTGACCAGGATTCACGTCGGCTGACTCATTTCACCCGAGCACGGGTTTTGCACTTTGCGAGCAACGGTGCCAGAAGTGGCGTACACGCCTAGATCTAGCGTTATCAGTTGAGTGACATTATCGCACCGATTTTTTTTAGTCGCACCATGTCGCGGATCCAGCGCCGTCCACACCTCCAGTGTGCATGCTTGCGTTTCGGACCAACGGTCGCTCCCGTCCCTCTCTCTCGCCTGGCAAGGCAAAAGCAGACGGCGTCTGCTAGTAAAAAAAAAAAAGGCTCGATCTGCACAACCATTCACAACCGTAGCGCTGGGTTCTCACGTGCGAAACTTCATTATGGACGCTGCACAATGCATTCGTATTGCCTCACGATTCACTTCGCGGAGCTGGGGCCATTTTTTTTGCACCTTGTCAGCTTCCACTCATGAAGGATGAAAAAGAGAGGAGCGAGCATTACGTCACACGAGTAAAGCCCACCTTGTCGGCCCAACACGTGATCAAAACGTCGGAGCTTGCGGTAGGTTTTAGTACTCTCGGTGCTGTACCGTCTTTGAACCACCTGCGTGAGCCGGCGGATCTGCGCCGAATCAGCGCATTTCGATTAAAAGCTATAGGGCGCCGTACTCCGAAGTATCGGCAAGTCTCGTTGCTGGCGTGATTTCTTGCGAAAAGTCACGTGATGGGCTGGCTTTGATGGCTTCGAAACGGGTTGGCTTGCCAAGACTGGGTGCGTGACGTCATGCTCTCTCCTCTGTTTTTCCTTCCTCCATATTTCCACTATTCTGCTTGCACCATAATAGACCTTTTTCAATCAATCCCACAACGCCCCGCGGTTGCGTAGAGCACTGCGGGAAAAGTTGATTATGCCGAGAGAAGCGGCTCTTCCTCCGCCCGCTGCTCGTTGGCGCCGTGCAAGCACAAAACGAAAAGAACATGCCGCATTCGCACGTGCATATATATATATATATATATATATATATATATATATATATATATATATATATATATATATATATATATATATATATATATATATATATATATATATATATATATATATATATATATATATATAAGGGAAAAAGGTGTATACCTAAGGGCTCGTTTTTCTGTGTTTTAACACAATATTAATGAGATCTAACAGACAGTAATGCAAACCAATGTACAGGAGAAGTTATTAGAACCAATGGAATGTAAATAAGAAGAAAGAAAAGTGGATCAAAAAATAACCAGCCGTGAGCAGGAATCGAAGAATATATATATATATATATATATATATATATATATATATATAGATATATATATATATATATATATATATATATATATATATATATACATAGAAGTGTGAGCTGGCTGGAACATTGAATTCGTAGTTATTCAACGATGAACTGCTCATAAAGTGCCATGGCTTTGAATACCATCGCGGTTTGATTGTGCCGTTGGCACAACACTGCACAGAAGTGTTACTGCTGTAGAATTTTTTAAAATTTTTATGGACACGTCGCGCACTGAAACAATAAGTGAACACATTCTAAACGTGTTTGAAACGAAGGAATGAAGCTAGAATTCACGTGCGAGACCTTGCTTCGATAATGTGCGGTTTTTTATAAGATGCGTGTCTTTGCGAAGCATGCATGTTTGCTGGCAGCATATTTGGCATTGAGTGAGACCACTTTTGAATTTCGCGTCGGCGCATTCAAATATTGTTCAATGAGGAATAATGATGTCGTATTTCCGCTCGGCGAAGAAAAAAAAAAACTTGGGCACATTACATGAGCAATAGTTTCCAGCGGCAAGAAGGCGCGGCGTCCTGCCTATATCATATTGCATCGGTTCGTGAACAGCGAATTTGCACTGCAAACATAGATGAACTCAGACCAACTTCACCGGCGAAGAAATATTGCAGTTATTGTATGCATGTGTTCTGCACACGCTGAAAGTAAGTTGGGAAGTGATACGAGGTGATGGTTACGCTTTCCGCACCATAAGTTTAGTAACATGTTTTCCGGAGAGCGCAAAAGGCCACAAGGGTCTGCAGTGGGCAGATAAATCAACTTCAATTCAAAACTGCCAATAACGCTGCACTTACCTTTACTGTTGGTTTCATTGGACTGCCTTTAAGGAGGAATGGCCCCCTTGTTCCATTTTTTTTTGTTCACAATGTAGTAAGACTTCAGGGCTGCATGTGATAGTTTATTGATCAGCTACCCGCGCTTGAATGATCCCGTGCTACGTGACGCCATTTGACAAAACATAAGGTTTCAATATTCTTGTCGAAATCGGGTTTTTCAATCTATTTCGCTATCGTTCGCCTAGCCTTTGACAACGCGTGCCACATAGCTGTCAGACCCTACACACACACAAAAATGTGATTTTCCGTTAAGTCTTTTTTTTTATTTGGATTTTCCGTCCCAAAACCACGATATGATCATGAGAGAGGCCGCAGTGGTGGGTCCCGGAAGTTTCGACCACCCGGTATTTTTGACGCGTACTGACATCGCAGAGCGGCCAGGTCTCTGCCATTTCCCCTGTATCGATGTGTGACCGCCACGACCAGGATCTGAGCCGTGACCTTGGGGTTAGCACCCGAGTACCCTAGCCACTGTTCCACCGAGGCGGACAAGTTAACATTTGTCAAAATGCAAGCTAACAAAATAATGTGATATTAATATTTGTCAAAATGCAAGCTAAGAATAAAAAGTTCAGCTAATAGTCATTGCATACCCTTCGCGGCGACTTTCTACAATATATGAATTCCATATTGCACTGTGTTATTACTTGACTCCCCGCGCATCAGCAATTACTTAGACCCTAGACCGTGGCTAAGGCACAGCTTGACGCTGTGTGTTCCTCTGTGTGCCCCTCTGGCAGCGATTTCAGTCACGAAGGCGAGACATTAAAAAAAGAAGGCGTTCTGTAGGGCATTGAACAAGGCGATTGTGGCTTCCCAACTGCTTTAGATTTCTTTTTATCATTTTTATATTCCGTGGGGGCTTCCCTCATAAGAAGACCACGACCATCGTCATAATAAGTGGGACCCTCAGTTATTGCACGTGTGTATTCACTCACTCACTCTAATTAAAAAGATGATTTTACCTGTCGTTAGATGGGGAAACACAGCTGGAAAGGAAGGAAGGTCGGGAAGAAATGAAAGGCAGGGAGGTCAGCCAGACGCGCGTCCGATTTGCTACCCTGCAATGGGGGAAGGAGTGAGGAAAGGCTAAGGAAAAGAAAGAGAGGAGATGTAAGAGAGCCTTGTCAGGGTACATGTGCGCCTGTCCACTGCACGCTTACAAGTGGTCACTTACTTAGTCTGGTCAATTTTGAAAAAAAAAAAAAAAACAGTAATGCTAGCATTGCTTTGTTGGCCTGCGACACGTAGAGCCATGATCCCAGGATCTTCTCTACGGAAAAGGGCGTATCAGCACGTTGCCTTCGCTCGCTAAGCGATCACAGGAACACAGTCGATGTTCAATCGCCTCGTCAGAGTCGCACGAGTCGCATCTGAAGGCACCTGGAGGCTGGGGAAACACAATGTGAGAAGGACACAGGACGAGCGCTGAGCTCACAACTGAAATTTATTGCGCATACCATTCGCTTTTACGCAGTACAGTACACCATGCCGCCTGTGAAGTCAATTCTTGCCCCGTCAGGAAGCACTCTGTATTTTAACGGTAGGATATCAAGCGTACTTCTTAATAACCACGCGTCCGCAGCTCGCATGGTCATGTAAAATGCAAAGAAGTTTAAACAGATGCTGACAAACTGTAAGCAATAATGAAAATTCAATAAGGCAGCATTCATGAAATTTAAGAAGCAAAACCAGCCAACATACCAAATCGGGCAGTTGGTTGGTTGCGAAACTTTAGAGGTTTTTAGTTTGACGTTCTTGTGGTCCGCCCCGCTCCGGCAGCACCCGCGAAGCCGCAGCGGAGCGGCGGCTGATTTTCCTCTTTTAGTTATTCGTTGCCGGCAGCGAAGCGGACTTTTCGCAGTTGCAGCGCCCTCTGGTCGTTTTCATCGTCGGTAAACAAAATAAAAAACGTTCTTTTCACGTATACAAAGCGAAACAATAACGTATAAATTATTTTTTCACGAAGTATTTAGAAATCTACTTTCAATGTATTAACCGCCTGTTTTTTTGACAAAGAAGCAAGCTCTGACTTGATAGTAGCCGCTCAAAAGCCAGCAAGGTTCCGTTCCAGATCCATTGCAAGCATTCACTGTGTGTTGTTTGCGCTTTTGACGCGTGTGTGGTGGCGGCGTTTTTATTTTTTCACCGTTGAAACTGTGTTTTCGCGGCTTGCGCTGGGCAGGCGACGGCGAAGCTGCAGCACTCGCGGAAAGCGTGCCATCTCCGGAGGCAGCCATTTTGAAATGAGCAAAGTTGCTGCACGCACGAGAGAGGACGCGCGCGTTGTCCCCCTTCCGCTTGCAAAAACGGCAGCGACGCACCGCGCTCCGCTTAAGCGCGAGACAGACGTGTGATTTTTAGTGCGATGCGGCGTCGCATGGTGCGGCGTGCCGCATGCGACGTTTCGGGACACACGAGGGCAAAGGAGCTATCAGCGGCTGGCTCCACCCCCATGCGGCGCCTCGGCATGCAGGGTCGAACGACTAGGTATCCTCGTGATGAGGCTCAAAACAAACAACATTACACAGCCACGCTTCGTTCTATAAAAATAATTAATAAGTCGCATTCGTGAACGACAAGCTCGTCGTAACCACGGCAACAGCTGATTATTCACGACTCCGACAGGTAGGCCTAGCATAGCGGGCGCCGGCCGTCGCCTACGCCGTTCACATGCGAGCTCGTCATCGAGCACATGTTTTTGACAACACTATCAAGCATTGCGCTCGTATGTAATGCGTTAGCATACATTATTACTGTATCGATGCCATCGAAGTGAAGAGCAAAGGTGGAAGCGAAGCAAGCCAGCGCAGAGACGCCGGTAGCTGTGTTTACCTGCGAAATGACCTTGCATCGCTGCTCACGATCTCCGATCTCACCTAGTGGTTTCAAAACGAGCGTTGTCGTGCAGAAAAGGCACACTTCAAGCATCACTTCCTTCAATCCGGAATAATATCACGTCGCCGGGGAAATGTACTTGATGTTTCTCACGCCACCGCAGTCGGCGATGTTAGCAAATCCGCGCTCGCACCGCTCCACCGACTCGCCTGGAGCCTTGGACCACGGTTGATGGGAGCGGCGACAGGGAGATGGCGCCACCAGCATCGTGACGCTACTCGTATGCTCGCGCTTTGATTGGCTGCTGCCATGCGGCGGTGTGGTGCTGCGACAAAAATATCTGGCCGGTTTGATGCTCGCCGCACCGGCTATGCGGTGGTGCGACGCGAAGATACGTCACAAAACGTCTCGAAACGTCACCACTCCGGCAGTCACACCACACGCCGAATCGCAGAGAAAATCGCACGTCTGTCTCGCACTTTAGGCTGCTCGTAAGAAGCCGCTCCGCTTAGCTGCTAAGCGGAGCGTAAAAACGTCAAACGAAAAACCTCTTTTATTGTGGTCCTTCAAGGCCTCTCAAACCTCTTTATTGTGGCCCAAAGTTGGTCGGCCAGGAGGGAGCTGCGTAGGGCCGCCTCCCACCTGCCCGATGTAGTGTCGGGGCAGTGTCACCGCGAAAACAATTCATCTGAGCTAAGCAATGAACAAATGACCCAGAATAAACACGGTGAAATGATGCAGGAAATGAAAACTTCGACGTGCTTTTACATGTGTGAGCACGTTGCGCACGCATGGTTTTAAAGTAGACGTGATAAATAAAGACGTACTTGTATAGTGCTTTTCGTGCCAATTTAAATGGGTTTTGCCTCAACATGGTTGGAGGCGGGCATCTCTGTACAGGTTTGCATCATAATGCTCAGAGTGTTGAAACAAAAACCACCTTTCAAGGTTACCGAACACACCCTTTTTATGCCTGCTGTTTTTTTAAGATCTTGTGACCATTATATTATGTAAGCTTTTGTATTATGTGTGTTGTTTTCTGCTCATTCCTGCCGAAAGAGTTCTTGGGGGAGAAAAAGGTGGTCTATATGAGACGTTTCCCTAAACATTATGACACTTTGGTGCTGATTGACCCTTGCCGTCACAAGTTTTCACGTTAAACGTGGAGTCCCCATTGCTTTGTGATCAGATAGTGTCGTTGGCATGCATAGCTTAAAGGGACGCTAAAGTCAAATAACAATTTAAGTCAGAGTCAAAGCTCAATGTTGACAACGTCTAAAACGACAATATTATTACTAGTAGTGCCCTAGTTACCGAGAAATTAATGTAAATGCACGAGAACACATGCACCACGAGTAGAGCATTCTCCAAATGATCCCGATGACGTCATACTTCCCGCCTACAATTATTCACTAGTAATCGAACTAGCTGTACTAAATAACAAACCTTCCGCGCATAAAGAGACGTGCTAAAATGCTGTTGGTTCGCTTCTGTTTGATTCATGCAAAAGAAGGTCCGCCGGACGTTACTATGGGGAATGGCACGAGTGGTTCAAAAGTTCTATTTCTGCCCAGTTAAACTGGACAGGTCGGGCCATCTAGCGGGGCCCAGTTGAACCAAGCACACCTGCCATCTCAGAGTTCATGACAGGAAGTTGTTCAATGGCCGTTGTTGCTGCTGTGGCTCCCGCTAATTTCGTTCTGGTGCTGCTTGTGTCGGCGGCCACGCAGTAAAACCGGGCAACGTTGTGCACTGCAACAGTATGGGGTCATGATATGAGGCATGGAAGAAGTAAATATAAGAAGAGTGAGAAGTGTGGCGGAAGTCACGTGCTTCTACAGGGGGGGGGTGGGTTATGGCACAAGGGGGGCGCGCCGGCGTCTCGTGTCCTCTGCATCACCACTCATATGGCCGCGTTGTTCATAGCCGGCTGGAGTTCCGAATGTGCATTTTTATGCAGCTGTTGCACTTGGAAGATGATGCGATGTGTTAGAAGCCCACAGTGAGCGTTGGTCTTCCCGGTTGCGAGTTTAGCTTATATCGCTTGTGGTCAAAAGCGGTCATTTTCGAAGCTTGCGACCACTCCTCTGAAATCGGTTGATGCTGCAGCTTCGTGTATTCTTCCCCGTAATGTGCTTTACCAGTTCAAGTACGACGTTTGGTCGTAATCAGCACAAAAAGTTTCACTTTCCCAGCTCGGCTATCAGATGGCAGCAGCGGCGTCGTGCGGCGCTCTGTCCTCTTGTGTCGGTCTGCTCGGCCGTGTCTTCTTCCCCGTAATGCGCTATACCAGTTCAAGTACGACGTTTGGTCGTAATCAGCACAAAAAGTTTCACTTTCCCAGCTCGGCTATCAGATGGCAGCAGCGGCGTCGTGCGGCGCTCTGTCCTCTTGTGTCGGTCTGCTCGGCCGTGTCTTCTTCCCCGTAATGCGCTATACCAGTTCAAGTACGACGTTTGGTCGTAATCAGCACAAAAAGTTTCACTTTCCCAGCTCGGCTATCAGATGGCAGCAGCGGCGTCGTGCGGCGCTCTGTCCTCTTGTGTCGGTCTGCTCGGCCATGTCTTCTTCCCCGTAATGCGCTATACCAGTTCAAGTACGACGTTTGGTCGTAATCAGCACAAAAAGTTTCACTTTCCCAGCTCGGCTATCAGATGGCAGCAGCGGCGTCGTGCGGCGCTCTGTCCTCTTGTGTCGGTCTGCTCGGCCGTGTCTTCTTCCCCGTAATGCGCTATACCAGTTCAAGTACGACGTTTGGTCGTAATCAGCACAAAAAGTTTCACTTTCCCAGCTCGGCTATCAGATGGCAGCAGCGGCGTCGTGCGGCGCTCTGTCCTCTTGTGTCGGTCTGCTCGGCCGTGTCTTCTTCCCCGTAATGCGCTATACCAGTTCAAGTACGACGTTTGGTCGTAATCAGCACAAAAAGTTTCACTTTCCCAGCTCGGCTATCAGATGCAGCAGCGGCGTCGGCGGCGCTCTGTCCTCTTGTGTCGGTCTGCTCGGCCATGTCTTCTTCCCCGTAATGCGCTATACCAGTTCAAGTACGACGTTTGGTCGTAATCAGCACAAAAAGTTTCACTTTCCAGCTCGGCTATCAGATGGCAGCAGCGGCGTCGTGCGGCGCTCTGTCCTCTTGTGTCGGTCTGCTCGGCCGTGTCTTCTTCCCCGTAATGCGCTATACCAGTTCAAGTACGACGTTTGGTCGTAATCAGCACAAAAAGTTTCACTTTCCCAGCTCGGCTATCAGATGGCAGCAGCGGCGTCGTGCGGCGCTCTGTCCTCTTGTGTCGTGTCGGTCTTGCTCGGCCGTGTCTTCTTCCCCGTAATGCGCTATACCAGTTCAAGTACGACGTTTGGTCGTAATCAGCACAAAAGTTTCACTTTCCCAGCTCGGCTATCAGATGGCAGCAGCGGCGTCGTGCGGCGCTCTGTCCTCTTGTGTCGGTCTGCTCGGCCGTTTCTTCTTCCCCGTAATGCGCTATACCAGTTCAAGTACGACGTTTGGTCGTAATCAGCACAAAAAGTTTCACTTTCCCAGCTCGGCTATCAGATGGCAGCAGCGGCGTCGTGCGGCGCTCTGTCCTCTTGTGTCGGTCTGCTCGGCCGTGTCTTCTTCCCCGTAATGCGCTATACCAGTTCAAGTACGACGTTTGGTCGTAATCAGCACAAAAAGTTTCACTTTCCCAGCTCGGCTATCAGATGGCAGCAGCGGCGTCGCCCGGCGCGTCCGAAACCGGCTCGCCTCCCTCTCGCTAACGCCCGTTGCGCATGCGCGAGCCGCCGTAGTGTACTTTATTCTTAACTACTTCCGGCTTCACGAAATGTGACGTCTCTCCTCAGTTTATTCCTCCCTTCATGGCAACAGTGACGTGAAAGGTTCCACTTGAGGCGGGTAACTTGACGTGTGTTAACGCGATGCGGACCAGTAGAACATGATTTCACTTGAAAATAAGCAGTTCCTTAGCACAAAAGTAGCGCTACGAAGTTTCTGGACCGCTTTTTCAGCAATCAACATCGACTTAATATTTGCCTTTATTGTCCCTTTCATGCTGAGTATTTCGGAACAGTGTCTCTAACAGTGCCACCTTCCTGCTCTTTGCGCAGCGTGGAGCATGACACCGTTCGAGAGCGGGAACGACTTCGTTGGGGTCTGGGCGGAGGAGATTCGGGGGAACGTCACACCTTCAGGGACCCCAACAAGGTATGGTACATGCGGTAGATCAAATATAAGGGTAAGGAAAAGGAAGTGGGCGGTGTTACTGTTGTGAGCATTACACAATGTCATGCTAGGTGCCGTCTGCTTTGCGCGCGTTGCTGGAGGGCTCGTGGCGGGAGTTTTGAACTGCTAAATACAGTTCTCGCGTTGCAAATTCGCGTTGTGCACTGTCGTGACATCGGCTCAAAATTTTACTCCCCACCAAAATTTGTTCGTTATATCCCATAACAGGCAAATTTTGCCTCGTTAAAACGAGGTTTTGAATACATTGGTTTGTATGGGGACTTTCAAGGGGAATTAGAATTTGCTCGTTATATCCATTATTTCGTTATAGCCCGTCTCGTTATAACGAGGTTTAACTGTACTTGAACTTTTTTTCCCGGTCTTGTAATTACTTGAACATGCCGGCACACAACACTTATTGTGCATGTCAGAAGCTTCGTGCCTGTGGCTTGGAGTGGCCTTCGAACGCATACTCTTATCTCGATGGAATGGCCAGCTCTCCTACATGCACTTACTGCCGCTGCGAAGAAACCATCGCGCACCTTCTGTGTGAGTGCACCAATTCCAACGCGCAAAGACAAGATCTCACTGCACCTCTGGATACACTAGACGATCGGCCTTTGTCGGAACAAAGGATTCTGGGTGATTGGCCGAGCCCATCCTCAGCCCAGAAGGCTTTGAAAGCTTTGCTACGCTTTTTGCGGACAACTGGCCTCAGAGACAGACTTTAGTGTCTTATACTCTTTGATGTGGCCTTTCCTCTGTCGCAATTTTTTTTGTAATTTCTCGCTCATTTCGCAACATTTCTTTTTACCATCTTTCATTCCCCTCCCCCCTTTCCCCAGCACAGGGAAGCCAGCCGGTCTAAGAACTGGCTAACCTCCCTGTCTTTCCGCTTAAACTTTCTTCTTTCCTTCTTCTTCGTGCAATAAAATTCCGGCAGTAAAATTCACTGCACACAACGCCAAAAAATGGCTTGGCAGACTCGCGAAAAACACACGTGCAGCACGGCCGTCACCACTGCAGCGAGTGGGAATTCGGGTTAGGAGGTGTTGGACTGGTAGGACGGCTGGTGGTGACGTCACGGTGGAGGGCACAGACCAGAAGAATTTTTAGAAGGTGTTGGTTATACCCCACATATCAATCATCAAAGTGTGGTTTTCTACAGAATACCTTAGTGACGTGCCGCAGAAGTGTCTGTTTACGAGACATTATGCTACCCGTGGCCGAAATTTCTGGAGCCCTCCACTACGGCGTCCGTCACAAAGATATGTTGGTTTTGGGACGTTTATGTCCGACAGTTCTTCTTCTTCTTCTTCTTCTTCTTCTTCTTCTTCTTCTTTCTTCTTCTTCTTTTTTCTTCTTCTTTCTTCTTCTTCTTTCTTCTTTCTTCTTCTTCTTCTTCTTTTTTCTTCTTCTTCTTCTTTTTTCTTCTTTTTTCTTCTTTTTTCTTCTTTTTTCTTCTTCTTCTTCTTTTTTCTTCTTTTTTCTTCTTCTTCTTCTTCTTCTTCTTCTTCTTCTTCTTCTTCTTCTTCTTCTTCTTCTTCTTCTTCTTCTTCTTCTTAACCCTTTTGTAAGAAGAAAAAAAAATGTTACACATGTCAGCAGTAGCTGATGACGCACAAGCGGAGATCGGACACCGATATACTAATAGTGGCCGTATTTCAAACGGCAATATTTCTCGTTGCGTCATAACCCGCAAACAAGAGCTGCACAATGATAAAAGTGACAAGTGCCACTACTTGTCACTGATATACCTGATTTATAAACCATCCACTTCTCCATGCATCATAATACGTATGTGAAGGCTGGGTATGCGATTCATGTGTCATGATATGTATGTGATATTCTCAGTATGCAAACGACAACGTTTCAATCAAACATAGGTTACAAGCGATAATCTCATTTTATGTAATCAGTGCCCTGTCGGCCTTGCGTGAGACTTTTCAAGGAAAAGGGGTCAGGAGGGTTCGATTCCCTGCATGCTGCCAGTGGGGTGGAGGTGGCCACCCCTTGATCTACCACATACTAACTGGCTAGACGTGTAAAGCGATACCTTACCTATCGTGAGAAGCATATTCCGCAGCAAATCTGTAATTACTGAAGTAGAGTGGCAGCAACTGTTCGCTTTTCAGAAATGACGGGGAATCGATCGGTGGTCTTGGACTCCATCTGAGGAAAATGATCTCTCTGTGGACACAGACGTCGTGTGAAGCTAAATGGGATTGCGCTTGCAGGGGAACCCAGGCCAAGAAGCCGAGACGTCGCGGCGCGCCAAGATCACCATGGATGACTACAAGGAGAGGCAGCGGCGGTCGCGCGACCCCAAGTACCTGTTCGGCATTCCGGGAATCAGTGCGGCCGTGCAGACTCGCGCGCCAGCTGCCGTTAGCAGCAGCAAGGCATCCACGCGGGCTGGCCAACACCTCTGGTAGGTGTTGCTTGACACCACTCACTATTAGCAGGCGAAAGTGGACATATTAGTTTCGCCTAATGAATCCTACTTCTTTCAAACGATTGCTTCAATAATACGGCAGTGAAAAAGGTAAAGCACGCAATAAATAATCTTTATTGAACGAGAAGTGTGCTGGCAACAGCTTGATGCTGTGCTAGCGAAGGAGTACATTTAAGGCCGCCCTAACGTCATGCATGAACACGCAACAACATGATGGTCCAAGGCATTGTTTTGGTTTAGGATAAGCACTAAAATATCGTTTATTTGGCCTTAGGGCTTCTGGCCCAAGTTTGTTTACCACCTTAGTCTTTCTTTGAGGAAGCATTGAAACTGCTACATTATTATTGTGGACAACATGCTTTGTTATAAAAAATTATTATATTCACATTCATTATGTGAATATTGAACTGTATCTGCAGAGGTATTTGTTTCACTTTTTGGTAAGAAATGCTAGTGTAGAACGAATTGGCATTACACTGTAACGAGTTTGCAGAAATGATGAATTGTCACATTATCAAGATATATTTTAACTGTATTTTAGCTTTGTGACTGAATAAGGTACCATTTCTCTCTTTCTGTGAATATACGTTGGCTTCAGATGTTACCGTCACTCTATATGGTATAGTACTGCCGCCTCACTAAAACTCACAGTGCAAAATTATTAGGCGAGTGAGCACAATGCTTCGTTTTTTATCTGGTAGCACTCGGCATAGAAGTTGATCACATAGAAAATCAGTATTGTGGTAGATTTTGAATATTAGAAAGAAACTTTGTAACAAAGGCTAAGAAAACATCGAAGCAAAGGTTCTAGCATCCAATTATGATGCGGAAAATGCACTAATTGAATATTTATGAGAAAGTGATTATACAAATTAATACGCGCACTTACATATAAGCACATGTGACCTCGATATAAAGGTGCCATATTGCAAGACACCATTTTTATACTTAGACATGGTATTAGTACATTGATCAAGCCAGTGTTGCTGCAATAAATATTTCTGTATGCAGTAGTATAGTTTTTCTAATAGATAATTATTTCCGACTACATGCAAATTTAAATATTATAACATTCTGCGCATGAAATACAAGAAACTATCCGCAAGTTAATGATGGCTGCCTGTAAGACAAGACCCTATATAGAGTTGCTTCGTTAAGACGTGTCTTAAAAAATGTGGACCTACTTTGTCCACATTGCATTGTTCATTTTTATAACCTTATCAAGAGGTATATTTGGAGATAGTACTGGGGAACAGGTGTATAGCAGTGCAAAAATTTTTTTACCTGCCCCTTGTGATTTATTTTGCTTTATTCTTCAAATATTTACACTAGTAAAGTATGGTGCAAAACCGAAGGCATGAATGTTATTGGTAAGGCAATTGTTAGTGACCTCGTATAAAATAACATCGTACCAGTCAGTGATGAGGACTGGTAAGACGTAATACTGGGCCAGTCATCATCACTGACTGAAAGCTCGAATTGCGAGACATGGGGAGGGGTAAGAAAACAGTTAACAGTGCCTAAGGGGTCTCTGTTGTAAAGGATGTGGGCTTTGGTCTATCTGCACACAGATCCCGGAGAAACGAGGAGTAGCACCAGCAATAAAAACAGCAGCTGGCTGGCTAAGCAGCAAAACCACAGAAGCAGTTTGAGCAAGAGCACCAGTTTTGTTGCTAGCAGCGGTGGACAGCGTGCATTCTGCTAGCCGGTCCAGAAGTCTCAATGAGCAGCAGGGTCCCTCTAACGACAGTAGCTCAAGCCAGCCCTCACGCCATGCCAGCAGACGCCACTCTCACCATCATCACGAGCAGCAGCCGCACCAGCCTCCACCATCACTGATGGATAGCCAGTACAAGCACTCGTCGGCCTCCTCTTCATCCGCGGCAGCCGGCACAAACAATGGGCACTTGTTCCGTTCTCTGGAGGACTCGAGCCACCCCCACCACTAGTCCAGGGGCAGCTCTCAAGAGCAAGGTATCAACCACACTAACCTCCCAGATATTGCTTATTTATTTATTTATTTATTTAGGAAAATACTGCCAGGCTTTGGGCAGGGTTGGATGGCAGAATAGACATAAGAACATGCAGGAAGTAGAAAAAAATATTGATCAGTTGATACATCAGTATAATTGTGTGTAATGAAAATGCATCAATTCTCCACAGCAAGAAGCATGAATAATAGTCCACAATCCCAAATATGACGTGCCATACAAATGAATACAAAAACTGTGCGAAAGTAGTGCACAACAGGCTTTTCTGTGCATGTAGAAAGAAAAAAAAGTTGCAGTACCAAGTGCATCTTGTAGTACACAGGTTGGCAACAGTGTAGAAATATACACCCGGCGTGGTAGTATGCAGGCGCTACTGATTGAACGGCCGACAGCCCAGAGGAAAGGCAGTGAATGGGCCAAGTGACTCTGAAGGAAGGCTAAATTGGAGGTGCTTGCAAGTTGTCAGAAAACATTGTATTTGTAGTTTCAGCACACACTACAAACTCTATCAAGGCACTTTTAGAGGCACTCATTTGCCTCTTTCTAACTTCTAATCTTGCTAATCGGTTTCCTGTCCCCTTGCATTTTCCTTTACAAGCCATATACTTCAAAAACGTGCGAGACATACTGCGCATTGTTACAAAGAGACTTGATAAAGAACTGTTAAAACAGAAAAAAGTTTGCACAAGTGAAGTTTGCTTTTAAGCATTTTGGAACCGCGGCAAAACTGAAATTATTATTAAAAATTGCGTTTGGCTTGTTTTAAGGCCAGCAGCTGCTAGCAACACTACAGCAAAATATAGTGGTAGAATACTTCTGCCAAATATGGCAGCTTTTTGTTCCCATCTTCTATCTTATTCAACTTTCGGTACTGGCAACTAAGATGCAGTTGAATGGAAGCATGTTGACAGTTCAGGCTCTCAGTGCTATTCTTTGAATCATGATAGTGCGAATGTTGAAAATAGCTCAACACACAGTAACCACCTTCTTTAAAGGTAAGTTAACTCTTCACTTGTAATCTGTGTGGTTTCCGGTAGTTTTCACGAAATCTTCAGCCTGCATGAACTTGCCAATTCTTTTAGGTCTGTAAGTGCTTATTTTTACTAGATAGGAAAGTTGCGTGAGCAGTATTGCTCCGAATTTTTTTATTGGACAATGATTGCGTGAAAAGAGGTCTAGCAAATCATTTGCTGTATTAAGCTTTGAGACGAACGGCGAAAGGGACATTGATCTCTTCTAAGAGTTTAGGATTCGTCTCTTCTAAAAGTTTAGATTTGAGTTCTTCATCAAAGCGCCTCCTTCATTTTGATTTTGATGTATAGGAGGAAGGTTGTATGATGAATTGAAGAAGCAAATCTTTCTGGCCTGTATGGGTAGTACACATGAACTTGGCTTTTCCTGACTCTTGGTAGTTGTGTTTGATCTAATGCATAGTGTCTCAGAGAACATGATCTTGTTAGTATACAAGAATGCTAAATTCTATTAATTATTGCACTGTGGCTTTTTAGGCCTTCTTTAATTGCTTAATTTCCTCACTGCTGATTTCAGGGTGGCTAGAGGCTGCAACATCAACTTCCAAGGCAAGCTATTTACCACTTGCACGTTCAACTTCGTGTGCAGCCTTCACCATGAATCCCCCTTCCTCCACCCCGTGGCACCATCAAGTCAAAGACCTCCAAATGGCGTTGTCTTTCGACAAGCCGCCATGCGTTCACCTCCAGGATGCGAACAGCGAAACAGTTTCACTTTAGCACAGCTCAAGTTATTTACAAATACTTCATAACTCATGTTACGCCACCTCATTCTACCGTTTAAATGAATTAGTGCCTCGTTTCCGAATTCCAGCCCCCCTCGTCAGATAGTGAAGGGAGTATTTCTGCTGTAGCATATCTGGTAGCGTGAGCTGGATAGCTGGCAAGGGAAGCTTTTGCAATACTATTTTTGTAGGCCAGCTACGTATTTTAGAGTGAATGTACCATTCTCGGAGCAAACAGGACTGTTGAAAAAGCTACACGAGAGCTACTGGTTGCTTAGTAACAAAGGAAAGAAACTGATTGAATGTAGTTGAGGTATTTGTTAACGCTTTTCGCTCATCTGTACTTGCAAACACCGTAACTACCGTATCCGCTGTGGACGCAAAACGTAGCTGCTCAATACGAAGAGTGATGATGCCATAGTACCGGTTCCGTTACTGTTGGACACGTTGCTGCCTCCGAGAGATGGCGCCACAAACAGATTTCTCTTAATCCTTGGAATGCGATGTCAAGGAGCCTGAAAACTCGTCAACGCCGGTGAGAGGGCGGTGGTCTCCGACAGCGTTGCACTTCTCTCTCCATCTCACCGCGTTTGCGCCAGGAAAGGCTTGCTAGAGGCATTTGCGGCCGCGCAAGTCAGTCCGGGCGACACCGTTATTTTTGGTACCAACACATACCCGTGCATTGTTACACCGGTGCGAGGGCAGTGTCTAGACTGAGTGGAACCCTTTTGAAGAGGTCCGAAACTCTCCGATCCAAATAGAAAAAAATCCAGGGTTAGAAGCAAATATACGACCTGGACCTAAAGTCTGGTAGACACTGTTTAAATGTACTATCAATGCGAAAAATTGATAATTTCTTCATAAAAACAGCTTTTTAAACTTTTCTAGTCAATGGAATTTCCTGTTACGTATTCCCTTCCCCGTGGTGAAATGTTTACAGTCAATTATCGAAGGCCACGTTGTCCAACAAGGTAGAAAACTACAACACACGTCTATTGCGTGTGTTCCAACGTACTTCATTGAAGTACCACCCAGTTTTTTATGCATAAAAGTACAGCGAAAATTAAGGAAGCTTCTACGACATATTCTTCCATAAAATGTGTTTCGCTGTTCTTATGTATGCCATCCTCTGAAATTCTGTTGTTGCAAGATTCCCGAGAGTGGTAATTCTATTTAACAGACATCGCTGCGCTTTCATACTTTAATTGTTTTTTTGGACGAAGTCACTTTGTAAGAATCCTATAGTGATCCGAACTCCTTTTTTTTCGTTGAATGTTCGCAGTCAGTTATCGAAGGCCACTGTTGTCGAGCGAGGTAGAAAACTACAACGCACGCCTATCGCGTTCCAACGTACTTCATTGAACTGCTGCCCAGCATTCTACGCATAAAAGGACAGTAAAAATCAAAGGAACTCTTACGGGTTATTCTTCGATAAAGTGCCTTTCGACGTTCTTACCGATGTAATTCTGTGAAAGCCTCTTGCTGCAAGATTCACGAGAATGGCAATTCTCTTTTAGAGACATCGCTGTGGTTCAATGTTTTAACTCTTTTTTTTGGACAGCGTCCTTATGTAAGGATTTTTATAGTGATCCTAACTTTTTATATGCCGTGTCAGAGGAAATGTATGAGTATTTGTGTTATGTTATGTGTGCCCTTTCACTATGATCTATTTTGATGCTTGCGGTATTATTAGTGTGTAAGGTGGTGTTCGGTTTATTTTGTTGCCTGCCGGACTCTGACGCAAGCCACTAAGGCTTTGGCATGTCTAGACCCATAAGCTGTTTTATCCTTTTCATGCGCCACCCATGAAAGACTCAGTAAACTCTTCATTGACATAACATCATTGTAGTGTACTCAACATTATGTTTTAGCGAAAGTAATCACATAATACGCCGATTTATGCGTGTTATAGTGACTACTTCTAATTGATTTGTAAATAAATTTGCATTTTTATTCTGAAGTCACTTATTCTCCGTTTCTGCGTTAGTATATATAAAACAATTTCACAATGAGGTGGTCATTTGTTCCTCCGCAGCGCCGTCTAGCGTCTGCCATGTTTCACCGACGTGTCGGTGAGTGGGGATCTGCGGCTGTGTATGCAGCGTATGTGGTCAGTACACAAGATATTGTTATCCTTCGCAGTACGCCGTCAAAGCACGGCAACGATTCGTGATACTGTAATAGCCTAGCTGCCAGCTAGGCTATTAAGCACTGTAATAGCCTAGCTGCTGTAGCCTAGCTGCTGAGCACTGTAATAGCCTAGCTGCCAGCTTCAACTGGCTGAAACAGAATGCAGCGGCCACGCACGAGATGTTCCCGCAATAGTGCCCAAGGAGTGGCGGAGCACATTAGGCAGGAGGTGAGTAGAATTTCGAATCATTCCTGAAGCAGCACGTGTAAACGCGTAATTGGTTAGTATGTCTTGTTATAGCTGGCCTTGTGGGGTTCTGGGAGTACGCACTAGGGTTAAAATTTCGAACAACTCTCGAAGTAATAGGTGAAACGTGAATGGGGACGAGCGAATACGTACGCCATTGTCCAGTTGCAACCTTAGAGCGCGCATTGGTGTTTAAGATGACTCTCGGGTTTCCTTGGCATGAGTTTTAAAGCTTAACGTAAACGTATAATCGCTAGCAGATCACCTGGTTCCGCTCGGAACGTCGCAATGCAAAGTTTATGGAACGAAGGAAGCACACGCACCGATGCATGTTTCGATTCGTGTCGTCGTTTTAGTCAAAATGTTGTTTCTGATCGTTGGGTCGGATAACAAACAGATGTACGACCGACGAGCTCGAACTTCCGCGTAGAAGCAACACAAAGAAAAAAACGAAAATAAACATCTTGCACATGTGAAAGCATGGCATGGCGTGAGTTCGGTTCGGCTCGAGCATCCGCCTCTGGCGATAAGCGGAAGGTGCACCCGTTTTTATTGACATTGTGGTCGCTTTTTTTGTTTGTTAAAGAATCATCACGACAAGCGCACGTGTTCAAGTAGCAACCTGGCGTTGACGATTTCGGGTCGATTATTCACGACACTCAGGTTGTCGCGATAAAAAAGAGTGCTGTTTTCATAGTACGCCCAAGCTATCAACGCAAAATTAACAAGTCGAGACGTGCCGTCGAAAAAAACGTTAGAGGTACGTTGCTGAGTCGAAGAACACACGTACCGCGGGCCTTGCTGCAATGCCGTTTGGAAAGTGCTCATTCGATAATTCTGAAATTGCACGCGCTTAGTATTCGGTAGCCGCATACATTGTAACTCATGTGCTGTTGCATAGAAATGGGGTAAAAAAAATGGCAGCATATCCACGGGGTTAATGATGGAGAGTGGGGCGAAGCATCCGTCCGTCCATTCGTTCTTGCTTCCGTCCGTCCATGCATCCGTCTGTGTGACCGTCCCGTGCGTCCATCCGCCGGCCCGTGCGTGCGTCTGCACGTGCATCCGTGCGTCCATCCCTGCGTTCGTCCATACATCCGCCCCTGCGTCCGCCCAAGCGTCCATCCGTCCATGCAGCCATCCGTGCGTCCGTCCATGCATCTGTCTGTGTGTCCGTTCGTTCATCTAGTCAACACTCCAAGTACCACCATCTCGCATCTTTTCATCATATATTCCGCATATAGAAGCACCGCCATCCAGCGGACATTCCAAGGACTGAACGAGAGGTGGCACACGCACACTTTCTTCCGGCTTGCGCTTCGGGTCTACTTCCCACCTTTAACCACCTTCGAGTTTATGGTATATTCACTCTAGTTCACTCTATTCATGGCACTGCGGCCCAACGCTCGCTAAACCTTTCTAAAACCAAGGAGGTTACGCCCAGCGAGTATAACGTAGCAACCCTTTCTTGTCAGATAGTGCTCAATGTACATGCCAATGGCTGCTAATGGGGAATGAGAGACAGGAGAATTCGACTTTTAGTTAACGCGCACGCTGCGAATTTTTTATTATTCAACAACGCACAGGAGAAATCTCCCACCGGCACCACCTTACAGCTCAAAGCGTAAGACATGTATACGCACTACGACGAGGGACGAACAGGTGCCGCTTTAAGGAGCTTCACCCCTAAAAATTGCTGGAGTGGAAGCTCCCGCAATGCTGAACGGCGTCGTAGTTGAGATCAATAGACATGCGACAATTCAATGTGTGTTCGGCCGCCTTTTCTGGTGTGCGGTCCATGCATGCTGATTTTCGGGGACAGGGAGTGCGATCATTCGTGTCCCATTGTGTTCTTTTGTACATGCATATGCCGCGTCAGCCATGTAATTTGAAGTAATGATTTCTTCACTACAACATATAGTCACGTATGTCGTGGCACGTAGATGTACCGATTCCTGTGTGTCCGTTAATAATAAAGGGTAATGATTTCTTCGTTTTTGTACGTAGTGTAAATTAACTTTTTCTAAACAGTATCCCAAGAAAGACTGTCGTCTTTAAAAACTGAAGCAACAGGCTTTGCTCACTGATGGTATATTATTGGGTCCTGAAATGGCTGTTAATCCAGTTCACGCTGAAGGAACCTGAACCTTAGTTGCCCCGAAGTCAGCTGAATGCGCTTCGCGAAAGCATTTGAAAGAGTCAAAACAAGCTGAACGACACTGAGTGTGTCGGCTGGCAGCGGATCGAAACATTTACAGCGAAATGAAAGAGCGCGCGACCCATGAGAATGCATCGCCATCCTTTACCTGCCATTGACCACCGTATATATTGAAATGAAGATAATGTCAATAGGCTGCTGACAACTACGAATCGGTTCGCACCTAAATGTAGCACAGAAAATTGATTAGGAATACACGGCAAGGTGAGAATACATTATATAAACATGAATTTGTTTTATTTAGATGTAGCATTGTACAAACAAGTATTCTCCGATCATCTGAAGAATATTTTGTGGAGAAATATGGCTCCGACGAGGGCGTCCTTTTATGAAAGTGCAGTAACGTGGCTGGCACAGTCTGTATACAACGGCAGAAAGTTATCCCGCAAACTAAACTATCTTTTCCTACGCGCACAGCCTCTACGTACGTAGAATTAAAAATGTCTACCATCATCGCTGCACCGGAACGTAAACATTTTAGATGCGAAGCAGCTTAGGGTCGAGCTTAATCAGGTGTGCGGCGTGACCACCCTTACTACGCATGCACGTCTGCTACCCCTTTCTATATCCTCTCCTACGCTCTCCCTTATGTGGCCTCTCAACGCCAACGCAGTCCTTCCGCACAACCAATGCTACCCATGCTGAAGAGGTGGCCATAGCTGTGGCTATATCACACGACAGTTCTCAAATTATATTATCAGACTCCAAAGGAGCTTGCCGGCACACGCTACCAACCATCTGCACATGCTACAAACTGGAATGGATCACACCCCTAGCTGCCAAAATTCTTAAATCTTGTCCGCGAGTAGGTTACCCCTCTCTGCGTTCAATAATCTGGACTCCTGGCCACCAGGGCCTCGCAGGCAATGAGGTGGCGCACGCTGCCGCCCGCACACTCCTTCCCCTGGCCACTGCCTCGCCCACCAATGACCCCTGTGTTCCAGAAGAAAACGCTCCTCTCCTAACTTATAGAGAGATAACTACCCATTAGCGGGACTCCCACCGCCGTTTTCCTCCGCCCTGCAGAGGACTCAAGAAGGCGGACGAGAGAATTCTTCTCCGGCTATTTACCAATACTTTACTGTGCCTGGCAGTGCTTTAACACTTCGACTCTTCTTTTTCCGGCCTCTGCCAGTACTGTGCGGAGGTGGCTTACACCTACCACATGGTATGGGCATGCCAGCTCAATCCTTCTGTACCCCGAACACAAATACAACAAGAGAGGACTGGGAGGTGGTCTGCCCGGTTGCCAGGACCTTACGGCCCAACGAGCCATGGTCCAGAGTGCAGGACAGCGGCCACGACCAATGGGGTCCCTGACTAGAGACTCCACCTAGTACTGCAGGGAGGCTGACCCACTAGAGGCTGGTCTTCTTGGCAACCTCTGTTTTTTTAAATAAATGTTTACTACTACTACTACTGCTAAAACTACGCTCACTCCCCCTTCTCTCTCTCTCTCTTACCTACGGTATTTTCTGCCCCTTTGCACACGCGTGTCTCTCCCTCTCTCTCCCCCTTACGCTCTCTTTCTCTCGCCTCGCAACGCCGACGAAGGCAGCGTCTGCTAGCGAGTTTCTTGCTTGAAGAGACCGACTGCTCGCGCAGTGGCACCGTTCACTGACCACTGGATCTTGACCTTGAAGGCAGTGCTGGTGGGATATTTGTCTTGTGCGTTATTCAACAATGAAAATTCGCAGCGTGTGCGTTAATCAAAAGCGAACTGCGGGTCTTTGTGCGCAAACGGAGTCTTCTGTCTTTCACTGCCCGTGAAAGCAGCCATTGGCATTTTTCAGTAGTAACACCGGTTCATCACTTCGTGCTTTGCGCCTCCCCAGGTTTTTCTCCTGCGCAACACCACGATGAGCTCCAGCGTCAACGTCGCCGTCAGTGTAAGAGTTAGCACCCACTGGTCCGCATCATATGGTGGCCTTTAGCGGGAGATTGTGTAATATTTTAGGAGTGAAGCTCCTTAGGGTGCAGGCTTGTCTGCGTGGGCATAGTAGCCACCCCTAATACTCGGAGTGCTCACTAGATGG
Source organism: Rhipicephalus microplus (assembly GCF_013339725.1). NCBI lineage: Eukaryota > Metazoa > Arthropoda > Arachnida > Ixodida > Ixodidae > Rhipicephalus > Rhipicephalus microplus. Next base: position 74,528,744 of record NC_051167.1, read on the forward strand.
CGCTGCAGCGCTCGCTGCACTTATGGATAGGTGGCATGAGCCACCACCCGATCTATAGGGCACAGCCGGATACATCCATCCACATCCATCCATCCGCTCTGTCGCATTGGAGAGGCATGTTCTAGTGTAGTCCCGGTTGAGCTTAAGTGGACATACATACATACATACATACATAAATACATACATACATACATACATACATACATACATACATACATACATACATACATACATACATACATACATACATACAGAGCAAGCTCCACTTGATATGACTTAACTCGATATGGCGTGATTCACCACATCGAGTGGGCAAGATACGGGGGTTAATGATCCCATGGAGCTTCGCCCACTCGCCATCATTCAATTCGTGGATATGCTGTAAATTTTTGAATACTGCGGTACAGAGCATTGCCACCACGCCAAAAACGTTTGGTGTGGCGTCGTTGAGTGGACACCTTCTACTCACCCGAGCGAGCGTACGACGGTCCAATGGCACCCCTAACCTTCCGCATTGCGGACGAGTCTTTCTCTCTCTCGCCACACCAGGAAGCCACGTGATTCAGTGGAAAAACTTCAAAGTCACCAACTGTGCGCTCTGCGCGACGACCGCAGACACAATAGGAACACCGATAGTACTTATTTAAATATCTCCGTTAATAGAGAGCTTTAGTACTGCGTACTCTGCGTACGTGGTGGCGTTGCGTACGTAAGGACGCCACGTTCTGCGTAGTGCGCATGCGCAGACCGCAACGCGCATGTATCGCATTACGTACGCAGCCGCTACGTACGCACGCATGAGATGCGTGCGTGCGTACGTATGAGGTGATCGCGCCGCTCTCGAACAATTTCGCGAAAGCGCGAGACTTCGTTTTGCAAAATGGTGGCATCGAAGGCAAGCACCGACCGGCTCTGTGGCTTAAAATATGGCCATAATCGGGCTATAACACTTGGATTGGCTCACATTGGCTGTCAACAACACGTGCTTCTATTTTGATCCAACAGGTGACGCAACACGCTTCACGCTCGTTACGCACGCGGGTACTACGGCGTACTAAAAGCCGATAAGTAGCAAACGACGCCACGTAACGCAAGGCGCTTGCGTGAGCGTACGTAGCACCGTTCCGCAGTACTAAAACTCTCTAATACAAGAAGCGGCATAGCCCCGCCGCAGTGATCTAGTGGCTAAGGTACTCGGCTGTTGACCCGCAGGTCGCGGAATCGAATCCCGGCTGCGGAGGCTCCATTTCCGATGGAGGCGGATATGTTGTAGGCCCGAGTGTTCAGATTTGGGTGCACGTTAAAAAAGCCCCGGTGGTCGAAATTTCCGGAGCCCTTTACTACGGCGTCTCTCATAATAATACACTGTAAGCAAAAGTTAGCCGAGATGGGAGTTTCTCCAGCACATAAACCCACAAAACTCCCCTGCCTCAATTATTCACTCCCTGGTAGGGAGTGAACTCGGCACATGTCATCGTAAAACGCCCCCTGCTTAATCACAGAGTTTATGAACGACATGACCTTGTTAAACTCCGCAGGGAGTTTCAGGTCACGTGGTTACAAACTCCCTATAGGAGCTTTAAAAACCCTCTTTGGGCGTGACGTGTGTGTGTGTGTGTGTGTGTGTGTGTGCGTGTGCGTGTGTTTGTGTGTGTGTATGTGTGTGTACGGGCATATGTTTGCACGTCCGTGTGAAACACATGTGCTTTGTGTGGCTAACCGTGTAAGCATCTGTCAACAGGCAACAATATTATAAGTGCACCGAAGAATAGCAACGACTGGTTGGTATTTACCGGGAACATTTCAATATATTTCGCACCGTTAAACCACGCTGCACATCGGTCTGATTCCTCAACGAAACGTCGTGAATGCCGCGCTTCAAGGGGCCGAGTAACGAAAAACTTCGAAGAATAAATTAATGGTAGCAAAAGTAAGCTGTTACGATCGTCAGCGGCTGCTCCTGGAGTTTCACCATCAGAAACTTCAAAGTGGTCTGAAGTAGGCTTCGCTCGACTACGGCAGGCTGGCCGGCAACCGGTCGGAGAGTTGCGCCGGCGACGCGCTCGCCCCGTCTCCGCCGATAGTGGCTTCTCGGAGTGTCACCGGTATTTCACCGGCTGTAACATCTAAGTGGTAAGAAGGCCTCGCTATGCCGTCGGTATCAAGCCGACATCGTATCGAACTCGCACTGCGCGCCGGCCACCGCGGCAAGCGCTACGAGCTAGCACCGACCACCGGTGATGCAAAGAATGTGTTTCACAAAAAATGAAGGCTGCTGGGATGTATAAGTCTTCTGCGCCTTGCGACCGCAGCTGTTAATGACTAACTACAAGGCGAGCGCCGAACGAGGCGGAGTACGATCGTCAGCGATTGCACCGTAAAACTTCGAAGCGGTTCGAAGTAGGCTTCGCTCGACTACGGCAGGCTGGCCGGCAACCAGTCTGAGAGTTGCGCCGGCGACGCGCTCGTCCCGTCTCCGCCGATAGTAGCTTCTCGGAGTGTCACCGGTATTTTACCGGCTGCAACATCTAAGCGGTAGGAAGGCCTCGCTATGGCGTCGGTATCAAGCCAACATCGTATCGAGCTCGCACTGCGCATCGGCCGCCGTGGCGAGCTCTGCGAGCTATACATGCAATGCATGCGAGCAACGGGAACAGCGACTGTGAACCGTCTCATTCGTTTAAGTCTATCGCTCCGTAGCTTAAACTGCGTGGATAGCGGACACCTATTTCTGTGCATGGGAAAAACGAGACGTAAACTGCACATCAGCAAGCATTTTGTGATCGCCAGCTCTCATTCATCGAATCACCGTGCCGTACTCGTGAGTGAGGCCTAGTCATCGAACGCGGTAGCGGCGGTCTACCTCGGTTCATCGCTGGAGCTGCTGAATGTGCCTCGTTAATGTGTTCATTCAAGGCCGCGCGCACTTTGTGTATGATTCAGTGCATTTTACGGGTCCACAAACAGTACTGCTAATGCGAATGCAGCCCGTACGACAGAGCGTCAACTGATGAAACTTTTTCGCTATAGTAAAAAATAATAAATATTAGGCAGGCTTGGGATAAAAGGCATGTGTGTTGAAGTGCTTGCATCAGACCACCGCAAGTTCATACTTACGCCGTGCGTATTTATTGCCTAATTAATAGCGAAAAAAGGCTTTCACCAGGGCTACATGGGAGGTAAAAATGTGGTGCATATATATACCCGGTGACTATATGGTAGGTGTGTACTGCGTGTGGCAAGCTGTGGTGAGTGCGAGTGTTGTGATATAACGTGAACGTTGTGATAATGTTTGTGTACTGTAATCATTGTTGTGCACATTAAATGTTATGTAATTAAAGTTACGCTTGCGCATGGTACGGCTGCTGACGTAATTTTATTTCTTTGTGGATGCAAAAAATTTACTCCCAAACTGACCTGAAAAAGTTCCCCAATGGATGTAAATAAAAACTCCCCTGGCACCATGCAAAACCCCCTACTGATGGGGAGTAAATGTTTTACTCCCTCCGGACGGTTTTTTAAAACTCCCATCTGGGCGTGCGCTAGAGGACAAGGTCATTTACTCCCATCTCGGCTTATTTCTGTTTACAGTGTATGGTGGTTTTGGGACGTTAAAGCCCACATATAAGAAGAACCGGCATTTCTTGACGGGAGAATGCAATCTTGAGTGTCCTGATTTCATAATCTCACGTCAAGCACAGGACGTGTCGAGGGCTCGGTTTGATTGGATTGGATAAACTTTTATTTGGTCCTCCAAAACACAGATCACTGTGTTGCGGGCAGCTCCCACGTGGGGACTGAGATGCCAAGCTCCTCAGCCGCCTTGCGGGCTTGGTGGACAGCCCAGAGCTGATCTGCCAAGGATGAGCTGCGGATTGCCGCCTCCCATCTGGCAGAGGTGATGTTCGATATATGAGCGAATTTGGTGCACTGCAGGAGCATGTGTTCTAATGAAGCTATTTCCCCATAATGTGAACAAAAGTTACTTGGGTATAGGTCAGGGTACATGATGCGTAACATTTTCAAAGTAGGGTACATTCGCGTTTGCAAAAGCCTTAAAGTAAGTGCTTGGGGCCGGGTTAGATTTTTGTGAAGTGGAGGGAAAATCCTTCTAGACAGGTAGAAATGTTTAGTGAGCTCGTTATATGTTGTAAGAATTTCCTGGTTATCCCCTTCACCGGTAGAACGCATCCCCGGGGAGGCGCGGTTGGAGAGTTCTCGCGCCGCCTCGTGTGCTGCTTCATTGAGATTGGGAGGGGAATCGTTGATTTGCCCAAGGTGAGCTGGGAACCAACTCAGAAGATGATGCGTTATGTTCTTGCCTTGCAGTATTCTCAGCGTTTGCTCTGAGACCGTCCCCTTGGCGAACGCCCGTAGTGCTGCCATGGAATCACTGTAGACGACTTCAATGTTATCCATCTTGAGTGCTAAGGCGATGGCCACCTGTTCCGCAATAATTGGGTCTTTCGTCCTGACCGTCGCTGAGTTGACGACACGGCCAGCCCCATCGATTACCACTGCCACAAACGCTTTCCCATTGGCATAAGAAGCCGCCTCAACAAATACGTCTCCTGGTTCTTCGTTTGAGACTTGACGAAGTATAGTCCTGGCCCTCGCTACTCTTCTTCCGACGTTGTGTTCTGGATGCATGTTTCTTGGTATAGGAGACACCGTGATATTCTTCCTGATGTTGTCGGGGATATCATTGTAATTGTGCCTGATTGCCATTGGGTGTTGGCCCAGCTCCTGCAGGATCATGCTCCTCGACCTTGTTGTAGATAACCTTGCAAACTGTGCTCTCTCTTGGGCTTCTGCTATTTCTTCGAGCGTGTTGTGAATGCCAAGCTCAAGCAGACGCTCGGTGCTGGTATGTATGGGTAGGCCCAGGACCTTCTTGATAACTTTTCTGAGGAGCACATTCAGTGTCTCGGACTCTGCTCTTGACCAGTTGTGCATTGCTGCCTCGTACGTGAAGTGGCTTAGAACAAACGCATGCATCAACCTGATGAGGTTGTCTTCCTTGATCCCATTTCTTTTGTTGGCCACTCTGCGTATGAGGTGCACCGCACTGTCTGTTTTCCAAGTTAACTTGGCTATAGATTTGCTGTTGGCGCCGGTAGACTCTATCAGCATGCCCAGGTCTTTGATGGAGTCGACCCTCTGGATGAAATCCCTTTGATTTGTACGGAGGTGGATGTCCATCTGGTTTAACGGCTTCCATCCCCTGGGCTTCGGTCCTAGGCGTGCAGTACGATACAGTAAAAGTTCTGATTTACTCGAGGAGCACTTGAGCCCAGAAGGACGAAGGTACTCTTCTACGGTGTCAATCGCCTCTTGCAGGGCGCTCTCAATCTGCCCCTCGCTTCCACCTGTGCACCAGATGGTAATGTCATCTCCGTAGATGCTGTGCTTCAGTACTTCAATGCTCGATAATTTCTTTGACAGTCGAATCATGGCAACGTTGAACAGCATTGGTGAAATCACTGCCCCTTGCGGCGTGCCTCTTGCTTCTAGTTCGATTGCTGCGGTCTCGATATCTGCAATCATCGTCACGGCTTTCCGATCTGTAAGAAAGGACCATATGTAGTCATAGAAGGCTTTCCCCAGACCAAGCTCGGAAATTGCTTCGAGTATGAATGAGTGGTGGATGTTGTCAAACGCTTTTTCTAGATCTAGGCACAGAATGGCTCTCACGTCTCTCGTTTTGTTGTCGATGACCTGGTGTTTGATAAGCTTCAATGCATCTTGTGTGGATAGCCCTGCCCTGAATCCAACCATATTGTGTGTATATATGTCGTTATCTTCCAAGTACTTGTTTATCCTGTGAAGTATGGCATGTTCTGCAACCTTGCCGATGCATTATGTCAAGGATATTGGCCTCATGTTGTCCAAGTTAGGGGGCTTTCCTGGCTTAGGAATAAGGATCGTCCTGGCCAGCTTCCACTGCTCTGGCACCCTGCCTTCTTTCCATGCTGCATTTATCATATCCTTCAGGGTTTCAATTGAATCATCATCAAGGTTACGAAGGGCCTTGTTTGATATACCGTGTGGGCTAGGGGCCGACCAGCTGTTGAGATCATGCAAGGCTCTTCTGATCTCCTCGATGTTAAAGTCGCCCTCAAGACCTGGATTGGGCCTGCCCTGGTACTGTCTACTTGGTGGTGCCAATCCTCTTTTGATTGGGAGGTACTTATGCACGAGCCGCTGCACAACTTGCTGTTCTGTAGTGCGCCCTATCTCTTAGTGCAAAATTCGAGCGATAACATGCTTTTGATTTCTTTTGGTGGTGTTTTCGTTGAGGAGATGCTTTAACATATTCCACGTCTTGCCATAGCGCATCTGACCATCGACGGAGTTGCAGATTTCGTCCCATTGCTGCCTGGATAGTGCGCGACAAAGTTCCTTGACTGATCTGTTTACCTCAGCTATCTTCTTCCTCAGTCTTCGGTTCAGGCGCTGACCCTTCCAACGGTTCAGTAGTGCTTGCTTTGCCTCAAGAAGATGAGCGAGCCGGCTATCCATTCTTTCAACCGGAAAATCTGTGGTAATGGCGGAGGAGACGGATTTGATGTCATCTTTGATCTGTTTGACCCACTGCTCTAAGCCTTGTATGTGGCCATCTTGTTCCCTTTCCATCCTTATCTTCCTGAACTTATCCCAGTCTGTGAAGTGGAATTCTCTCTGCTTTTTGCGCTCCACGGAGAAGGTAGTGGCAAGAATGCAGTGGTCACTCCCTAGGTCTACAGCAAGGTTCATCCACTGGGCCTTCTTGATGTTCCTTACAAATGTAAGGTCTGGGGTGGAATCCCTGCAGCAAGATGTACCAAGACTTGTTGGTAGGCTGGGGTCTGTGATTAGGGTGAGATCAAGTTCACTGGCACTTTGCCAAAGTCGATTTCCTTTTCCAGTGTTGTACTTGTAACCCCATGTATGATGAGGGGCGTTGAAATCACCTGCTATGACGAGTGGACATTCCCCGGCGATATTAACAGCTTTATTTAGAACCATCTTGAACCCTTGCTTTTGTTCCTTTGGACTGCTGTATAAATTAAGAATGAAAATGCTCTGACGGTTGCTCGTACCTGGCACAATCTCTACCATGACGTGTTCCAAACGGCCTGCTTCTATCTTGAGGTCGTAGGTTACGTGCGTTAGTTTGTTGCATACGAAGGTGCAGACTCCCCTCCCTTCAGTATCCCCTATTACAGGCCGGAATCAAGGCAACGTTGCTTGCGGTGAAAGGGTTTCTTGTAATATTATAATATGAGGTTTTTATTGGCTGCTCCTGATATACTGCTGTAGGGCTGCCTTCTTTTTAAGGTAAACTCTACAGTTCCATTGCCAGATACGAAATTCTTCACGTAGCGCTGCCATCATGGTTATTACATGGGCGGCCAGAGCCTGATGCTGCACCTGTCGACAGGTTTGGTACCACTAGTATTGGTGGCCGAAGGGGTGAGTTTGGTGCATGTGGAGGCCTTGCTGTATTGTGCAGATATGCTTCGACCTTTGTAATTAGCAAAGACATATGCTCTTCCAGTGCCGCAACGCTTGACTGTAGCCTACCCATCTGCTCGCTAAGATTGGCTACTACTTTGCTGAGCGTGTCAAAGACCTCTTTCATATCTGACATGGTCGTTTGGTTGGCTTCCACGTGTTCTGCCATGACTGCCCTCTTTTTGTGGTTCTCGAGTTCCCCACGTTTTCAGCCACAGGGACATCAACTGGCTGAGGAATTGGCTGTGAAGACTGCGCGCTGGTTAGCTTAGTGAGAAGAATTTTTATTTCCTTTAACTCAGCTGATAGCCTCTCATTCGATTTTGTAATTCTCGCGTTTTCTTGCTCTAGCTGTGCAATTATATCATGCTCTGGCAGCTTACCTGTCATCACCTCTGCCGCGCCGTTGCGCACTCGCTCAGCCCAGCTGCCTTTCGAAGTAACTGCAGGTGTCCTGCCCGGGTGTGAGGCCATCATCTCGAACTGAAAGCCAGGCAGCTGGCCATTCGGGTGCCGCCCAGGCTGATCCTGAACCTGATGGTGACCTTGAGAACTCGAGCGCCCCCGTGATTGGGAGCGGGCCTTGGGTCTAGAACCTCTTCTGGAACGTGACCTCCCGCTGGAGTGAGGCCGCCTTTCCTGTTCCTGAGTAGTCTGGATGCTCTGGGTCCCGTAGGCTGGAGTAAGCTGCTTGTCGTTGATGTCTGGACTCGATGTGATTGATGCGTCCCGGGCTTCTGCGGCTGCTCGCGATCTTTCCCAACGTCTGCGTCTGACGACGTATGGCACGAAGCACCTGTTCTTGCACTATTTGTCTGCCGTGGGATGGTGACCGTCACACAGCCTGCATTTGGATTGCACTGGTGCAGGCTATCTGGGTTCTTGATCTCGCAGCCTCTGCAGATGGTTTCAGCTGGGTTCGGACAGACGTCAGACCGATGTCCCAGCTTTCCACAGACGTAACAAATGTCGATGTTCTTGCGGTAAAGGGAGCACTGCAAAAGTGAAGGTCCATATCTCACGAATCTGGGCACCTTGTGTCCTTCGAACGCTATGATGATTGTCCCGGTGTCCTTGATTCTCTTGAGCTGCAGCGCGAGCGAGTTGTTCGCGTTCACAATATTTCGGGTCAAAATGTCCTGAGTATCGCTTACGGGGATCCCGCGAATCACTCCTTTACAAGTATCGTGGGGTGCCGTGGCGTACGCGATAACCTCGAAAACTCTGCCTCCAATGTCAATTTGCTTGACCTTGAGGTATCTTGAAGCTCTGTCTTGGTCCAGAGTGCTTGCCACCATAATGTTCTGCTGCAAGTTGGAACAGATGATGTCCTGCATGGCCTCCTCCTATTTGATGCCGGCCGCCAGTACTATCGCGTCTGCCACGACTCCAGTGCCGATTCTCGAGATATTTAATCCTCCACGTGGTCGTAGCACAATTTTGCTCAAGTCCTTGCGTAGTGGCGGCATGCGTCCAGCTCGCACGATTGTATGCTTGGTATCATACCTACTACGACAGGCTCGAGCGTCTCCCGCAACGCCAGCCTTGGTCGAACCCTTGGCAGCAGGAACGCTAACCGCGGCTTGCTTGTTCCTTGAGCGTCTCGTTTCGGCTTCCTTCCAACCCATGTCTTCCATGCAATCCTCTGGAGAGATGTCCTCTCCCTCTACTTGGTATTCCAT